>JAVIAB010000047.1:88789661-89172161 GCA_032433765.1 Megaustenia siamemsis | reverse complement strand
TAGCATGGAGAGGGCGGACATTTATATTAAGATAGCATGGAGAGGGGCGGACATTTATATTAAGATAGCATGGAGAGGGGCGGACATTTATATTAAGATAGCATGGAGAGGGGCGGACATATATATTAAGATAGCATGGAGAGGGGCGGACATATATATTAAGATAGCATGGAGAGGGGCGGACATTTATATTAAGATAGTATGGAGAGGGGCGGACATATATATATTAAGATAGCATGGAGAGGGGCGGACATATATATTAAGATAGCATGGAGAGGGGCGGACATTTATATTAAGATAGTATGGAGAGGGGCGGACATATATATTAAGATAGTATGGAGAGGGGCGGACATATATATTAAGATAGCATGGAGAGGGGCGGACATATATATTAAGATAGCATGGAGAGGGGCGGACATATATATTAAGATAGCATGGAGAGGGGCGGACATATATATTAAGATAGCATGGAGAGGGGCGGACATATATATTAAGATAGCATGGAGAGGGGCGGACATATATATTAAGATAGCATGGAGAGGGGCGGACATATATATTAAGATAGTATGGAGAGGGGCGGACATATATATTAAGATAGCATGGAGAGGGGCGGACATATATATTAAGATAGTATGGAGAGGGGCGGACATATATATTAAGATAGTATGGAGAGGGGCGGACATATATATTAAGATAGCATGGAGAGGGGCGGACATATATATTAAGATAGGATGGAGAGGGGCGGACATATATATTAAGATAGCATGGAGAGGGGCGGACATTTATATTAAGATAGTATGGAGAGGGGCGGACATATATATTAAGATAGCATGGAGAGGGGCGGACATATATATTAAGATAGCATGAAAAGGGGCGGACATATATATATTAAGATAGTATGGAGAGGGGCGGACATATATATTAAGATAGCATGGTGAGGGGCGGACATATATATTAAGATAGCATGGTGAGGGGCGGACATATATATATTAAGATAGCATGGTGAGGGGCGGACATATATATTAAGATAGCATGGAGAGGGGCGGACATATATATTGAAGATAGCATGGTGAGAGGCGGACATATATATTAAGATAGCATGAAGAGGGGCGGACATATATATTAAGGTAGCATGGAGAAGGGCGGACATATATATTAAGATAGCATGGAGAGGGGCGGACATATATATTAAGATAGCATGGTGAGGGGGGACATATATATTAAGATAGCATGGAGAGGGGCGGACACATATATTAAGATAGCATGGAGAGGGGCCGACATATATATTAAGATAGCATGGAGAGGGGCGGACATATATATTAAGATAGCATGGAGAGGGGCGGACATATATACTAAGATAGCATGGAGAGGGGCGGACATATATATTAAGATAGCATGGAGAGGGGCGGACATATATACTAAGATAGCATGGAGAGGGGCGGACATATATATTAAGATAGCATGGAGAGGGGCGGACATATATATTAAGATAGCATGGAGAGGGGCGGACATATATATTAAGATAGCATGGAGAGGGGCGGACATATATATTAAGATAGCATGGAGAGGGGCGGACATATATATTAAGATAGCATGGAGAGGGGCGGACATATATATTAAGATAGCATGGAGAGGGGCGGACATATATATTAAGATAGCATGGTGAGGGGCGGACATATATATTAAGAAAACCCGTTGCCCGTCAAGCAAGAAATAAAGTAAATGTAAAGTTAAAGTTAAAAAACTTGCCGCCATCCAAATAATAAATAAAGTGGAAGTAAATGTAAAGTTAAGAAAACCGGCCGGCCTTTATACCAGAAATAAATTGAATGTGGATACGATTCCTGATATAGTAAAAAAAAAAAAAATATGTTGGGAGGAGAAGGAAAAGGAAGAGGATGTAGAATACGAGAGAGAGAAAAAAAAAACAAACTCTGACATATGCAATGTTATTTTTGTTGTTAACATCATGTGAAGGAATATAATTGAATATATAAAAATACAAGTTGAAAGACAAATACAGGATTTATTAAATAGTAGTATTAAATATTCTCCTTTCAATCGTCATTTCCTGTTATTCCCATTTGGGTGACAAGGAAATACAAAGTTTTGGTTCTCACCCTTTAATGTTAATTATTAATAGCTGAATTTGGCGTCATCGTAGCCATGCATCATTGAAGTGACTACTGCATTTCGAAACGCCAGGTGTCTTCCATATATAGACAATAGTTGTAATTATCAGTTTAATAATAAATTTGTATCGGATCAGTAAGTTTTGCACTAGAAACATGAACTGGATATTGCGGAAGAGGGATAAGCACACATATCAAACATACCAAATATTAAATACTATGCGGGACTGTGCGTATAGCTGCATAATACATTTAAAATGAACATAAAATATTATTGAACAGCTAAATGCCATTTTATGCTTATTATACATATATGCGGAAACATGTACTACTATCATTTCACACCGTGACTTCTAGCTGTCTGTTGAGCTAACGGAGCCATGATCACCCACACCGTGACTTCTAGCTGTCTGTTGAGCTAACGGAGCCATGATCACCAACACCGTGACTTCTAGTTGTCTGTTGAGCTAACGGAGCCATGATCACCCACACCGTGACTTCTAGCTGTCTGTTGAGCTAACGGAGCCATGATCACCCACACCGTGACTTCTAGCTGTCTGTTGAGCTAACGGAGCCATGATCACCCACACCGTGACTTCTAGCTGTCTGTTGAGCTAACGGAGCCATGATCACCCACACCGTGACTTCTAGCTGTCTGTTGAGCTAACGGAGCCATGTTCACCCACACCGTGACTTCTAGCTGTCTGTTGAGCTAACGGAGCCATGATCACCCACAATTCCTTACAAAGTGATACAATCCTTTAAGTAGAATGATTTTGTTATTTGTTGAACACCTTTGGGCCTATTCTCAAATTCAGTGACGCCCGCACTGCTCACCAAGCAATCCAACAGGTCAACCAAGCAAGCAACTGACTAGCTAACTCCTGACTGGCGGAAACTGATAACTCGAAATAAAAACTCTGACACGAACACTTCTTAGCGACTGCACTGAGAATGCGGCCTTCATTCTCCAGCCTTGAAGACCCCATAGATGGGATAACGACTATAATGATTGTTTTGAAAACTATCTACACATTAAGTGTCTAACTCAGTAACTATATATATATATATATATATATATATATGAATAGCAAGCTAACGAACTACCGAATTAATTATGCAAGTAGCTAACTAGTTAGGCAGAGAAGTAAGTTGAGATTACCGTTTGTCAAAGATGGGATACATGACCAAGATGTCCTCCTGACTACGAAGTGGACAATGGTATACCTGTACTGGTCATTGTTGAGTAGACCATTGTAACATTAAGGTTAAAAGTTGTTTTTTTTCTATCGGGTGTGAAATACTCAGACCCGCACACCTGGCGGCAACTGCAGTGGACAAAGGCCTTTATTCACCGCTCCTTTTTTTTAGTTCCCCTGTTAATTTGTTGCAGAATAGCTCAGGCCAAAATAGCATTAAAGAAAATGAAAAATATCTTATGCAACAAATCTATGTCAATAAAAATGAGAAAGAGAGTTCATCAGTGCTATATAGAACCAATTCTGACCTATGGAAGCGAATCATGGACAGTAGACAAACAAATGAAAAGACGGTTAGAGGCCACAGAGATGGGATTTCTCAGAAGAATGTTGAAAGTTCCCTGGACAGATAAAAAGACCAATGAGGAAGTTCTCAAAGTGGTCAACACAAAAAGGGAGCTCTTAAAAAACAGCAGAAAGAAGCAACCAACATTTTTCGGGCACATCATGAGAAGAGGAAAGTTGGAATACTTGGTTACAACTGGCAAAATAAAAGGAAAGAGAGATCGCGGACGACAAAGAGAGAAAATACTGGATAGCTCGGTGTCATGGCATGGAAAACAGTCAACAACAGAACTGATACGATGCACTGTAGATAGAAGATTGTGGAGGGACATGATCGCCTACGCCAACCGGCAGGGTGCATGATGATGATGATGTTAATGGATAATACCGTAAAGATAATTTTTTTTCCTTCTTTTAACAAATACACATTAAAGCGCAATAACAATAGCATGAATTGTAAGGAACAATTAGTCATGATTTGTATCACTCTATTTTATGTTTGACTTTATATAGAATGAAATTAGGTGATATCATATATAAAGAATAATGATAGGAATACACCACAGCTATCTAGATAGATGATCCACGTGCAGAAAATAAAATAATAAAATATCCCAACCAGCGTGACGTAATTAGCTATAGGTGATGTAGACGGTTGACGTCACTCTTACCACAGCCGTCCCTGTTCGCAAAACTGAAAGCGTCAAGCTAGTTGGGTTATTATCCGATTTTATTTTCTTTCCGCAGGCCATCTGTGTAGTTGGCTGTGAATAAACAAATAAAAATGTATTGCTGGTGTAGAGCTAGTGACATAGAGACAAGGTACACGATGATGATGATTGCTGGTGTAGAGCTAGTGACATAGAGACAAGGTACACGATGATGATGATTGCTGGTGTAGAGCTAGTGACATAGAGACAAGGTACACGAATAAAGTGTATGGTAACGTCTTTACTATAACACGGATTCCACAAAGAAAGCTATACGACCTCTAGTTAGCTGAGTTGGCAGTGCTCCCTAGCGTTTGGCTTTTCGTAGCAAGGCGCTGTGCCTCTGAGTAAGGGTACGATCCTGCTTCGGACCATATATTATTTGTCTTTTTCTTCTGTTGTTGATTATTTGTAATTTTTTCCGAGTTCTGTAAACATACCTCTTCCTCTGAATTGATTCGCTGATTATCGCCTCAGAAGTATCCCTCTATAATAATATTCATTTATGATTATTTGTCTCCTATACGGCGTTGCAGGCTGACTATAGTATTCTTAAGGAACAAGGTTAGTATATATGTTCTGTCCTTGTCCAGAAAAATAACCACTCTCCATCACTTTCGCTGTCGTCTTGCTACAGTACATCTCTTACCTACAAAAACATTTGATTCGTTTTTCTTGTCCAGATTTATATTTTTAATATCCTTGTGTTATTGGTAGTCTCTGGTAACAAGTTAGTGGCGACTTCCGTTACCTTGACCGCAATTTTGTTTTGGGCTACACATTGACCAATAATATTGGTTCTTTGTCTGTTTCTGGTTAATTTCTATTCAAATCTGTGGTTATTAAAATTAAAAAAAATATACAACAACAACAAAATACATATCTTTCATGAATGGCATCCAATTTGTTGTCTCTATTTTATTTATTTTCTTGGGTTGACGGGGAGAAGGGGCGTTATGTGTGGTTTCTTTAAAAACTGTGAACTAAGTCTCCATGCTGGCAGTACAGTCGCTACAACCTGTAGAGGTCAGCTCTTTCTTTCATCCTGAAAGAAGAGAAAAACGTGACCAAACTAGAAACGGAAGTTGCATCCGCCATCTTTGACTTCGGAAATGCAGCCTTCTTAAAAGACAGAATACAATAGAAGAAGATAACTGGCTATTAAACAACGCAGGAAATTAAAATATGGCCACATTAAAAAAAGTTATAGTGGGCTACAACTAACAATTATGGGAGATATGTTTCCAGTAAGATAAAACAGGGCAGACCAAGAATAAGATAGTTTCAAGACATGGAAGAGACATTGAACATGAAAGCGAAGTAAGTGGTATGTCTGACAAATATTTGTATGGCCAGTGATGAGAGCAACATTCTGACCATATCCTTTAATTAGATGTAGATTTGACGATTTAAGCATGATATTTAGAACAGCAATATATCTCACACTGTTATTTAATTACAAATATTATAAATAAATGTCAAGCGTCAATTTGAGTCTAATTCAAGAAGAGACAGGAGAATAAAACGTGTAATGTTGTCATCAGTGGTGAGTGTCAGGAAATGTCTGCAGCAGCAGAGTAACGTGTGATGGGAGTAAATAAAGATACAGGGTTGACATTTTCATCATTTTTAGTTTTTTTTTTAATTTTCTTTTTTGTTGCGTTTGCCAGATTTTACCTCTGCGGAAGTCCCCAAAGACTAGGAACTGAATTTTGCGTGTTAATCCAATTTTTTTCCTGGCAGCCGTGTGCACAGGGGTCCTCCGCACAGGCAGATAACTCCGTCTTCGGAGGTACTCATATATTTTCCGTCCATGAGTAATTGAAGTTTCAAGCCGGACCTTGTGCTGAGACCAGGGGTGGTTACCGCAGAGAGAAATCATAAATCAAAATCCCAACCGGTGCAGCCGGGATATAAACTCACAACCTCTCTATCTTGAGGCCGGCGTCTTGCCTCGAGACCAACCAGTCCCCCGTTTTCATCATTTGAAGTAATAGAACAGTAAAAACATGATATGCCGGGGCGGATGCTACATATGCTGTCAATTTCAGTACAGCGCTCACAATCATTTTGTAAGGGCGATTGAAGTTTAAGAAAAACAGCGGCAGTCGTGTTTGTATACTCTGTCTACTCCATTTCAAATAAACGTTAAATTATGGAGCAGCAAAACTAATAGAAAGACAAGACAAACTACAACGTTTCGGCAAAAGCCTTCATCGGTTATAACAAACAAACTATACAATAATTTCATTTCATCTACTACACATCATGAGCTTAGTATGGGAGACGGGGCCCCATGTAATGCACCAGACGTAACTCATCCCCAAATTGGAACTTGATGTTCACAACCACGAACTAGGCGACGCCTGTCTATTAATACAACTTTTTTTTTTTTATTTAAATGACACAAGCACATAGCACAGTTTAGCAGTCAACTCCAAGTGATTCCAGGCCTGACGACTCGCCACCATCTTAATTTAAAGGGATTATGACCGGGTTATGTTTTAAGAGAGATTCGATTCCCGGCAAATCTAAATGATTGCACGCGTGCCAGTAACAGGATAGGGCTGACAGTAGGACGAACAGACCCGACCGGGATCGAACAGAAAGAAGATGGCATACAAAGAGAAAAAAAAATAGATTTTGGACTGATAGTAGAGAATGAGAAATGTAAATAACTGGGAATAAAGATGTAGAAAATAAAGGTAGAAGTACAGCGAGAAAATAAAGAAAATAAGGAACTAATTATCATGTTATTCTCCATATGGACATTTTGTGCGGCCGAAATATTAAACTCGGTCTTGAATATAAAACTATCATCACTGTCCTCGGACAGCGCTAATTAGCGCCCAGACCTTATGCCTGATTACACAATGATATTAATAGCGATATTGCTATGAGCAGTTACTGGGAAGGGTATGCCGACTTTGAGAATACAGTAACTAAGACCCTGGTAATTATTACCTGGGTTATGAAATAACATAAAGGAAGCAATTAGTGCTATTTGAAATATAGGGATTCAAAAAGTAATTATGGGATCTGCTCTGTTCTGAGCTCTTTTTTAATATCCCGAATACTCATCTTTGTATATGTTAATGATCTTGTGAAAGAACTCTCATTTAGATTGAAAGTTGAATTATATGCGGATGATTTAGTGTTATAGAATTCTGATGAATCCATCTTTATTGCAACAAAACCATAATTCAACAAGCAGCAGATACATTAATGTCATAGCCAATTAAATTATATATTTCTCTTCTTCCTTTCATTTCAGCTCCCTGTGGAGCATTGGTCTTCAACAAACACTTTCAGCTGCCTGTGTAGTATAGGTCTTCAACAAACACTTTCAGCTGCCTATGTAGTATAGGTCTTCAACAAACACTTTCAGCTGCCTGTGTAGTATAGGTCTTCAACAAACACTTTCAGCTGCCTATGTAGTATAGGTCTTCAACAAACACTTTCAGCTGCCTGTGTAGTATAGGTCTTCAACAAACACTTTCAGCTGCCTATGTAGTATAGGTCTTCAACAAACACTTTCAGCTCTCTGTGTAGCAAAGGTCTTAAACAAACACTTTTCAAGACGTTCTGTTACTTTCCATTCTTTTAAGAACATTCCATATCTTCCCCATCACCTTCATCTCTGCTTCCACCTGTCTACTCCAATAATATGTTGGTCTTCCTCTTTGTCTCCCCCCCCCCCTGCCATTTCCATTCTTTTATTCTGCCTTTCCTTAACCTGAAAGGGGAGTAAAGCATTGTAGCGCTGTTCCCTACCAGGCATGTCTGTAAGAGGCGAATAAGGAGAGTTGGACATAGGACTAGCTATCATGTACTGTCAATAATTAATATCTATAAAATATTAAATAAAGTCAATATTTATCTATGAATTATATGTTAGTAATTGTAGTTAGTCGAAGGTCCCGGTATCACTGAAAACGAATTAAAATATATAATTGCTCAACCGCCTGTGCCAGTGGAATCATCCGAATTAGCATCTCATCTCATTGAAAGATCAAAACAAAGAAATGCAGCTGCAGTCCCCATTCAAAGCAGCTACAGTGCACGCTAAAAGACATAAGGCGTAGCGGCACCGAAAGTGAATGCTGCTGAATTGTTCTTCGTCATACGATATCATCATTCATCGTAAGCAATCGGAATATCGAAACATGATAGAGAGGAAAAGTACAGCTCAATGAATTAACCGTTAGTAGTTAATGCTTTAAGAGAATGGCTTGGCAGAAGGTCAACAACGGAAATGATAAATAACTGTCGAGATCGAAAGTTGTGGAGAGACATTTTCGCCTACGCCAGCAGGCCCGGTACTTGATGATGATGAGTTAATGCTTGTAACAAAAGATTCAAGATCGGCAATGGACATGTTGAGAGTGCAATGATGATGACCCGCTAATAACTCAATAACTCAATTCAAGATTGGCAATGGACATGTTCAGAGTGCAATGATGATGATCCGCTAATAGCTCAATTAAAGATTGGCAATGGACATTTCGGAGTGCAATGATGATGCCTACTAATAACTCAATTCAAGATTGGCAATGAACATGTTCGGAGTACAATGATGATGATCCGCTAATAACTCAATTCAAGATTGGCAATGGACAATTCGGAGTGCAATGGTGATGACCCGCTAATAACTCAATAACTCAATTGAAGATTGACAATGGACATGTTCGGAGTGCAATGGTGATGACCCGCTAATAACTCAATAACTCAATTCTAGATTGGCAATGGACATGTTCGGAGTGCAATGATGATGCCTACTAATAACTCAATAACTCAATTCAAGATTGGCAATAGACATGTTCGAAGTGCAATGATGACGACCCGCTAATAACTCAATAACTCAATTCAAGATTGGCAATAGACATGTTCGGAGTGCAATGATGATGCCTTCTAATAACTCAATAACTCAACTCAATTCAAGTTGGCAATAGACTTGTTCGAAGTGCAATGATGATGCCTACTAATAACTCAATAACTCAACTCAAATAAAGATTGGCAATAGACTTGTTCGGAGTGCAATGATGATGCCTACTAATATTTCAATAACTCAACTCATTCAAGATTGGCAATAGACATGTTCGGAGTGCAATGATGATGCCTACTAATAACTCAATAACTCAACTTAATTCAAGATTGGCAATAGACATGTTCGGAGTGCAATGATGATGACCCACTAATAACTCAATAACTCAACTTAATTCAAGATTGGCAATAGACATGTTCGGAGTGAAATGATGATGATAGTAGTATAGTATGGTGTACTGGTTAGCATTGAGGCGCTAAATTAACAAAGATATATAGGGAGGCGCGCGGCGCGCCTCTCGCGCGAAATGTACACGAGAATCAAGGGGAGTTAATCGGTCGTGCGGCGGTGTGACCCCTCGTGCGGCGGGCGCGTGGTGACCACGCGGCGCTCCGGCGGTCGGCGTGACCCCTCAACGCTCCGCGTGCCCCTCGTGATCGGTGACACGTAGTTGTTTCATTCGTTTATTGTTGAGGAATGTCGGTGTTCAATGGTTGACTGATCGTCTCGTGATGTATCGCTTATTGTTGTCAAGAATGTGGACTAATGTATTGAAAGTGGTTAAAATGTTTATGACGTGTCGATGTGGTATTTGTTGATGGTCAATTTTAGGAAATCCGCGTGGGGTATCGCTTATTGTTGTGAAGTTAAGCGCTTATTGTTGTCAAGAATGTGGTATTTTTAAAATGTTGAATGAATAATTAAAGGAGGTTATTTTAAATGGTGGAGAACCGCGTGTTGCAGTAAAGATAAATAGTAATAAAACTGAATTTACATTAAAAAATACGAAATGTTTCAAAACGTTAAGAAATATAGTTAAATGTGATAAAACTGATTTTTTAAAAAATGCGAAATAATAAAAACTATGAAAAAATAAGTTAACTGTAAATGCTGACGGAAAACTGTATGTTAAGTAAAGAAATTGGAATGTCACGGCAGCTTTTGTTGACTGGGCGGCTAGTGGTACTTGATGATGGCTATTGTTAGGAAAAATCGCTTATTATTGTCAAGGAATCGTGGTGGTATTGTTGTCGACGAATATTGGTCATTGTTAGGAAAAATATGCTGACGGTCATTGTTAGGCATGTGACTAGGGGTGGTATTGTTGTTATTTTAAATACTGGTAAAGTAACTAAAGAATTTGGTTAAATGATGGTGTATTGTTGTGAAGTTGATAGTCGCTAGTCGCGCTGGACTACGGTATTGTTGTCAAGAATATGCTGACTGAAAATATAGTAAAGTTAGATGACGCGGTAGGTTATTTTAAATGTTGGAAAACCACGTGTTATAATAAAGTTAAATAGTAATAAAACTGCATTTACATTAAAATATACGAAAATTTTCATTTTCAAAAATGAAATGCTCGCGGTATAATAAAATATTACTCTAAATTAAATTTGAATGAACGCGAAATAATAGAATATTATACTTAAAAAACTTTAAGAAATTATGTTTCAAAACGAAAAAATTAAAGTTGAATGAGTGCGAAATAATAAAATATTCTTAAATAAAAAGAAATGTTAAGAAATTATATTTCAAAACGATAAAATTAAAGTTCATCTTAAATACTTAAATGAAGGGGAAATTTATTTACATTTAAAATGAACGCGAAACTTATTTTAAATGAAAGAACATTTAAAATATAGGTGAAACGATACGAATTATAATAAAATTGAAACGTATAAGAAAATTTGTGAAATATTAATGTTAAAAATCGCAAATATTTAAAGTTAAATACTTAAATAAAGGGAAATTTAAAAATATAGGCGAATGTATTTATTTTAAAAAAATTGTTTCAAAACGTTAAGAAGTTAAATGTGATAAAACTGATTTTTAAAAAATACGAAATAAAAGCTATGAAAAAATTAAAGGTGAATGAACGTGAAATAATAATATATTCTTAAATAAACGGCGGGGATTAAAGGACGACACGCAAATGCCTACGCTATGTTGTTCGTGAAGGTTATTTTAAAAGTTTGTTTATTATAAAAAATGTAGGTCATTGTTAGTCATGTGACACCACGTGCTCAGTTTATTTTAGTTGCTGATAGAAAACCGCATACTAAAGTTTGGGTTATATTATGGTATAATAAAATTGTTAAGAAACATTAAGAAATACTTAAAGTTAAATTAACGCGAATTAATAAAACTAAAATTTATTTACACAAAAAAAAAAATAATAATACAACTAAAATACGAATTTATTTACATTAAAAAATAATAAAACTAAAATTGGAATTTATTTACACTTCTACCTTTTAGCTCCCAGTGGAGCATAGGTCTTCAACAAACACTTTCCAAGTCGTTCTGTTTTTTGCAATTCTTTTAAGATCATTCCATGTCCTCCCCACCATCCCCATCTCCGCCCCAATCCGTCCTCCTCAAGAATTCCCCGGTCTTCCTCTCCGTCTTTTCCCCCAGGGACTCCAAAAAAGGGCCTGTTGTGTAATACTCTCAGCTGGCCTCCGCAGCGCGTGTCCCATCCATCGCCATCGTCTTCGCTGTATTTCTTTATCCACTGGTATTTGACCGGTACATTTCCATAATTCCACGTTTGTGACTCTGTCCCGCCACCTCCACTCTGCGCAAGCATCCATCAATGAAAGTCCGTACCCTCGTGATTGTCAATTTTGTTATTCTCCATGTTTCACAGCCATATAATAGAACCGACTTAACATTGGAGTTGAAAATTTGTATTTTTGTATTTAGCCCAATTTCTTTGGATTTCCATATGCCTCCCAGTGCAATGAAAGCTCCTCTTGCCCCTGATATCCCCACTTTGGTATCGTCTTCTGTTCCTCCCTCTCTATCCATACTACCGCCCAGATATATATAAGATTGCACGTCCAGTAGAGGTATTTCTCCTAGTTTTATTTGGCCATTGCCAACTGCACCAACTCTCATAATGCTGGTCTTATCTCTATTAATCTTTAGTCCTAGCTGTTGTGATCTCTCATCTAATATACTCATTCTATCCTGCACCTGTTGGTGGCCGTGTGACAGGAGAGCTATGTCATCAGCAAAATCTAAATCATCAAGTTGTTTGGTCAGTGACCACTGGATCCCATCTCCGCCGTTTTGAGCTATTTTCATAATCCAATCCATGGCCAGTAGAAAGAGACATGGAGACAGAAGGCATCCCTGCCTTACTCCTGTTCCCATCTCAAATGCTTCTGTAAGCTGTCCCTCACGCACCACACTACATTTTGTTCCTTCACACATTGCTTTTATCAGGTCAATAAACCCTATGGGGATTCCATAATGACTCAGCAACCTCCAAAGCATTCCTCTGTCTAAACCATCAAATGCCCCTTCGCAATCCATGAATCCAATACAAAGTGGGGACTCCAGTTCCAAACCTTGTTCAACCATTATACGTAGAGTAGTTATTTGATCAGCACATGATCTGTCCTTCCCAAAACCCGCCTGCCCATCTCTCAAGTGTCTCTCCATAGCCTCTCCTAGTCTCTCCAGAATGATTCTGTCCAATATTTTTCCTGGCACCGACAGCAGCACAATTCCCCTACAATTGGTGCACTCCTGTAAACTTCCTTTCTTTGGTAGTTTGATCATACAACCCTCTCCCCAGTCTTTAGGTATCCCCTCCCTCTCCCAAACCCCATCCAATAGACCATGTAACATCTTGGTAGAGGTGATAATATCTGCGTTGATGGCTTCCGAAGGAACCTCATCCGGTCCCGTGGCTCCACCATCCTTTAACAGTTTGATGGCTTTATTTATTTCCCCCCTGCCCGGTCCCCCGCAGTCAACGTGTAACTCCCCCTCTGCTGGCAGCACATCTGGAGGATCATTTGAGCCAGGTCTGTTCAAAAGTTCCCCTAAGTGCTCCCTCCATCTCTCCACTTGTTCCTCCACATTACTAAGCAGATTTCCTTTCTTATCCTTGATAAAGGCGTTGATCTGTTTGTATTTTCCACCCAATTTCTTTGTGCTGTTGTACAGTTCTTTCATATTCCCCCCACTTAATTTATTTACACTAAAAATACGAAATTTGTAAAAATCACAAAATTAAATGTGGATGAACGCGAAATATTATTCTTAAGAATTACTTAAAGTCAAAAGGTTCGCGAATTAATAAAACCTATTTTAAAAAAAAATAATAATAAGCGTCCGAATCTGAGAAATTTATTTACATTTTAAAATATTATTCTTAAAAAATACTTTAAGTTTAAGGTTCGCAAATTAATCAAACCTAAAAATACGCGTCCGACCGACTCTGAGCTCTCTACCTAAGTAAGTGTCCGAAATCAGGCAACCAGATTTTTAACACACGACCAGATTTTTCTACTAGTCAATAGTACGATAGTAGATTCATCTGAGCGTTACCTACCCAAATTTGGTCATGAAACTTGTACCTACCCAAATTTGGGCATGAAACTTGTACCTACCCAAAGTTGCGCATGCGGCTTGATACCACGTGACCATGTCGCATGAATAGTACTAACCGGCCACAGCCAACGCGCACTTGTGACCGATCACATGACATGGCTTCTACCTGGCTAGTAGTCGTTCGTTAGTAGACACCTGTGATCACGAAAATTAGTTGCTGCCGAGACGTACCCAATATTGAACAACTTTTTTCTTATAGATACAATGCCTCCAAAGGTCTCGAGTAAAGGTGCGAAGAAGGCTGAGTAAGTTTTTACATGACTAGTTCACGAAATATACTTTAAGAAGTGTGTAGAAAAAACACTAGTGACACAATTTTAAAATTTAATTTTTTGAACCGCGTGTTTAAGTTTGTTACCAACCTTGTGTTTAATTAACATTATACAACGAAAGTCTCGCTTTCATAGCAGAAAATGATTAACTTCCCAACCTTTGAGGTCAACGAAGAGGAGCTAGTGGGTGGAGAGTCCCACAAAAAAAGGGACTATAATCGCAGACATTAGCGGGCCAGAAGCCCACAAAGTAACTCACTCCACGCTCATGAGCGTTTTAGTGGGGCCAGCTGGCATCGGTACCAGCGGCGTGGTTACTCTTTACCGATTGTCCGCTCCCCGGAGGTGGTTCTTCACACTTTCGACGGCGGCACATGTGAAACTATATAAAAATTTCGAAGAAAAAGAACTAAACCTTAAGCATCTCCGCGTGAAATTTCATCACGTAGAAAAAGAACATAGCTTTGGGTGCTTAAATTGGCTTCCGCCAACACTAACCCCAAAAGCTGTGGAAGGCATTGTGCGACAAATGACGGGAGACTGCAAGGCTGAGGCTAAGCAGTTTACAACAGAGGCCAGCAAGTGGTCGTTCAAGTACAAGCCCCAGACAGGTGTCGTGATTCCGCATTACGCTACAGTGCGAATCACTGGGAAAAACCCCAGAGCGGCTAAAATCTTTATCACTTTGCCAGGCCGCCGAACACAATGTTCATGGTGCGGTTTGGACACGCACTGGGAAAGCCAGTGCGAAACCCAAAAACAAAAGAGAACCGGACATACAAAACCCATGGCGACAACGGCGGAACCAGAATCACAAGGGAAAAGACCCCAAGAAGACATCCAACCAGAGACGACACCACTAGAAACAGCGCCTCCCTTGGTAGCGACAGCCCCTGTTGGGGAAACGCCCGGAGAATCAACCCTAGTAAAGGAAATCCCACCCCCCCCCCCCCCCAAAATGCCGCAAATGGAAAACCAAGAAACCCCATCAGCGACGCTGACCGGCAGGAAACGCCGGCAACCCCGACAAGACAACGAGTCCCCTGAACACAAGATTCAGGCACGGGACACCGACAGCGAGGAGGACGACACTATGGAGGCTCCAGCAACTCCCGGCCAGCTTGTGATAGACACAGAAGACGAGGAGCCCCAACCCCCAGCATGGACTGAAGTGAGATCACCGAGAACAAGGAGAACAGAAAAGATTAACTAGAAACTTTAGACTTCTTTAGATTAATTAGTAATTTTAAAATTTTAATATAGATAGATAGAAACCATGTACAGACTTACTTATCAGACGTTTTTTTTACCTTTGTCTCTACCATGGCTACCATCAAGATTATTTCCATAAACATTAGGGGTCTAAGGACCAAAACACATCATATCATCTCACTAATTCAAAAACACAAACCAGATTTCATTTTAGTGCAGGAAACCAACATACACACAGACTACCACGCACAACAAATAACTACACAGTTAGGCCTAAAGCACTCCTGTTTCAGCTTGGCGGTCCAAACCTTAGGGTCCGGTGTCGCCATATTTCAGACCTCGGACAGGTGGGTTCTTGGGGAAACTTACAGGGACAGTGATGGCAGAACAGTCATAGTAAAAGCTACAGATGACCGACACACACACACAATAGTCAACATTCATGCACCACCTCAATATCGGGACCAACCCCTCTTCTACGAACAACTAGCAAATCGACTGACAGACGATTACGCAGGCCAGGACATTATCCTGGCCGGCGATTTCAACTGTGTTTTATCGGGAATGGACATCACGGGAGGAGATTTCAAACGGCAGATCAAAAAGACCAACAAAGACAGAGCCAATCAACTGGACATTTTAACGGCTCTAATCGACGAACACGGCCTTCTAGACACGTACAGGCACACGCATCCGCTAAGCCGTGAGACCACGCACAAAGCCAGCCCGTACAACGTTTCCAAAAGACTGGACAGGATCTATGCGCCATCGACCCACCACATCAACAAAACCGGCCACATAAACGGCGCGCTACGGTTCACAGACCATAAAGGTGTCTTCGCCGAGATAAGCAGCACACGGTCGGCCGAGGTGAGAAGGTCTCCTCACTGGAAATTTAACAACACGCTGCTCCAGAACCACGCATACGTCCAGGAAATGACACAGCTGATCCACACGTACACCAACGATGGAAATGTGCATGACGCTCTGGCTCACTGGGAGCTCATGAAAAATACAATAAGGGAACGGACAATGGTGCTGTCATCACAGATACACAATCACAGGAAGAAACAAGAACACATACTACAAAAAGCCATCCAACTAACAAAACAAACAGACAAAAATGACCCCAACCTACCAGCACTGGAAGACGAACTATTAAAATACGAAAACTACAAACACCAAGGAGCAGTGATACGCTCGCGCCAAGACACTAACACGCAAGAAACAGCCAACAAGCAGTTCTTGCAAATCGAACAACACGTACAACGCAGCAGACAGATACGAGAAATTATCGACATGGAGGGGAGTAAACAAACCGACACGGCAGGGATCGCAAAAGCCTTCGAGCAGTGCTACCGGCAGCTGTTCACACAAGAAGACACACGGGAAGACGTACAAGACAGATACATGCAACACACAAAGAAACTGACGGAAACAGACAAACAAGTTTTGAACACCGAGATAACACTCGCGGATCTAACGACCTCAGTGAGAGCCATGCAGAAAAACAAAACACCTGGACCGGACGGGATCACGGTAGAGTTCTACCTACATTTCCTCCCCGCTCTTGGCCCACTGCTTCTACGGGTCGTCGCTGAATCCTTCGCCAAAGGACAGCTCCCTGCCAGTATGAACGAGTCATACATCGCACTCCTCCCAAAAAACAACACCGACAAGACACAGTTGAAAAACTACAGACCCATATCGCTCCTAAATGTAGACTACAAGATACTGACAAAGACCTTAGTTAACAAGCTCAGACCGGTCATGCCATCACTCGTCCACGACGACCAACAATGTAGCATACAAGGAAGAAACATACACAATCACACCCATTTCATACGAGACATCATCACATACACACACGAAAGGAACATCCCGTCATCGATTCTGTCCTTGGACCAAGAAAAGGCCTTCGACAGGGTATCGCATTCATACATACATAAAACGCTCCTCAACTGTAATGTAGGAGATTATTTCCGGCGGTGGATCACCATCCTATATTCAAAACCGGAAAGCAGAGTACTAGTCAACCACACGCTCACGAACGCCTTCACGTTGACACGCTCAGTGAGACAAGGATGCCCCCTCTCACCACTACTCTACGTCCTAGCCATTGAACCGCTGCTTGAGAAAATCCGACAGGACGAAACCATTAGAGGCACCTTCACACCAGGAGGAGGGGAGAAGAAATTGATAGCTTACGCGGATGACACAATCTTCTTCCCAACAAACACAGAATCAATACGCCTCATCATCAACACATTCAGAGACTTCGGAGCCGGAAGCGGGGCCAACATCAACGTGCACAAATCGTCCATAATGGGAATCGGCAGGTGGAAACACAAAGCGGATTTCCACCAGGCAATGACTCCGGTCAACGCCATGAAGGTGTACGGCATCATTTTCCACCAGCATCCCGGAATACGCAAACCCACATGGCAGACTCTAATCGCACAGACCACCAATACACTCCAAAAATACCAACACAAAACAGCGACCATTTTCGGAAGGAGCGTTATAGTCAACACATACATCATTCCCAGACTAATCTACATAGCAACAGTTTTTGACCCACCCCTTGAAGTCATCAAAGAAATTAACAAACAAATTCGAAGCTTCGTTTTCCGGAACACAATACACAACATACAGCACAAAACGCTCATCCAGGACAAACGCGAAGGAGGCACTGGACTTCATGACATCGCTACGAAAGTCCAAGCCCTCAGGATCAGCCATGTGGGTCGCATCATCCACCGCCCGGAACACTACATCTTCGCCCACTATTACATGGGTCTGAGACTAATAAAACACAGAAAACTATGCAACGACAAGCCGCATCATTTCGGGGCAATGCCGTCCTTCTATAAGACCTGCATCCAAGCCCTGAAAGGGAACGAAGGTCTGATGCGCGACAAGACACGTAACATCTATAAAAATCTTGTCAAACAGCAGCAACCACCACTCCAAGGCAGAATTAAATGGGGCTACACCTATTTACACAAAAACTACAAAAACACTTTTAAAAATCTACACCAATCAGACATCACCCCAAGAGCCAAAGAGATCACCTACAGGCTGATCTATAACTTGACACCGGTACGACCACACACGGGACGATGCAAGCTGTGCACAGGCAACCCACGTGAAACAGAAGAACATTTATACTACAGATGCCCAACAGTAGCTCCAACAGTAAACGCCTTAAAACGCTTAATAGAACACCACACAAAACAGACAACAGATATGTACAAAGCAATCATGATCAACACCATACCCACCACAACAAAAGAGATCCACGGAAAACTAATCTTTCTGTTAGCCTGGTACAGATACTTAGTGTGGACATGTCGTCTCAGCGTTAAATATGAAAATAGGTCCTTTAATTCTGAAATTTTCTTGTATATATACAAAAAGAAGGAAATGATTACAACATAGTTTTTTTTTAAATTTAGATATGTTTGTTTAGAAATGTAGGCTCTGTAATGTTAAATTTAAACGCCAGTAACCCTTAATCATTTTGTAACGCAATTTTCGTTTGGTATATCTTAGTATTAAACCTAAATGCAAAAAGAAACCAATGTCCATGATAGTTTAAATAAGTAGCGTAATTAAGCCTTACTAACACTAGAAATTTTTTAGTTAAGTTAGGAATACTAACACTAGAAGAAATAAAGGCAATGCCCAGGGAATCCACGATGATGAAACGATTTAAATAAACAATCTCCTGCCTCTTCATTAAAAGAGTGCGGGAGGTAATATAAATCACTGAGTGGAAAAAAAAAATATTGAAGTTAATTAAAGATGGTTGAACAAGTGTATTTCTATAACACATCGACGTCAAGTCGTGAGTAGAAATATTTAAACAGGGAAATATAAGAAAGTAATATATATATATATATATATTTAATTATTTTTTTTTTGTAAAGTTGTGAAATGTTAAGAAATTATATTTCAAAACGATAAAATTAAAGTTCATCTTAAATGAAGGGGAAATTTATTTACATTTAAAATGAACGCGAAACTTATTTTAAATGAAAGAACATTTAAAATATAGGTGAAACGATACGAATTATAATAAAATTGAAATGTATAAGAAAATTTGCGAAATATTAATGTTAAAAATCGCAAATATTTAAAGTTAAATACTTAAATAAAAGGAAATATTTGCGATTTTTAACATTAATATTTCGCAAATTTTCTTATACATTTCAATTTTATTATAATTCGTATCGTTTCACCTATATTTTAAATGTTCTTTCATTTAAAATAAGTTTCGCGTTCATTTTAAATGTAAATAAATTTCCCCTTCATTTAAGATGAACTTTAATTTTATCGTTTTGAAATATAATTTCTTAACATTTCACAACTTTACAAAAAAAAAATAATTACATATATATATATATATATATATATATTACTTTCTTATATTTCCCTGTTTAAATATTTCTACTCACGATTTGACGTCGATGTGTTATAGAAATACACTTGTTCAACCATCTTTAATTAACTTCAATATTGGGTACGTCTCGGCAGCAACTAATTTTCGTGATCACAGGTGTCTACTAACGAACGACTACTAGCCAGGTAGAAGCCATGTCATGTGATCGGTCACAAGTGCGCGTTGGCTGTGGCCGGTTAGCACTATTCATGCGACATGGTCACGTGGTATCAAGCCGCATGCGCAACTTTGGGTAGGTACAAGTTTCATGCCCAAATTTGGGTAGGTACAAGTTTCATGACCAAATTTGGGTAGGTAACGCTCAGATGAATCTACTATCGTACTATTGACTAGTAGAAAAATCTGGCCGTGTGTTAAAAATCTGGTTGCCTGATTTCGGACACTTACTTAGGTAGAGAGCTCAGAGTCGGTCGGACGCGTATTTTTAGGTTTGATTAATTTGCGAACCTTAAACTTAAAGTATTTTTTAAGAATAATATTTTAAAATGTAAATAAATTTCTCAGATTCGGACGCTTATTATTTATTTTTTTTTTAAATAGGTTTTATTAATTCGCGAACCTTTTGACTTTAAGTAATTCTTAAGAATAATATTTCGCATTCATCCACATTTAATTTTGTGATTTTTACAAATTTCGTATTTTTAGTGTAAATAAATTCCAATTTTAGTTTTATTATTTTTTAATGTAAATAAATTCGTATTTTAGTTGTATTATTATTTTTTTTTTGTGTGTAAATAAATTTTAGTTTTATTAATTCGCGTTAATTTAACTTTAAGTATTTCTTAATGTTTCTTAAATATTTTATTATACCATAATATCACCCAAACTTTAGTATGCGGTTTTCTATCAGCAACTAAAATAAACTGAGCACGTGGTGTCACATGGCTAACAATGACCTACATTTTTTATAATAAACAAACTTTTAAAATAACCTTCACTAACAACATAGCGCAGGCATTTGCGTGTCGTCCTTTAATCCCCGCCGTTTATTTAAGAATATATTATTATTTCACGTTCATTCACCTTTAATTTTTTCATAGCTTTTATTTCGTATTTTTTAAAAATCAGTTTTATCACATTTAACTTCTTAACGCTTTGAAACAATTTTTTTAAAATAAATACATTCGCCTATATTTTTAAATTTCCCTTTATTTAAGTATTTAACTTTAAATATTTGCGATTTTTAACATTAATATTTCACAAATTTTCTTATACGTTTCAATTTTATTATAATTCGTATCGTTTCAACTATATTTTAAATGTTCTTTCATTTAAAATAAGTTTCGCGTTCATTTTAAATGTAAATAAATTTCCCCTTCATTTAAGTATTTAAGATGAACTTTAATTTTATCGTTTTGAAATATAATTTCTTAACATTTCTTTTTATTTAAGAATATTTTATTATTTCGCACTCATTCAACTTTAATTTTTTCGTTTTGAAACATAATTTCTTAAAGTTTTTTAAGTATAATATTTTATTATTTCGCGTTCATTCAAATTTAATTTAGAGTAATATTTTATTATACCGCGAGCATTTCATTTTTGAGAATGAAAATTTTCGTATATTTTAATGTAAATGCAGTTTTATTACTATTTAACTTTATTATAACACGTGGTTTTCCAACATTTAAAATAACCTACCGCGTCATCTAACTTTACTATATTTTCAGTCAGCATATTCTTGACAACAATACCGTAGTCCAGCGCGACTATCAACTTCACAACAATACACCATCATTTAACCAAATTCTTTAGTTACTTTACCAGTATTTAAAATAACAACAATACCACCCCTAGTCACATGCCTAACAATGACCGTCAGCATATTTTTCCTAACAATGACCAATATTCGTCGACAACAATACCACCACGATTCCTTGACAATAATAAGCGATTTTTCCTAACAATAGCCATCATCAAGTACCACTAGCCGCCCAGTCAACAAAAGCTGCCGTGACATTCCAATTTCTTTACTTAACATAGTTTTCCGTCAGCATTTACAGTTAACTTATTTTTTCATAGTTTTTATTATTTCGCATTTTTAAAAAAATCAGTTTTATCACATTTAACTATATTTCTTAACGTTTTGAAACATTTCGTATTTTTTAATGTAAATTCAGTTTTATTACTATTTATCTTTACTGCAACACGCGGTTCTCCAATATTTAAAATAACCTCCTTTAATTATTCATTCAACATTTTAAAAATACCACATTCTTGACAACAATAAGCGCTTAACTTCACAACAATAAGCGATACCCCACGCGGATTTCCTAAAATTGACCATCAACAAATACCACATCGACACGTCATAAACATTTTAACCACTTTCAATACATTAGTCCACATTCTTGACAACAATAAGCGATACATCACGAGACGATCAGTCAACCATTGAACACCGACATTCCTCAACAATAAACGAATGAAACAACTACGTGTCACCGATCACGAGGGGCACGCGGAGCGTTGAGGGGTCACGCCGACCGCCGGAGCGCCGCGAGGTCACCACGCGCCCGCCGCACGACCGATTAACTCCCCTTGATTCTCGTGTACATTTCGCGCGAGAGGCGCGCCGCGCGCCTCCCTATATATCTTTGTTAATTTAGCGCCTCAATGCTAACCAGTACACCATTCTATACTACTGATGATCCACTAATAACTCAATAACTCAACTCAATTCAAGATTGGCAATAGACACGTTCGGAGTTCAATGATGATGCCTACTAATAACTCAACTCAATTCAAGATTGGCAATAGGCATGTTCGGAGTGCAATGATGATGACCCGCTAATAATTCAAAAACTCAACTCAATTCAAGATTGGCACATTTGAGAATTTCAGGAGATGCGATATTCCAATTTTTAACCACAATAGATTTTAAAATGTTAAGACACCGCTTTTCTAATCACTTGAAATCTATAATTGGAGAAGTTTGTGTATTTTATCTTCTTGGAAAGAGACAAATGAACAAATCCAGTGAAGCATCAATGACAAACAGCTTTAACATAGCAGCCACAAACTGATGGTTGCTTCCAACTAATGCTGGTAGTAAACGTTTGTTTCGCTTCTTTTAGAACGTTCTCACTACTTCTTTTAAGATAAATTTGAAGTATTCACTTCTATAGAATGACGTTGGTAACATGTTACTTTATCCGCTACATTTTACTTGATTCGGTACATTTCTTTTACTTAACCTATGCTTTTCTTACTTACACTACATTTTACTTAATTCGATACAATTTTTCTTACCTTATATTTTACTTGATTCGCTACATTTTGCCTTACTTGCCTTACATTTTACTTGATTCGCTACATTGTGCCTTACTTGCCTTACATTTTAATTGACTCGTTACATTTTGCCTTACTTGCCTTACATTTCACTTGATTCGCTACATTTTGCCTTACTTACCATACATTTTACTTGTTTCGCTCTCTTTTGCCTTACTTACCCTACTTTTACTTGATTTACTACATCTCGTCTACATTGCACTTCATATTTATGTGAATCGTTACATTTTGCCATACTTACCCTACTTTTACTTGATTCACCACATCTCGCTTACATCGTACTTCATGTTTATGTGAATCGTTACATTTTGTCTAATCGACGCTACATTCCGCCGGACACTAGTTACATTTTGCCTGAAACTCGTTACACTTTTCCTGAAACTCGATTTATTTTCTCCAACACTACATTTTACTTCCCCCTTTAGATTTTACTGACTTCGGCATGTTTTGCTGACTCTCTGTACGTTTTGTCATTTCCGACTTCCCATAACTGTCTTTAACGTAATGACACAAACCCCCACACACCTTACTGCCTCACAATTTGTCCTCGTCCCTTTTCTAAACCAGCAATGTGTTCATGACAGAAAATGTCTCAATTAACTCGAAGCCTGCACTGTGACACATTTTTCCCTTTTTGTCATTAGTTTAAGAAAAAAAAAGCAATTCTCGATTTGTGGAAAGAACTGAAATATCACAAAAATAATAATAAATCTGAGCTTGGAAAAGCAAGGAACTGCCAAGGCTGGTTAGGTTGTTGAATGGAAAGCTAGTATGTCGAAACCTTTTGGCCAAATATTCTGTAGTTGTATTGTTGTTGTTAGGATCATTGTCACTGCACGCCCGACAAGTCCATAGGTGCTTCGGTACTCCTCGAAAATCTCGAGAAAGTCCGAAGAGAATTCTGACCCACGTTCACGAACTCCGTAGCATAGCCTGGGTGGGTAGGTTTTTGCCGAAAATTTTGCCCGAGCAACGACCATGATTTATGGCTTACTCTTTTCGATTGTAATTGCCAAGGATTATTTAACGTGCGCGAGTGCACATGAGAGTCTAGTTTACTGTCGTTAACTGAAAGGACTAGACATAGAATCTCTATCTATATATCTATTGTCCTTTCGAGCCAAAGACGGCACATAGGGCAGAACCACAATCTCAAAAACAGACACCTTGCGTGCCAAAGAGGCACATATTGCAGAGATCGCTGCTCTAAAATATATGGCGCTGTTTCCATAACAATACTTTTGACAATGACAGCTTGTCAAGCCATCGATCAACCTCCTTAGTCGCCTTTTACGACATGCCTGGAAGGTCACATTGTCACTATTCTTAGGATTTCACTGCCCTATAAAACAGGGGAGGGTAATTTCACGAAGAAATCATGGATTAATGTTTCCTATTTTTGAAAAAAATCATTACCACATGTGGTGGGCTTTCAATCCGGTCCTTACTGTCGTGAGATCGTCGCTATACCACTGGACCACCCAGCACTAACTTCAGTTGCATTATTATATGTAGTCAGAACCAGAGAGAGGAACTAAGACAACGGATCAGGAATAAGCCTGTAAATACCAAACTGTTACCCTACCATAACAACAGACGCGTTAAATAATAATAATTTGTTTTTTGTTGCTTTATTTATTTGTTTGTTAGAGATAAAGAGTGGATATAGACGGGAGAGAAAGATTAAAGGAATCGGTAACTAACATCAACAATACCGCAACGACTGAGAAAGTCAAAGGTTAAGTAATCAAAACAAAGCGAATAAGAGCCATTTCCCCTCTCTTCTTGCCTTCTATTCTGAGTAACTTGAAGGGAAAAGGGGAAACAATAGAAAATGTTTGGTATTGTTATTTTCTTCCTGGTAGGAAATCTGTTTATTTAGTTTCAAAGATTGAAGCGTTTTACCATATTCAAATGGTAGTGGCTAGCAGGTTCATAGGGATAGACACGCAACGGGTAATTCAAAGGGTTGTATTGTGTGCGGGTTCTGTTCTAGTGTTGATTAAGGTTTCATCTGTTGAATACTAAGCTGAAAATAGTGCTTTGATCTTTTCTTCAGAGGTGGCCGAATCTTAGATGGATTATGATATCACGTGTCGTCTCGGGAGAGAATCATTGCTTCTGATGTGCTCTGTGTCTGATATTGTTGTCTTAACCATGGTTAACGATGTCATTCTCGCGACAGTCGTCCATCTTCGTGGTCTTTGCCTTTTAATGAACCCATTGTGGTGTAACAGTTAGTGCTTTCCCTGTGCTGACCAGGCGGTCGGGTCTCGATCGTAGCAGCGCAGGCTTTCATCCCAAATATACGGTTCGAGGTCACTAACATTTTGGACAATGGGTACAATAGATTTGCCTTTCGTGAACAACCGGCGGATTGAGGTGATGCTGACCACTTGTCTCTAAAAGTTAAAATGGCAATAAACACATATTTAAACTAACAAACCATTAGCTAGGTGGTGTTAAAGGTACTCTTTCATTCTAATGTATATTACTCTCTATCTCTCTCTATCTCTCTATATCTCTCTCTCCTCATCAATATTAACCAAATCAATGTCATTACTAAGGTTATAAGTGTTCATATTTACTAAACTAATCTTAAGTGACACCTCAAAGAAAATATATTCCACAAACAATGTAAAATTAACTGACGTCTTTAGGTGCTTCTAAAAAATGACGTCATCAGTGACGTAAATAGAAAGTTCTCCGCATTTATTCCTCTCCATCTTGTGACATAACGTTTATGTTTTCCTGTTACTTGCCCTGTTGAGGAAGATAAAAAAAAGGAAAGGTAAATATGTTTACATGTTTTATTGTTTCAATATTCTGTCACTCAACATCTCAGGTACAAAATACAACATGAAAATCAACATCAACAAAACAGAAGTCATGAACGTCACCAAAAATAAACAGAACATCAACATAACTATAGAAGGCAGACAATTAAAACAAGCAGAGGAATTCAAATACCTAGGAAGTCTAATGACAAACGATAATTCCCAAACAGCAGAGATAGAATCAAGATGCAACAAAGCTTGTCACATCATCGGACAGTTATCACCACTATTGTCCAACAAGGAAATAACTCTGGAGGCAAAACGAGCACTATACAATACAATCTTCATCCCAACGTTGTGCTACCAATGCCAGACCTGGACCCTAGATGCAAGAACAATAAGAAAAATAACCTCTACAGAGATGAAATGTGTTAGACGAATGACAGGAAACAGTCTGAGAGATAAGATCAGAAATGAAGAACTGAGAAACAAATTAAGAATAGCATCCGCCATAGAATATATAAGGAAACAACAGATAAAATGGTTTGGCCACGTGACAAGGCGGAAAGAACAAAACACAACACAACGAGCTTTCAACAAACGTTGTGAGAACACCAGACCCAAGTGTCGACCACGAAAAAGATGGATTGATGGAATATTAGAAGCACTAGGAATCATAACAGCAGCAGAGGCGAACAGAAGAGCAAAAGACCGCAAATTATATCTCCCCTCGACGCTGAAAGGCAAATGAGGAAGTAAAGCAGAAGAAGAAGAATGTTCTGTCACATATCTACACAATCATTCTCCATATCGGAACGGAACTACGAACAAAATGAAAGAATATATTTGTTTCATATTTCCATTGACGTGTCCTTAATTATTTTATCAACAGGAAATACCTGGTTTTAAATATACACTGTATTACACCGGACTGCTGTCCACATTGTCCGCTCTGCTGTCCAGATACCCCGATCTGCTGTCCACACAGTCCAGTCTACTGTTCACACACTCCGGCCTACTGTCCACACACTCTGGTCTACTGTTCACACACTCCGATCTACTGTCCACACACTCCGGTCTACTGTCCACACACTCCGGTCTACTGTTCACACACTCCGGTCTACTGTTCACACAATCCGGTTCAAATTGAAACGACAAACGAAATCCCCTCCCCTCCCCACCCATCCCATAATAATATGCAATTCACCAGGCTCTGAAAATAAGCACCCACATTTCTCCTATTTCAAAACAGGGCGGCCTGGCGTCACAATGACCATATGTGTATAAATTAATTAATTTTCCTGGATCACTACCTAACACAATATAATAAAACACTCTATAGACTTACCCTCGTGTTGGGTATCTTCACGTGTTCTTTAATTGTAAATAGAGTTTCATCTTGAATCTAATTATTGTTAAATCATGAATGAGTGTTGACGTAGATCAAAGTTTACTGGGGGAGAGATGATTGGCTTCGATCTCTATCGAAAGGTTCGCACCGTCTTAAATGTGACCCAGAAGGTTTTATCCTGGGATAGCAAGACTGCTATGGCGTAGTGTGTACCACATTATCCCAAAATGTGGCGATGATGAACGAGCGTTACTTGGTTTTGTGGAAAATTTCCATGGAAGGTAAGATATAAACGATCATCTGTTGGTGAAATGTTAACAGTAATACGAAACTTATTTCTCATGACCGGTGCAAAAGTGAAGTGATATGTCTAATCTATTACCAAATCATATTTCGGGCTACCACAAAAAAAAGTATATTTCTTTGTGGCAGCTTTTTTTTTAATTATTGCAAAACTTAACAATGTAGAGATGTGTTGTATAGGACTTCCAGCATTAACCACCAAAAGTGACCAGTTGATGATGTATTCTTCGTTATTAGATCATGCCATCTTTCTTTAAAACAATGTATTTGCTAGATCCACTTTGCTTTCGCTCTAGATATCTACCTCCTATCTCATACAGTTAGTTGCGACCATAGACTAGATCTCTACCTCCTTTCGCATACAGTTAGTTGCACCATAGACTAGATCTCTACCTCCTTTCGCATACAGTTAGTTGCACCATAGACTAGATCTCTACCTCCTATCGCACACAGTTAGTTGCGACCATAGACTAGATCTCTACCTCCTTTCGCATACAGTTAGTTGCACCATAGACTAGATCTCTACCTCCTATCCCACACAGTTAGTTGCGACCACAAACTAGATCTCTACCTCCTATCGCATACAGTTAGTTGCGACCATAGACTAGATCTCTACCTCCTATCGCATACAATTAGTTGCGACCATAGACTAGATCTCTACCTCCTATCGCATACAGTTAGTTGCGACCACAAACTAGATCTCTACCTCCTATCGCACACAGTTAGTTGCGACCATATACTAGATCTCTACCTCCTATCGCATACAGTTAGTTGCGACCATAGACTAGATCTCTACCTCCTATCGCATACAGTTAGTTACGACCATAGACTACATCTCTACCTCCTATCGCTCACAGTTAGTTGCGACCATAGACTAGATCTCTACCTCCTATCGCATACAGTTAGTTGCGACCATAGACTAGATCTCTACCTCCTATCACATACAGTTAGTTGCGACCATAGACTAGATCTCTACCTCCTATCGCATACAGTTAGTTGCGAACATGGACTAGATCTCTACCTCCTATCGCACACAGTTAGTTGCGACCATAGACTAGATCTCTACCTCCTATCGCATACAGTTAATTGCGACCATAGACTAGATCTCTACCTCCTATCGCATACAGTTAGTTGCGACGACAAACTAGATCTCTACCTCCTATCGCACACAGTTAGTTGAGAACATAGACTAGATCTCTCCCTCCTATCGCATACAGTTAGTTGCGACCATAGACTAGATCTCTACCTCCTATCGCATACAGTTAGTTGCGACCATAGACTAGATCTCTACCTCCTATCGCATACAGTTAGTTGCGACCATAGACTAGATCTCTACTTCCTATCGCATGCAGTTAGTTGCGACCATAGACTAGATCTATACCTCCTATCGCACACAGTTAGTTGCGACCATAGACTAGATCTCTACTTCCTACCGCATGCAGTTAGTTGCGACCATAGACTAGATCTATACCTCCTATCGCACACAGTTAGTTGCGACCATAGACTAGATCTCTACCTCCTATCGCATACAGTTAGTTGCGAACACAAACTGATAGCAACTCATTTGAGTTAACTTATTTCACAAATTGTAATGTAAATAAAACAAAACAAGCGTTAGATGACACCTCAACCCATATTCTTTGGCTTGCGCCAGGATCGGTGAACCAGAACAATCCAGACCCTGTTCCACCTCTCCGCGGTGCCTCCAGTAACAGACTAATCTGTCTAGTCTGGCCAAGCGTGCAGGGATCGAAGAGGGAAGACAACCCGGTACTCAAAAATGTCGTGCTGAAGTCGGATGTGTTGGGCCGAAAGGCGCAAATATAACAATCATACTGCAAATCACAACACAACGCAGAGACGTCCACTACGTCCTTGTAAGGGCAGAAGATGAAGAGGAATATTGTAGTCTAGCACGAT
Source organism: Megaustenia siamemsis (assembly GCA_032433765.1). Classification (NCBI taxonomy): domain Eukaryota; kingdom Metazoa; phylum Mollusca; class Gastropoda; order Stylommatophora; family Ariophantidae; genus Megaustenia; species Megaustenia siamemsis. The sequence goes on along the minus strand of JAVIAB010000047.1, from coordinate 89,142,730 downwards.
ACTCTAGAATACTTTAGTCATCTGGCGAACGCAACCAACCAACCAAACCATATTCAAGACTTCTCGCAGAAATATAATTGTATCTGTGCTAGGACCATCATCGTTTCTCTGTTCAGACAATTTCCATTATTGGTTCAACCTCTTTCCTGCTAGGAGAGGACAATCTCAACACAGTGCACGATCCTCGTAGTGACCGCGAAGAACCTAGTGCATTTTGATAAAGTCGATCATCTGTTGTGAACGATAATAGGACTTTAATTATCTCTTTTAAATCTGACCTCGGCCCCTGAATACCGCCTTTTATTTTCTATTTTCATCAGCCAAAGGTTCATTTACGTGTTCAACTTGAACACGGGACTTCAACTGTAATAGCACCAGTACTTGATTTCGCCTAACTTGAAGTTCGATCCCTCCAATTGTGGGTTGAACCCTCTGACCCTGTAGCTTTAATGCGAGTTCCCTAACATCTACACTAGAATGACCTCCTGTTGCAAAGGAGACAAGAAAACATCACAGCACCAATCACCGAACAGCTTTCATGACCCGGAAATGCTAACATCACATCCTGACAATCTAAGCCCTCTATATGGCTTCCGAGCTGCATACACAGACAGAGGATTTTAATGGAGGGATTAGACCTGCTGATTATATGTTCAGACTACCAGACAAATCGCTTTACCATTAGAAGAACAAGTTGTGGAAAAAGAAAAGGTAGTCCTATAATTTACAATATTTTATTTTAGAAAATAATTCATTCCGGTAACTTATAACGTAACTGGGAAGAAAACGCCCCAGAGCTTTGAAACAAACAGGAATCTGATCGTCAGAAATACCCTGTCAAGCGAAGGTTTCGACTCATTTGCTAATTGATATTTAAGATGTAAGACAGGGGACGGCGTAAAGTCATGATTACCTGGTGTCCTCGTCCTGTTATATTCTTATCATGAGCAAGAAGAGCCCCCGTCACGCCAAGTGGCGTATATGGAATATGGTGTTCATCATCATCGAGTGCCGTCTCCGCAACGAAGGTTGGCTACCATGGAGCGCCATTCTGCTCTGTCTCTTGCTTTGATGGTGCAGGTTGTCATAGGCTGATTTGTCCATCTTTTGATGTTACTCGTCCATGTTAGTCTTGGTCTGCCTCTGCCTCTTTTACCTTGTATTTTCCCCTCCAATATTACTTTTAGTAGGCTGTTGTGTCTTTTAACATCCCCCAAAAATCTCATTTATCTTGTTTAAATTGTGTTTAGTAGTTCTATTTTCATTTTTAGTTGTTTTAAGACTTCATCGTTTGTTTTCTTTTCCTTCCATCCAATTCTACCTATTCTTCTATATATCCACATTTCAAAGGCTTCAATTCTCTGTTCTGTTTTCTTGTCTAATGTCCATGTTTCTGCGACATATAGGAATATTAAGAAGATGTAACATTTTGCAATTCTTAGTTTTAGCCCTGGTGTTATTTGTTTTGATGTTAGTATGTTTTTCGTGACATTAAAATTACTTTTTGCCATTCATATTCTTTTATTTATTTCAGTTGTACATTTTCCATCACTGGTTATAGTATGTCCAAGATAGTTGTAGTTCTGAACTGTCTCCAGGTCTATTCCTTCTATTTTGATATCCACTTGTGGGTATTGAGTATCTTCTTTGTTTATGATCATAGTTTTAGTCTTTTTAATATTCTTATGTAGTCCATATTTTTTGCTTGTCATGTTTATTTCAATAAGTAATTGTTGTAGAATGTGGTGTTAGTGACCATACATTTTACAACTTTCAGCACATGATTTTTGGGGTAATGTGGTTGGTATTACGCCTGTGCCGCTTTACTTTCCCAGAAAAAAACCAGGTACCCATTTAAGGCTGGGTGAACCTGGAAGCCGTCGGTTGGGATCGAACTCTACCTCTTGTCCTTTGTAGTTCAGTTCACTCACCACTGAGCTATCGCGGCTCCCTTCTTATCATGAGTACTTGGGGAAAATCATGACGTGTTGTAGATCATAAGAGAAATCCGCAAGAGGGAAGAGGCAACATTGACTTCCTTACAAGCTTACATAAGGGATGGTCAATTTCTTTCAAATGGCGGGCCACTTTTTTTATTATTTTTTTTTGTGGCGGGCCACACACTTAACAACATCAATACAAATAAACTTGACATTTGTTTTAAGGTAATATTTTTGTTATTTATCGGCATTATTTGCTTACATAAATCATTTGTTTGCAACAGAGTTAAAAATGCCTAGTTGATTTATAAAAATGAATAAAAGTTGCTATTTATATTGTTTAACAAACATGTTTTAGTTAGGTCGTTTTAAAGTTGACATGTAACAAACCTTAATGAGAACAATGTGGACGTTCATGTGCAGCAACAAGTTCATCAAAGTCAATGTGTAAAGATGATGATGATAATCGTAATAAATCCTGAAGGTGGCCATCAGTGAGTCGGTTTCTTTGTGACGATTTAATCTCCTTCATTGTTGAAAAAGTGCATTCACATATATATGTGCTTCCGAACATAGAAGTAGTTTTCAAACTGAAATCACTCAATGTGGGATTTTTTTCCAGTGGCACAAGTTTTTTTTTTTTTTTCCAGTTTGCTATCCTTATTGTTGATAAATAAAAAAAATCATGTTCCCATTTCTCATGAAAAAAATCTGATTTTTATTCATTTTATTGACGTTTATTGCTCATATTATACCACGACCGAAGCAAAAGACAATGAAAACACAGATTATAACAATAGAACTGTTTCCTGTTAAAAATGGAACTGTTCACTGTAACTCGACAAAATCAGAATGATCAGATCGGATATATAATTTTGACTGATGAAAAGAGGATTGGAGAGAAAGAAACTGAAAGTAAAATAATTGTGGAGTGAATGTGTTGGGGAGGAGGAGGTGGGTGACTGACAGTATTTCTTGGCGGAGACTGTTTGAATTTGCCCAACCGAGAGTCGGTTCTAGAACCATTTGTTGGCTTCTTCCTTTGTTTCAGTCGATCGCAGGATGATCAAACGGAAAAAAACGGTTGGGTCGGGAATGACGGGAAGGCGACGTTAAACTAACTACTAGAGTGTTCCGAGTGTTAAACATAGGTCGTCTACTTGTACTATTATTCTTCTTTGATTTACCTCGGATGTTTCCACCAATAATTATACTTTATTGTAGACAAACTACTTGTGAATATTTGAGTTAGCTTTCTCCACAGTAGAAGTTAATGTAACAAATTGTTAATCAATTTTACCCAGGACATTTTGCTCAATACAACCTGATTTTATTTTTTATCCGCCACTTGTGGCCCGCGGGCTTCTTATTGGCCATACCTGGCTTACATTGTCCATGTTTCTGTCTTTGTTTTCCTGATGAATAACAGGGCATCAGATCGGGAGGACATCATCAATGCCATCTGAGATGTAGGAAGGGCACAGGACTTCGACAACCATGAGTCCAAGTTACTACTTCGAATGAAAACATTGGGAGTTAAGATGAGCACAGCTAGAAACGAGAAAGTGGGCGCAAAAGAGGATTTATCAACCAACACAGAACTGTAGTCGTCAGTTGCTGGACGCTGCAGGACTTGCCGGGGAGGGGATCTCAGCACCTATAGTCATGTTCGGAGTGCAATGATGATGACCGTAAATAACTAAATAACTGGAGAATTGGGACAACAAATCCAGTTAAAGTCGGATGTCCTGGGTCTAAAGGTGCAATAACAAAGCCAACTGTAAACCATAACAGAGCGCAACTGCGACCACTTAACGCTTTCTTCAAGGACGGGTAACAAAGAGGAGTATTCGTTGGAAGAACACAACAATTAATATAAGAGCAGTTAAATGTCATTGAACCACAGTTGAGTTGACGTAATGCCACAGGTTGATGCGGGCAGGGTGCCCTTTTAACCATTGATGTGGCGGATCGTAATGGCTTTCTTGACATTCCCGACTCTTACTGGGGAAGTTCGGGTTCGTCTGTCCCAGGCTATGCTGGGAAACTACTAGTCCAGCCCAGAGGTACTGCAATACTAGGTCTTCTATATCAGTAACAGCCAGCACTAGAGGGAGACAAATAATAATAAATGAATATTATTATAGAGGGAAACTTCCGAGGGAATAATCAGTGAATCAATTCAGAGGAAGAGGTATGTTTAATATTTTTTTCCGAGTGCTGCAAACATACCCCTTCCTCTGAATTGATTCACTACTAGAGGGAACACGGTGATCCTAGCTTCTGTTAGCTAGTCTGTTTTGACGCAGACTGTTACCAGAAGCGAGAGACCACGAGGAGGTAGAACTGCTAGGTCTTGGTCAGCTCATGGTGTGTTGACTCTGCTATTGCGACTATAAATCCCAGACGATTAAACTCCCCCGGCATTGAACCAAAGAAAATTCAAAGTAGAATACAGTAATCCCTCAGTGATCGCATTTAATAGGGACCAGAACCGGCCGCGATAAGTGAAAAACCGGGAAGTAGTGTCACCCTCTTATTTTTAACATTCGTACATTTGTTGTGTATGTATAATATCAATAAGTATATGAAGTATAATATCAATAAGTGTATATGAAATCATTTTAAAAATGTATGTGCATATGTTATCATTAGAACATTAAAGAATAGTTTCAAACATGTAAATAAAATATTAATAGTATAAATAACATACATAAAATAATGGGTTTTTTTTTTTAAATAATTCCTCAATTTTGAATGTTTGAACAATCCGCGATGTACTGAGGCCGTGATAAATGAACGGCGAAGTAGCGAGGGATAACTGTAACTACAAAAATCTATTTCAAAAAATAAATAAATACAATGAGTGGAAGAAAAGTGGAATAACTACAGCAAATGCCACAACGTTTTAGAAATTAGGGGGCGGTTGCTTTCATTTCAGAGAATTGAGTTGTCCTGTTGTTTAAAATTTGTAAAAAAAAATAAATAAATAGACAAGCTATTCAGCGTTCTTAACATCAGATAACTGAGGTGACGAAGTTGTATTAACCTTAGAGAAATTATGTGACAAAGTTGTATTAACCTTAGAGAAATTATGTGACAAAGTTGTATTAACCTTAGAGAAATTATGTGACGAAGTTGTATTAACCTTAGAGAAATTATGTGACAAAGTTGTATTAACCTTAGAGAAATTATGTGACAAAGTTGTATTAACCTTAGAGATATTATGTGACGGGTTGTATTAAACTTAGAGAAATGATGTGACGAAGTTGTATTAAACTTAGAGAAATGAGGTGACGAAGTTTAATTAAACTTAGAGAAATGATGTGACGAAGTTGTATTAACCTTAGAGAAATGATGTGACGAAGTTGTATTAACCTTAGAGAAATGATGTGACGAAGTTGTATTAAACTTAGAGAAATGATGTGACGAAGTTATATTAATCTTGGAGAAATTATGTGACGGAGTTGTATTAAACTTAGAGAAATGATGTGACGAAGTTGTATTAAACTTAGAGAAATGAGGTGACGAAGTTTAATTAAACTTAGAGAAATGATGTGACGAAGTTGTATTAACCTTAGAGAAATGATGTGACGAAGTTGTATTAACCTTAGAGAAATGATGTGACGAAGTTGTATTAAACTTAGAGAAATGATGTGATGGGTTGTATTAACCTTACAGAAATAAGGTGTCGGGTTGTATTAACCTTAGAGAAATGAGGTGTCAGGTTGTATTAACCTTAGAGAAATTATGTGACAAAGTTGTATTAACCTTATAGAACTAAAGTGACGAAGATGTATTATCTCAATTAAATGAGGTGACAGGTTGCATTAACCTGACAGAACTGAGGTGACTGGTTGTATTAAATATATAGAACTGAGGTGACAGTTTGTATTAAATACATAGAACTGTGGTGACAGGTTGTATTAAATATATAGAACTGAGGTGATTGGTTGTATTAAATATATAGAACTGCGGTGACTGGTTGTAAGAAATATATAGAACTGAGGTGACGGGTTGTATTAAATATATAGAACTGAGGTGACTGGTTGTATTAAATATATAGAACTGAGGTGACGGGTTGTATTAAATATATAGAACTGAGGTGATTGGTTGTATTAAATATATAGAACTGAGGTGATTGGTTGTATTAAATATATAGAACTGAGGTGACGGGTTGTATTAAATGTATAGAACTGAGGTGACGGGTTGTATTAAATGTATAGAACTGAGGTGACGGGTTGTATTAAATGTATAGAACTGAGGTGACGGGTTGTATTAAATGTATAGAACTGAGGTGACGGGTTGTATTAAATGTATAGAACTGAGGTGACGGGTTGTATTAAATGTATAGAACTGAGGTGACGGGTTGTATTAAATGTATAGAACTGAGGTGACGGGTTGTATTAAATGTATAGAACTGAGGTGACGGGTTGTATTAAATATATAGAACTGAGGTGACGGGTTGTATTTTCCCTATATAGCTAATGTGCCTCATTGAGTCGATGTGATGGCTATTTTTACCAGACAGAACTAAAGTAATAATTTATACTCAGTTGAAAAAAAACAACGAAACTTCACTGTGAAGTAGTTACTATCTTCACTTTACCCTCGTGTTCGCAACTCTGTAAATCTCGTAAAGCTGTATCGATCAGATCATGTCCATCACGGATTGAAAGTGCAATCTCTAGTTCGTGAAACAACATGCAAATACTTCATTACTGTACACCCAGGAATAATCTACTCTTTCTTCAATCCATATTCCATATGTTTTTAGTAGACATCATTCTCTCATTCAGTCATTGATATTTTTATTGCGTGAAACTCCCAGTGTACGTGCTCTCGGTGAAGCAGTAGCCCTCAATTTGACCTCGGCAACCTCACTAATCTGAGCGACAACAAGGCATACCCTTTAATCCACACCTAATGCTGCTAGTTCCGGAAATTCTCGACCTCTGTCAGACCAGATCGTGTGGAAGGCTGACACACCGAACAATGGAAGCGAGAGTTGCCGAGACAAAGGGAGAGAAGTAATCTGTGAAGAATACCTTTATTGTACAAATTTCATAACTACACCCGTTGCAGGAGAAATCTGTCCAACAACCACAAGGTTGTTTCTATGAACCACCAGAACGCTACATCTGTCAGTATAGATGGTCTTCAGCACAGATCGAGCAATTATATACTTCTAGGTCTGTAGTTGTTTGGAGACATAATCTCTTCCATACATAGTTTCTCTCAAATATAGTTTCTCTCAAATATAGTTTGTCTCATATTTAGTTTATAAAAAAATATAGTTTCTGTCATATATATATATATATTCATTGTCATACACAGTTTCTCCCATATATAGTTTCTTTCATTTATAGTTTGTCCCGAATGTAATGTCTTCCATATGTCGTTTCTCTCCTATATAATATTATTTGATGTAGTCACATCTAAATAAATATGAAAATAGCGGGGCATGAGATTCATGAATGATTGTAAATTTGTGATTGAGCTTTCTAATCTTTCTTCAATTGTTTTTTTTCTGTGTAAATTTTTGTTTAAATAAACAATTTAGTGGCCAACTTGTTCTTTAGGAGAGGACAACATTCCCTTCATTTTATTTACTTAATAGAGACTGAACACTTTTGGCTAACATTGTTCGCCTGTTTCCACTATTATCCAAGGGATGCCCTCTGTTTTCTTACATCAGTGACAATTGTTTTGCAGTTCTTGTGGTTCTGGATGTATCCTAATCGCATGGCCTCGTTCATATTCTGATTCCTCTGTGTTGACCTGTTAGCTCCGCGATTATCTCTCCTTTGTTGTACCTCCCACAACTTCAGTGTTTACCTGTTAGTTCTGTGGTTATCTCCTCTTGGTTATACATCCTTAATGCTTCAGTGTCTACCTGTTATCTCTGTGGTTATCTCCTCTTGGTTATACATGTACCACCTTACTGCTTCAGTATTTACCTGTTAGTTCTGTGGTTATCTCCTCTTGGTTATACCTCCTTAAAGCTTCAGTGTCTACCTGCTATCTCTGTGGTTATCTCCTCTTGGTTATACCACCTTACTGCTTCAGTATTTACCTGTTAGTTCTGTGGTTATCTCCTCTTGGTTATACCACCTTACTGCTTCAGTATTTACCTATTAGTTCTGTTGTTATCTCCTCTTGGTTATACCTCCTTAAAGCTTCAGTGTCTACCTGCTATCTCTGTGGTTATCTCCTCTTGGTTATACCACCTTACTGCTTCAGTATTTACCTATTAGTTCTGTGGTTATCTCCTCTTGGTTATACCTCCTTAAAGCTTCAGTGTCTACCTGCTATCTCTGTGGTTATCTCCTCTTGGTTATACCACCTTACTGCTTCAGTATTTACCTGTTAGTTCTGTGGTTATCTCCTCTTGGTTATACCACCTTACTGCTTCAGTATTTACCTATTAGTTCTGTGGTTATCTCCTCTTGGTTATACCTCCTTAAAGCTTCAGTGTCTACCTGCTATCTCTGTGGTTATCTCCTCTTGGTTATACCTCCTTAAAGCTTCAGTGTCTACCTGCTATCTCTGTGGTTATCTCCTCTTGGTTATACCACCTTACTGCTTCAGTATTTACCTGTTAGTTCTGTGGTTATCTCCTCTTGGTTATACCACCTTACTGCTTCAGTATTTACCTATTAGTTCTGTGGTTATCTCCTCTTGGTTATACCTCCTTAAAGCTTCAGTGTCTACCTGCTATCTCTGTGGTTATCTCCTCTTGGTTATACCTCTTTAATGCTTCAGTGTCTACCTGCTATCTCTGTGGTTATCTCCTCTTGGTTATACCACTTTACTGCTTCAGTGTCTACCTCTTATCTCTGTGGTCATCTCCTCTTGGTTATACCTCTTTAATGCTTCAGTGTCTACCTGCTATCTCTGTGGTTATCTCCTCTTGGTTATACCTCTTTAATGCTTCAGTGTCTACCTGTTATCTCTGTGGTTATCTCCTCCTGGTTGCATCATTTGAACAATGTTTGTTTCCCGCTTGGCTAACATCAGTTCTGAGAGTATTTTGTTCCGGTGGGCTGTATACTATAAGAGTCGTCTTGTATTTGTCTTTCTGCTGTTCTTCAGACCTCCAGTCCAACAAAACTTGTGTGCAGAGTTCTAACAAGTTTATAGTTTCCTCATCTGCTGTAGTGTTCACACGATAACTCTTCCTCTTGATCGTTCTCCTGAAAAGGACGTTTGCTGGTCGCAGATGAGATGTGTCGGTCGCTAGTTTACAGCAAGCGATAACTGCGCCTTTCGGTCCGACACGTTGGCAACCAGCTTGCAGCACATCTTCGATTCCAACTCTCTTGGCCAGAGTGAGTAGTCTTGAACATTTTTTGGAATAAGAGTTAATTGGAATTAGTTCGGAGTAAAAATTAATTAGAAAAATTTCGGAGTAAAAATTAATTTGAAAAATTTTGGAGTAGAAATTAATTTGAAAAATTTTGGAGCAGAGATTAATTTTGAATATTTTGGAGTAGAGATTAATTTTGAATATTTTGGAGTAGAGATTAATTTTGAATATTAAGGAGCAAGAGTTAATTTGAAAAATTCTGTAGTAAAAGTCGTATTTGCTTATAAAATACACACATTGGCATATATATATATATATATATATATATATATATATATATATATATATATATATATATATATATCACTCTCTCTCTCTCTCTCTCTCTCTCTGCGATCAGGACTCAATCAGAGTACTATTCCAGACTCTCACATGAAGTCAGCTGTCAGGTTAAGTGTGTTGATCGCCCCCACAGACAGAACATCACAATTAGAGTCTGCCAGATCCACTCTGATTGAACACCCCTTAAAACGTTGCACTGTGTTCTGCGCCAGTGGCCCAGTGCATCCGATTTCAGCCAGCATTTTATTCAGGTTTGCTTTCCTTAGCCTTTGATTGTCCCCAATCTTCCTGCAAGGCAGCAGTTGATCTTTTCTGTAGGGGGAATATGTATACATTGGCATATAATCCTTTGTTTTTATTTTTAAAGGACGATTACTTTTCTACACTCCATTAAGAGTTCTTAACTGGCCGTGTGCTCTAGCGTTTGCTTCTTGTGACAGGGCGCTGTGTTGAGGAGTCCGAGTTCGATCCTGCTTCTGGCAGTCTATCGTTCTGTTTTTTTGTCTGTTCCTGATTATTTGTGAGTTTGTGTCCGAGTATTGTAAACATACTCCTTCCTCTGAAATGATTAGCTGATTTATCGCCTCGGAAGTTTCCCTACATAATAATATTAATTTATTATTATGTGTATCCTATATCCTTATACATGCCTCAACATCTCAAGACTCAATATAATGTTAATACACGTCTTCAATCCAATCGGGTAGTTGTTAGTTGTGTTTACACGTCGCGTCATATTAATCCAGACAGTTATTTTACGCGAGTTCCGACAATTTTTTATTTGGACAATTCTTATTTATATACACTTCAATATTTCAGAAAATGAAAAATATATTATGCACAAATCTATGTCAATAGAAGTGAGAAAAATAGTCCTTCGGTGCTATATAGAACCAATTCTTACATATGGAAACGAATCATGGACAGTAGATAAACAAATGAAAAGACGATTAGAGGCCTCAGATATGGGATTTCTCAGAAGAATGTTGAAAGTTCCCTGGACAGCTAAAAAGGCTAATGAAGAAATTCTCAAAGAGGCCAACACAAAAATGGAACTCCTAAAAAACAACAGAAAGAAACAATCAACATGTTTTGGGCATATCATGAGAAGAGGAAAGCTAGAATGCTTGGTTACAACTGGAAAAATAAAAGGAAAGAGAAATCGCGTACGACAAAGAGAGAAAATACTGAATAGCTTGGTGTCATGGCTTGGAAAACAGTCAACAGAGCTGATACGATGCAATGTAGATAGAAGATTGTGAAAGTACATGGTCGCCTACGACAATCGCCAACATGATGATTATTTAATATTTTAATTTGGACAATTATTATTGATATAAACTATTCAATATTTTAATTTGGACAATTATTATTGATATAAACTATTCAATATTTTAATTTGGACAATTATTATTGATAAAAACCATTCAATATTTTAATTTGGACAATTATTATTTATATATACTATTCAATATTTTAATTTGGACAATTATTATTTATATAAACTATTCAACATTTTAATTTGGACAATTATTATTTATATATACTATTCAATATTTTAATTTGGAAAATTATTATTTATATATACTATTCAATATTTTAATTTGGACAATTATTATTTATATACACTATTGAACATTTTAATTTGGAAAATTATTATTTATATATATACTATTCAATATTTAAATTTGGACAATTATTATTTCGAAACGTTTAAAATCCAACACTTATTATATCTACATTAGTCCAACTCTAGCTAGTGTAACTCTCGAGGCCACGTGAAAGTGACCTGTGGGAACGCGAATTCTCTGAATGTATTGAAATATTATTATCTTTTCCCCACCCATTCATTTCATTTCAAAAGACTTCCCACTTCGACCTCCGGTATTTTACTGCCACTGTTGTTGTAGAAGCTGTGGACTGGCTTACCGTGGCCCCGTCCTCTTCATTCAGCGTTCGAGCAGTGATTGTCTGCAACCCAGCCAACTCATGATCCATCTGTTTGTCATATATCTCCTTCATTCTACCGAATGTGTGAAAGAAAATCTCTGGCAATTCTCCCATTAATCTCCAGCAGATGTGACTCTGTGTACAAGCTCAAGGATCTGCAGAACAAATATGAAGAAAGCATTAGAATAACACCAGCAGATAGTAAACGTGACATATATCCCCCATTTTTTCTTCTTTTTTTTTTTTTTTTTAACTCCGAGGTCGTTTTATTTTTCACCGAAAGCTGGGAAATGAAATTACTTTAACGTGAAAGATAAACGTGAACACTTTCATAAAACTGAGCTTGAGCGTTAAAAACCTGAAAGTATTCAGTCTCCTCTTTTTTTTTTTATACGAAAGATAGTCGAGTGATAGAAGGAGGGAGAATTGAAAAAAAAAAGTGTATGGTAAAAGCTTTACGTGATTGATAGACAACACAAATTTGAACGACGTTTCGGCTCATAGGCCTTCAGCAGGAACAAATAAACAACACGTACATAGATATGTAAGTAAATAAAACTAATCCTAAACAACTAACTAGTAATGACACTCCAAAATAAAATAGTCGAAACTGGTTTAAGAAAAGAAACATTTCTTCCCTGTGTCGTGGATCGTGACCGGAATGAGAAAGGAAGTGATAGAATCAATTAAAGTATTTATCATCAGAGTTCCCTGGACATTTAAATAGACCAACGAGGAAATTCTCAAAGAGGCCAACACAAAAAGGGAGCTACTAAAAGACGTCAGAGTGAAACAATGAAGCACATCATGACAAGAGGAATGTTGGAATGAATGTTTAGTTTCAACTGGTAAAATAACGGGAGAAAGAGATCGAGGATGACAAAGAGAGAAGATACTAGATAGCTTGGTGTCATGGAATGGAAAACAACAGAGTTGATGCGATGCACTGTGGTTAGAAAATTAAGAAAGTATATCATTGGCTATGACAATGGATATGACACATGATAATGATGATCGATCATTATTTGTGGGCCCGGTAGCTTTATGGTTAGTGCACTCGCTTGTTAACATGAAGGCTCGGGTCTCAAATGCCAGTTGAGGTAAAGAAACATATTTCCATCCAATCTCTTTAAACAAGGACCAGAGTTATACGAAGGGAAAGAAAGGCAGCGAGCAAGAGCACTGGCCACCTCACCTCGTGAAGGTGAGGCATTGTACAATATAACACTTCACTGACATTTTGTACAATATAACACTTCACTGACACTTTGTACAATATAACACTTCACTGACACTTTGTACAATATAACACTTCACTGACACTTTGTACAATATAACACTTCACTGACACTTTGTACAATATAACACTTCACTGACACTTTGTACAATATAACACTTCACTGACACTTTGTACAATATAACACTTCACAGACACTTTGTACAATATAACACTTCACTGACACTTTGTACAATATAACACTTCACTGACACTTTGTACAATATAACACTTCACTGACACTTCATTACCAAGTGCCAGTTTTCTATGGGACTATCTTTACTCTTAGTGTGCATCAGAACAATGTTGAAAACACCGTGGACAGCAACGAGTTTTGAACGAAGACGGTGAACAGTGCTCTTTTGATTAGTATTTGAAATTGGGGGGGGGGGGGAGAGAGAGAGAGAGAGAGAGAGAGAGAGAAGAAGTAAAGAAATCTACATACTTTTTAAAAATTTGGTCACGTCATGAGAGTATGTACAAATTGGCAGGAGGGAATGTGAGGTCGTGAGAAAATGTAAAAATTGGCAGGATCGAATGTGAGATCGTGAGAAAATGTAAAAATTGGCAGGATGGAATGGGAGATCGTGAGAAAATGTAAAAATTGGCAGGATGGAATGTGAGATCATGAGAAAATGTAAAAATTGGCAGGATGGAATGGGAGATCGTGAGAAAATGTAAAAATTGGCAGGATGGAATGGGAGATCATAAGAAAATATTTTATACGCTGGCTGGATGGAATGGGAGATCGTGAGAAAATAATGTAAAAATTGTCAGGAAGGATTGGGAGATCGAGAAAAAATATTGTAAAAATTGTCAGGATAAAATGGGAGATCATGAGAAAATATTGTAAAAATTGTCAGGATAAAATGTGAGATCATGAGAAAATGTAAAAATTGGCAGGATGGAATGTGAGATCATGAGAAAATGTAAAAATTGGCAGGATGGGATGTGAGATCATGAGAAAATGTAAAAATTGGCAGGATGGAATGTGAGATCATGAGAAAATGTAAAAATTGGCAGGATGGAATGTGAGATCATGAGAAAATGTAAAAATTGGCAGGATGGGATTGGAGATCATGAGTAAATATTGTATAAGTTGGAAGGATGGAATGGGAGATCGTGAGAAAATATTGTAAAAATTGGCAGGATAAAATAAGAGATCGTGAGAAAATAGTGTATAAGTTGGCAGGATGGAATGGGAGATCGTGAGAAAATATTGTAAAAATTGACAGGATAAAATAAGAGATCGTGAGAAAATAGTGTATAAGTTGGCAGGATGGAATGGGAGATCGTGAGAAAATGTAAAAATTGGCAGGATGGAATTGGAGATCATGAGAAAATGTAAAAATTGGCAGGATGGAATTGGAGATCATGAGAAAATATTGTAAAAATTGGCAGGATGGAATTGGAGATCATGAGAAAATATTGTAAAAATTGGCAGGATGGATTGGGAGATCGAGAAAAAATATTGTAAAAATTGTCAGGATAAAATGGGAGATCATGAGAAAATATTGTAAAAATTGTCAGGATAAAATGGGAGATCATGAGAAAATATTGTAAAAATTGTCAGGATAAAATGGGAGATCATGATAAAATATTGTAAAAATTGTCAGGATAAAATGGGAGATCATGAGAAAATATTGTAAAAATTGTCAGGATAAAATGGGAGATCATGAGAAAATGTAAAAATTGTCAGGATAAAATGGGAAATCGTCAAAAAATATTGTAAAAATTGTCAGGATGGAATGTGAGAGCATGAGAAAATATTGTATAAGCTGGCAGGATAAAATGGGAGATCGTAAGAAAATATTGTAAAAATTGGCAGGGTAAAATGGGAGATCGTGACAACATATTGTATAAGCTAACAGGATAAAATGGGAGATCGTTAGAAAATATTGTAAAAATTGGCAGGATAAAATGGGAGATCGTGAGAAAATATTGTAAAAAAATGGCACTATAAAATGGGAGATCGTGAGAAAATATTGTAAAAATTGGCAGGAAAAAAAAGGGAGAGGGATAGAGGAACAAAGTGACAGAAAATAAAACATTTAAAGTGTCAGACATAGAAACAAGTAGCTAAACTGTAGAGCTATCACCGAGAACAAGAATATGAGAACTAGGACATGATCGCCTGCTCAATTGGCCATGGCACAAGATACACTATAAAATGGCGTTCCATAGTAGCCCATCTCCCATGAGTTACCAGATATGCTGAAACCATTGTCTTGTAAAACACTACATAATGTGTGTATTTATCTTCAATCAGAGCTGATCAATATACTTAATGTATTCCAATCTCTGCTCCACGATTAATATTTAACTACAGTCTTATCTGGGTGTCATTTTAAAAGTATGAGTTGTTATGTTCAATGTGACTGTTTTTGTTATTGATACGATTAACCATGTTATTATTGTGATTACTCTTGTTATTGTTGTGATTAGTCTTGTTATTAATGTGATTACTTTTATTGTTATTGTGATTACTCTTGTTATTATTGTTGTGGTTAGTCTTGTTATTAATGTGATTACTTTTATTGTTATTGTGATTACTCTTGTTTATTGTTGTGATTAGTCTTGTTATTAATGTGATTACTTTTATTGTTATTGTGATTACTCTTGTTATTGTTGTGGTTAGTCTTGTTATTAATGTGATTACTTTTATTGTTATTGTGATTACTCTTGTTTATTGTTGTGATTAGTCTTGTTATTAATGTGATTACTTTTATTATTATTGTGATTACTCTTGTTTATTGTTGTGATTAGTCTTGTTATTAATGTGATTACTTTTATTATTATTGTGATTACTCTTGTTTATTGTTGTGATTAGTCTTGTTATTAATGCGATTACTTTTATTGTTATTGTGATTACTCTTGTTATTATTGTTGTGGTTAGTCTTGTTATTAATGTGATTACTTTTATTGTTATTGTGATTACTCTTGTTTATTGTTGTGATTAGTCTTGTTATTAATGTGATTACTTTTATTATTATTGTGATTACTCTTGTTTATTGTTGTGATTAGTCTTGTTATTAATGCGATTACTTTTATTGTTATTGTGATTACTCTTGTTATTATTGTTGTGGTTAGTCTTGTTATTAATGTGATTACTTTTATTGTTATTACTCTTATTATTGTTGTGGTTAAACTTGTTATTAATGTGATTACTTTTGTTGTTATTGTGATTACTCTTGTTATTAATGTTATTATTATAATTACGTTGTTATAAAATAAGATTTATTAAAACTGAATCTTATTTATTTTTACAAATAATTAATGCTAATATTCTCATTGTACATTCATAGTATTTTAGTTTCCTCTGTAGAATGTTGTTTATAAACGAGTTCTTGTTAATACTTAATCTTTTAATATGTCATGCCCGGCTTGAAACGTCAGTTACTCATCGATGAAATAAATATAGTACCTCGGAAGACAGAGTTATCTGCCTATGCGGCGAGGGACCCCGGTGCACACGGCTGTCAGGGAAAAACGGATTAACAAGAAAAATTCAGTTCCTAGTCTCTAGGGATTTCGTCAGAGGTCAAAAGCTGACGAACGCAAAAAAAAAAATAATTTCCTCATTATGCTTGTTCATTCTTCTGGGTTTATGATGGTTATATAAGAGCTTCCTTTTTCAGTCTGACCGTTAATATTCAATCACGCCTTAAGGAATTGAATAAATGTCGTATGTCGGTGCTGTCGCAACGGAGTGTACAAGTTACATATTTTTTTTCTTCAATTACAGCCCAAACTATACGTTTGGTTGGTCTTAACTGAAAGCTGTTTCTAAATAAATAAAACATTGCATTTCACCTGAAAGTTAAAGCTTGTGTGTCAGTGCACAAATAATGTTTGCATTGATCTCCTGGTTACCGACAGAGTAGGCAGACCGTGGATCAGATACTCACACCTGAAGAAGGTTGTGAATGCAAGGACAGATAGAGAGATTGATGAGGATGCTCTGCTAAAGGCCAGAGCAAAAAAAAAAAGAAGATATATTGCTATCAAACACAAGGTAGAAACAATCATTACTGTCAAACACAAGGTAGAAACAATCATTACTGTCAAACACAAGGTAGAAACAATCATTACTGTCAAACACAAGGTAGAAACAATCATTACTATCAAACACTAGGTAGAAACAATCATTACTGTCAAACACAAGGTAGAAACAATCATTACTGTCAAACACAAGGTAGAAACAATCATTACTATCAAACACAAGGTAGAAACAATTATTACTATGAAACACAAGGTAGAAACAATCATTTCTATCAAACACAAGGTAGAAACAATCATTACTGTCAAACACAAGGTAGAAACAATCATTACTATCAAACACAAGGTAGAAACAATCATTACTATCAAACACAAGGTAGAAACAATTATTACTATGAAACACAAGGTAGAAACAATCATTATTGTCAAACACAAGGTAGAAACACTCATTACTGTCAAACACAAGGTAAAAGCAATCATTACTATCAAACACAAGGTAGAAACAATCATTACTGTCAAACACAAGGTAGAAACAATCATTACTGTCAAACATAAGGTAGAAACAAACATTGCTATCAAACACAAGGTAAAAGCAATCATTACTATCAAACACAAGGTAGAAACAATCATTACTGTCAAACACAAGGCGGAAACAAACATTACTATCAAACACAAGGCGGAAACAAACATTACTATCAAACACAAGGCGGAAACAAACATTACTATCAAACACAAGGTGGAAGCAATCAATACTATCAAAGACAATGCGGAAACGATCAATAATTTCTGGACATGCAGTCTGATGGTAACAGATAACTATATTGTCACAACTTGAAAATCTGGGAAAGGATGGCATAGAGACAAACAGGGAGAAAAATTTCAGAATCAATGGAGGTTATATCACTAGCTAAAGCAAATCTTGACTGGGGACACAACCTATCTTTGCTCTGAGAGTAACTCATTGAGAATACGCAGGAATATCGAAATGGGTCGGCTCGAAATCAATGGTTGGAGTCTTTGAAGAGGTCTAGGCTGACTAAATTGTGTCTCATTTTTGTGCCAGAGTATTCAGAAGTAGTAAATGAGCACACAGTCTCCCTGGCATGAATGTTGTAAAGAGCGGATGAGTAATGGACCGGGATGACATTCTAAGTGCTTTCAATGTGGCATGACGAACAAATGATTGAGGCAATGATTATGAATCTGCAACCTTGGAAAGACAACAAGAAGATCACATCAACAGCGGTACGGTCAGATAAGAGTGCAATGTGGGCAACTAGATAAGACCGATAAATCAAGGCAGAACTGTAGTTGTCTGTGGCAACACTCAAAGGGATACACCGAGGAGGAGATCTGAGTACTTCAGGAGTTGTTTACTGCGCAGTAAGAGCGATTTGTCGACTAACTTGCGAGAGTGGACGGATAGAAAGTCATTAGATGTTTTAACAAACTGAAGAGGTAGATAGTTGCGAAGAGGTCACTTACGCCAGCAGACACAGGACCTGATGATGATGAAGATGATAATGCAACGTTTGTCAATGTTTGTATTAAAGTGGTCAGTGGGTAAAGATAATGCAAAAGAAACTAATTGAACACAGAGAAAGGTACCAAGCTAAAAAGAGGCAAATCATGGGTGGGCCGGGCAGAAGATGTCATCAAACAGGTCTGTGGGCTTACCAATATCAGCGTTGGTGAGGAGTGGATACCGGTGCCTACGTCATTCAAGGGGACTTTCTCATGTATTGTCACACTCGACAGGAAAAGTAGGGAACAGAACCCGGTCGTGGTTAATGCTGAGGTCAACGGTCTCATCTGCGATAAAACCGATGAGAAAGATGCAGTCATCTATACAGACGGATCTGTAAGACGACACGAAAGAAGTGCATGGGCATTTACAGCACGCTCAGCAGGCAGAATAGCCAAGGAAGACAGTGGTGCATACGTCATGGCCACGAGTGGCATGACAATGGAGGTGATGGCAGTGACCAAGGCATTCAAATGGTTAGAGTCACAAGACTACACCCACGCATGTATACTGAGTGATTCGATGAGCATGATAAAAAAAAGTGGAGGCAGGCTTTGTACGCATGCAATGGGTAGAATCGTTGCAGAAATCCAAAATACGTAAGCTCACTTTTGTCTATGTCCCTGGACATGCGGGAGTACGGGGAAATGAGAAAGCGGACAGGTTGGCTAGCTGCGCTGTCGTTGAGGACGGGCAACCGATGGATCGGGCGGACATCATCAATGCCCTTCGAGATGTTGGAAGAGCACAGGACTTCGACAAACACAGATCAACGTCACTTCTTCGGATGATGGAAATGGGAGTTAAGATGGGCACAGCCAGAAATGAGAAACTTGGTGGCCGTGTAAGAAGACTTATCAACCAACATAGAACTGGAGTCGTCAGTCGCTGGACACTGAGGGAATTACTGAGGACGGGATCTGAGCACCTATGGACATGTTCGGAGTGCAATGATGATGACCCGCAAATAACTCAATAACTCAATAACTAATTGAAATAGGCGTATATTGGATAGATATACAATTGGATAATTTAAGGTTCTACTACATGTTGTCCTAACAGGAAGGGCCGCATGAATGAAGTGTCAGTTAAGACAAAGAGGGAATTTATGAGACATAATCAGATAATGTAGTACTGCCTGCATGTGCTTCGGTAACCAAGTTGGCGGAGGCTGGTTTTTTGTATAGCATGCGATTGATTTAGGGAGTTGGACTACACACTTATTCCATCTTATATATAGTAAACCTAAAATGGTGTGGAACAGCTAAACTAAGGGAAAGACAAGATAAACTACAACGTTTCGGCAAAATCCTTTATCAGGTATAACTAACAAACTATACAAATTAAACACATAAATCCAAGCCAGAAAACACAACACAGATATACAAAAAATGGCGGAAAAAGACGGTGGCCAGGATTTACGTAGAATCTGGTTAAAAGATAAATATGCAATAGAGCAGTTAGGATTTAAATAGATCGATAGGAACCAAGCAGTGAAAATATTGAGTTACACTCGTCGTCCAGATGTGCAGATGAGGTTGGTGGGGCTGTTCATTGATGTTATCAGTTTAATGGAAATCAAGATGAAATAAATAAGTTAAAAGTAGTTTACAGAACCAATGCTGATTAGGCTGGCGCCTATTGTAAGCGAACCGTAGCTGATCGAGATACTTTATTTCCTTTCCGGTGATCAAGGAAAAAGGCTACTCATCATGACCTAGTGAGTAGGTGTCAAAGAAGAAATGTAAATTCAGTCAAACAAATTCCTTGATGGGGATACACGTTTTGGGCCAGAAGGGCTAACATGTCGCAGAAAGAAACAAAGAAGAAGAAATAGAATAAGAAAACATAGAAGAAGGGGAAGAGAGAGAAGGTGATGTAGGAGATAAGAGGAAATTCAACCAACACCCATCTGGCACAATAAATCGTTGTGTGCTGATGGACATTTTGAGGAGAATATCGGAGCACCTATGTGTGTGTCCGGTATGCAGCGATGGTGATCTTAATTTAGAATAACATAATCTAAGAAGAACAAAAAAGTTGATAATAATGATAATAATAAAAGAAAAATTGCGAAAAGAATAACATATTATTTTTATTTGTGTAAATCTGATACCCTCTTTCGTAGGTGGTTCTCTTTTCAGGAAACGAACCGTCAGTGGTTGCAGTTTGCAGCTAGCGGGCAACTACAACTTTACTTCCGCACTCGTGTATCTCATTGTTTACAACATTTCTCAAATCTTTTCCCACCGTGTTTCTCGCCCTCAAACTTCGCTCCATTGTTGACATTGACAATATCAGTCAGACTTTAACTACACATCTTGTTGCGAGAGCTCGCGTGATGTTACTGGCAGCCATTTCTTTGAAACTTTCCAACGAGCTTGCTTGTGCGAGCGATCTGAAATATAAAACAGGAAAGAAAAAGTCCATTCATCTTTCGTTTTCCTTTCAAGTCCCCCGACTTTTTCCGTCTGTCTTGCCAATCACCAGCTTCAGGGAATAACAAGAAATCACCATTACCTTGGAAAATCATCTCGGAAAACATGGCGGAGATAGGCCGTGAAAGGGAGATAATTATAGCCCGGACATTACACAGAGGGAACTCTGGGATTTGAAAGTGTGGATGGTGGTAGTAGTTTTTGCTGTCTGGGCTGTTGTCAATGTGGACATCAGGATATGGAGAAGTCTCACTTTGTTCTTGGGATGATAGAAGTTGTGGTATGAACAAGTGATAGACAGATGTTACAATAATCGGTCTAGATGTGAAGAAAACTCAAGTCGTTTGATAGACAGATTGTCGTAAGGTTTGTTTCCTGTAAAGTTAGTATTTTAATAGCTCGGAACTGGTTATGGAAATTGGAGATTGAGTTTCCATCATCGTAAGGTGGGGACAGATTGTGTTTGTAGATGCAGGCGTTTTGTTTATATTACATAAATATGCATCAACGTTTGTGGATTGAGTTAGCGAAGCGAGAACGGAGATAGGGCAAATGCCCCAGAGATGCATACGAAAGACACCAATATAGAAGGTCTGTGTAATGTGATGTTTCATATTAGTGAAGAACAAATTTTGAATAAATTGATGTTTGTAAACGTGAATTGATCAATTTGCATGAATTGAAGTTTTAGAAATATCAGTCTGTTACAGAAAATTAATAACATAACACGGCTGTTAGTTTTCATTTTAAAGTGACAGTTTAGATCTAACCATTGGAGCTTTAGCAGCGATTATGGATGAAGATGTCCCGAGCCTAGTATATTTCACTTAGTAGTTACCCGAGCCTAGTATATTTCACTTAGTAGTTACCCGAGCATAGTATATTTCACTTAGTAGTTACCCGAGCCTAGTATATTTCACTTAGTAGTTACCCGAGCCTAGTATATTTCACTTAGTAGTTACCCGAGCCTAGTATATTCCACTTAGTACTTATCCGAGCCTAGTATATTCCACTTAGTACTTGCCCGAGCCTAGTGTATTCCACTTAGTACTTATCCGAGCCAAGTACATATAGATTCCACTTAGTACTTATCCGAACCTAGTATATTCCATTTAGTACTTACCCGAGCCTAGTGTATTCCACTTAGTACTTATCCGAGCCTAGTATATTCCACTTAGTACTTACCCGAACCTAGTATTTTCCCCTTAGTACTTATACGAGCCTAGTATATTCCACTTAGTACTTATCCGAGCCTAGTATATTCCACTTAGTACTTATCCGAGCCTAGTAGATTCCACTTAGTACTTATCCGAGCCTAGCGTATTCCACTTAGTCCTTACACTGATGTTTTATGAGAGTAGTTTCAATTGATGGCAGCCTGAGTGGTTAATGCACTCGCTTCCTGACCAGAAGGTTCCGGGATCGATCCCCAGCAGTGGCGTTTTTTTTCTCACCGACAAGGCTCCAGGCCTCTAAAAATGAGTATCAGAGATTTTTCTGAGAAGTAATGGCTGCCTGGCGTGATGCAGACCACATCATTCAAAAATATACCGTGGTCATAGAAAAATGTGGTCACTAACACTATATTCCCCATATGTATAGCAAGGCGTGAAGGGAACCTTTACTTTCAGTATGTGAGACCAGACACAAAATGTACAATTGTTAACTTAAAGTTAATATTTCTGTGCGAATGATATCTTAATAGTTAAAACTCATAATAAAAAGATAAAATATTACAAGATTTGAGAGTTCGAGTGAAACAATACTCAATTTTTAAACAGAACGGTAATTAACAATTTTGCTGTAGAGCTTCTCCTAATCATTTTGAATGTACAGTAGGATGTGTATATGTGTGTCATCTTCATGGGCAGACACAAATGAGGAAATCAACAAAACTATCCGTGATGAAGTCGGATGTGTTGGGCCGAAAGGCGCAAATTTCAGTTATACTGCAAATCACAACACAAAGCAGACACGTCCACTTAATATCCTTTTAAGAGCGGATTTCGAAGAAGTGTACTCCTTTAATCATCGGGCAAACGCAAGCAGGAAAGAAACTAAAGTAGCAATGACAAACAGATGTGATAAATTCAAACTTCCGATTTTACCTCCAATAATTTTTGTTTAATCAGAATAGCTAAAGCAACAATGTCTTTCAGAAGCCTTGAAAAGTTGTGGAAATCAAAACTCATCAGCACAAACACAAAACTTAGGCTATTCAAATCAAATGTACTATCAACCCTTACATATGCGCGTGAAAGCTGGAAAACAACAAGAGACATAGAAACAAAGTTGAACGCATTCGAAAATAAATGTCTAAGGAAAATACTTGGTATAGCGTGGAACGAATTCAAAACAAACGAAGAAATTAGAGAAATCGCCAATCAACCACTAATATCTTCAGTAATCAAGAAAAGACAATGGCCATATGTTGGACATGTGATGAGAAGAGATAATAACCGAATAGCAAAGCAAGCCCTCATATGGGAAACAACAGGTAAGAGAAAAAGAGGAAGACCCAGGGAGACACTGAGAAGAACATTGATGAGAGAGGCAAGAGCAGCAGGATTCGGCTCCCTCAATGAGATAGAGCTGCTTGCACAGAACAGAGACAGATGGCGAGATTTGATAAAATATCTTTAAAAGAAAACTGCTAGAATAAAAAATCAGATAGGAGAAGGTGTATCTTGGTCTACGCCCTATGGGCCGGCTACGGCTCGAAAGGTCAATAGATAGATAGAATTTTTGTTTATATTGAAAATGTCATTTCTTTACTTTGATGATTTTGACGGGAAGCGGTTAATAAACGTTTCTGTGGGGACTGGTTGGTCATGAGGCCAGATACCAGCCTCGAAACAGAGAGGTTGTCAGTTCAAATCGCGGCTGCAGCTGTTGAGATTTTTTATCTGTGATTTCTCTCTGCGGCAACCACCCCTGGTCTCAGCAGCGAGTCCTGGCTTGAAGCGTCAATTACTCACCGACGGAAACAAAATGAGTGTCTCCGAAGACGGATTTATCTGCCTGTGCGGCGAGGGACCACTCTGCACACCCCTGCCAAGGAAAAAACGGATTAACACGCACAAATTCAATTCCTAGTCTCTAGGGACTTCACCAGATGCGAAAACAGGCGAACGCAAAATATGTATATAACATGAATGTGTCTATTTAGTATAAAGCTGGTGTAGATTTCCTCGACCAACAGCTTACTATGATCAGCCAGCCTTAAACGCTGTATGGGTGATGTTTCTTCTCTCTTGAAAATAGAGGCGGCCTGGCGTTGGTACTAAAATCTATGCGTACGATTTTAAAAAAAAAACGAGTATAGCACAAATATCGGAGTGGAATCTACGATAACACAGTGGATTAGTGAACTGGACTACAAATACCAGGGCACGGGTTTGATCCTGATCCACGATTTCCGGGTTCATCCAGCCTTAAATTGGTACCGGATTTTTTTTTCTAGGAACGTAAAGCGGCAAGGGCGTAATACCAACCACATTACCCCCAAAATCATGTGGCAAAAGTCTATAGAAATTATGGTCACTAACACTATATTCCCTATACGTGACTTGGCGTGAGAGGGTTCTTTACTTACAAATATCAGAGTGATCATTTGGTTATACATAAACATAAAGTCTTCACTCTCTGTTGTCTTCCTCTGGATTTATTTAATGAAATATTTGGCAAATGTTATAGTAGTCTTCAAGGATCTAAAAATAGGGGGCCCATATGGGATCGTCTTTCCAACCACGTGTCTGTAGCTTTTCTCTATAAGGCTTATCTAGGGCACATTGTAACAACCGGGGGAAAAAATGGCAATAAAAGCAAGAGAATGACAAAGCACTAATCTACATTAAAGTTTAACCGCCTGGAACGAGACGCAGACACAAATAGAACGGAGAGGCTCCCACTGCGGCCTGCATGTATAAAGTTCTGGAGCTCCATGTTCGCCCACGCCATCAAGCATGGCATATAAATAAGAAGATATTTGTCACTACCGCCTTCCCTCCATCCCGTCTATTAATTCCTCTATAAATCCTTCCATTTAATTCTCTGCAGGCCCCGACATCAATTGACTTCTTCCACAGACTCTGTCTTTTGCTCCCAGTCTGACATTCCTGTATAGCTTTTATTTTGTTTTATTGCAATTTTTAATCTCGCCAAACCCGCTGCTTCTTTGTCCTCCGGAAACCATTCGTCATACAATAATTTCCTCGCTTTTTTTCCCCTTCTCTTTTAACACCTTCTCAACTTTTTTCCTCTATATTCTAACTCTTTTCTAGCTCTTTCTCCCTTCTACTCTTTCTCTCTCTCTCTCTCTTTATGTATTTGTCTAATTATTTCACTCTCAATCTCTTTCTCTCAATTCGTCTTTCGCTCTCATTCTTTATTTTGGACACGTATTTTATAGTTTAGCCTATACCCATTACTTTCTCTGACCTAGCTACCCTTTTCAACTTTTATCTTTTATCATTTTTATCGCGAAACGTTGGTTGTATCTTGTTCTTCTATTTAAGAAAGCTGCTGTCATTTTATTAATATTTTTCTTCATTACTCTACTCTTCTCTCGCACTTCTATCTTCTCTCTCTCTCTCTCTCTCTCTTTAGTCGTTTTAATTGTATTCTTTATCACCCCTCACTATACCTCTCACTGATTCACTCTCCCCTATGCTTCTCTCTCTCTGCATCTTACTCTTCTCTCTCTCTCTCTTTCCTTATCTCTAGTTCTCTCCATCGTCTCTGTTTTTGCGTATCAGTTTTCTTCCGTTTTTCTTTCCCTCTCTGGTTAAATATTTATGTCTACATAATGAACACGTTGGCTTTTCACTATTTCTATTGCAAACAATCTAGTTTGCCACTATTTCTATTGCAAACAATCTAGTTTGCCACTACTTAAGTTGCAAAAAAAAATCTGGTTTACCACAATTTCTATTTCAAAAATTATAGTTTGCCACTACTTATGTTGGAATAAATCTAGTTTGCAACTATTTATATTGCAAAAATTCTATTGCCACTATTTCTATTACAAAAATTATAGTTTACAACTATTTCTATTGCAAAAATTCTAGTTTGCCACTATTTCTATTACAAACAATCTAGTTTTGCCACTACTTATGTTGAAAGAAATCTAAATCTAGTTTGCAACTATTTCTACTGCAAAAAGTCTAGTTTGCCACTATTTCTATTGCAAAAAAATCTAGTTTGCCACTATTTCTATTGCAAAAAAATCTAGTTTGCCACTATTTCTAATGCAAAACAATCTAGTTTGCCACTATTTCTATTGCAAACAATCTAGTTTGCCACTATTTCTATTGCAAACAATCTAGTTTGCCACTACTTAAGTTGCAAAAAAAAATCTGGTTTGCCACAATTTCTATTTCAAAAATTATAGTTTGCCACTACTTATGTTGGAATAAATCTAGTTTGCAACTATTTATATTGCAAAAATTCTATTGCCACTATTTCTATTACAAAAATTATAGTTTACAACTATTTCTATTGCAAAAATTCTAGTTTGCCACTATTTCTATTACAAACAATCTAGTTTTGCCACTACTTATGTTGAAAGAAATCTAAATCTAGTTTGCAACTATTTCTACTGCAAAAAGTCTAGTTTGCCACTATTTCTAATGCAAAAAAATCTAGTTTGCCACTATTAATGTTGCAAAAAATTTAGTTTGCCACTATTTCTTTTGCAAACAATCTAGTTTGCCACTACTATCTATTTCAAACAATCTAGTTTGCCACTACTATCTATTGCAAACAATCTAGTTTGCCACTATTTCTAATGCAAAAAAATCTAGTTTGCCACTATTCATGTTGCAAAAAATCTAGTTTGCCACTATTTCTACTGCAAACAATCTAGTTTGCCACTACTATCTATTTCAAAGAATCTAGTTTGCCACTACTATCTATTGCAAACAATCTAGTTTGCCACTATTTCTATTGCAAACAATCTAGTTTGCCACTACTATCTATTGCAAACAATCTAGTTTGCCATTACTATCTATTGCAAACAATCGAGTTTGCCACTACTATCTATTGCAAACAATCTAGTTTTTCCACTATTTATACTGAAATAATTTTAGTTGTGATCTATCTCTTATAAGACAGGCGTAATGAGAAAATTGCAATAAACATTTATAAAATATTGACTGATTTCTAGCGAGTGAATTTTGACAAAACTATCACAGTAATATCAAGGAGGAAATGAAACAATGAAGATTGAAACTATTCTTCTTAGAGATCGTCAGAGTATAGTCTCGGAAAGAAAAGCCATAACTTGGATCAGTCGTCACCAGCCATGTTTCAAATGTCTCCTTTATAGAACTCGGGGTCAGGAACGCGCCGGATGAGGTCACCGAGAGATGGACAGCGTCTCGATTGGCTGATAATTCACGACACGGCCGCCATATTTTGATGCGAGGACATATCAAAAGCAGCCCCAAAGCAATATCCAATAAAAATGGGAAATAAATCTTCCAGCCTTGCGTAGATCAATGTCCAGGCTTCTTCTGAATGATAAGGCATAGATCAGGACTGAAAGAGCCAGGAAGCTAATTAAGAAAACCGGCCCCTTATGGCCTAACAAATTAGGCACTGATAAAAGGAACGCAGTTCCTCGCCCCTGATGGCTCATCTCCTGGGACACAGTCGGACGATCCGCTACTCCTGTCGGGCGAATTCCATTCCAATATTTCATGCCATTCTGAGATGCAGCACTCAGAGAATTCTCTCCCCCAGTCTTAAAGGGCAACTGGGCTGAACTTTGGCGGGAGATATTCCGATGATTTTGTTGACAGACTTAAACCCTTCTTCATGATGCCTGACAGAAGGCAATTTGGCACTCCAGATATTGCCGGGCTTTCTCGTGACGTCACTGATTGTTGCCGATGATAAGTGTAACAAAAAGAGACACGACATATTCTCTGACAGGCTGGTCTGTGCGGCCAGTGATAAGGGCAATTTCCATCACGGTTTTATTTTTAAATAGTCACTTCATCTGTTGTCCGTCGGGCGGGTTCGATATAAGATGGAATCATGCGATGTAGAAATGATCGGAATTCTGTCTACCTATAGAAATTGTAAACCAAATTAAACCAGAAATGGGATGTATAGAAGTTTATTGCCATCTTCTGATAAACGTGATAATTATCTTCTGTAATACTATTTGTGCTATTGATAATGTCTAATCTCTGTTCATCATCATCAAGTACCATGCCTGCTGGCGTTGGTGATCCTGTCTCTCCATAACTTTCGATCTGGACAGCTATATTAACATTTCTGTTGCCAACCCGTTCTCTTTAAGTTGTCTGTTATCTTTTCTCTTTCCTTTCCTCTATCTCTTTGTCTCTCAATTTTCCAGTTGTTACAATATATTCCAGCTGTTCCCACCTCATTACATGGCCAACAAATGATTATTGTTCTTCCTGATATTGTAAATTATTATTTTTTTTTCTTTTCACCTCTTTCAGAACGTTTTCATTATTCTTCTTAGCTGTCCGTAGTATTCTCAACATTCTTCTGTAAAACTACATTTCTACAGCTACCAGTGATAATTTATATTATAATAACTATAAACACTCAACGCGACAATTAACTATAAACTATTATTATTATTTATATTACACTGAAATTCCTATTTAAGCGGATTTATCTCTATTTTCTATATGAATTAACTGCACACTTTAATTTACACAGCACAATGAACACATTTTATTTTGTAATTGTCTAAAAACAGATCCTATTTACTTACTTTAATATGTACAGATACAGGTACATAAAAAGATACAGATACAGATACAGATATAGATATAGATACAGATATAGATATAGATACAGATACAGATATAGATACAGATATAGATACAGATACAGATATAGATATAGATACAGATATAGATATAGATACATATATAGATACATATATAGATATCGATACAGATATAGATACATATACAGATATCGATACAGATATAGATACATATATAGATATCGATACAGATATAGATATAGATTGGTTATTGGTTATTGGTTATGGAAGGCCTCGGTATCACAGCAAACGAATTAAAATCCATAATTGCTCAACCGCCCGTGCCAGTGGAATCATCCGAATTACTAACTCATCTCCCAAACAAAGAAAGGTAACTGTAGTCCCCATCGTAGCAGTCTCAGCACACGCCAAAAGACATAAGGCGAAACCGCGCAGAAAGTGAACACAGCCAACTGTTCCCCGTCATACGATATCATCATTCATCGTAAACAAGTGGGATATCGAAGCAGGATCAAAACAGATGAGACACACAGCTCACGGTGTGCACAGAGCACTTAACTCAGTAGCTCCTGCAACAAGCCGGACTTGGAATATGAGGAAACTGCAAGAAGGAACACTTTTCAGACATAGCCTTCAATGGTTCCTGCCGCCTATCCACCATATACCATGGGAGTTCATGTCCTCCCGAAAATGATGATCGTCGTAGCACTTGATGATGTTAGGCCGTCATTGATGACTCCAATTCCAAACATATAGACACACAGTGGTGGTAAGTTATCATTTCCAATCCAACAGAAGCCACATGACCTGTAGTTAGTAAAACCACAGAGAGAATATGATTTTGTGACCTTCAATGATTCACTCTTGGATGTGAATGTGTAGTTTACACAAGAGTAGAAGTTTTCAACTACAGTGATCCCATTTAAGGCAATTCTGGGATAGCAAGGCAAGTCTCCTTTATAGCAGCAGAAATTCATGATGTTCTCCGCTCCCTTCTTGTAGCTGCCGCCACACAATTCTGATGTCTCATTAGCTTGGACATCATTCGAGAACAATGTCAGATTAACATTCCATAGATATGGCTCTGCTGATGAAGTGCTTGGTGCAACAGTTGTATCAATCATGCTGGAGGCTCCTGGTCTGTGATATTAATGACCACAGATATAGATATCGATACAGATATAAATATAGACAGAGACATTCAAATAGATATCTATGTAGATATAGATATAGATACAGATACAGATATAGATACAGATACAGATACAGATACAGATACATATATAGATGTAGATACAGATATACATATAGATACAGATTTAGGTATAGGTACAGATATCGATATTGATATAGATATAGATATAGATAAAGATACAGATACAGATATAGATACTAATACAGATTATACCGCAATTCTTATTTTAGTGGAATTGTATAATTAAAAATAAGTATAATTGCCTATATGAAGTATCTACATACTATAAATTACATCGTTATGAACCCATTTTAAAAAATAATTTTCTAAAACAGCGTCCATTTACTTACTTTTATCTATGCACTTTCATTTACATGTTAATGACACGCATTTACATTATTTTAACTGCAAACTTTCATTTACATTATAATACATCTTATTGATGTTAATGTCTGTATACCATCAGTTTCGTTAAAATTACCAACAAATTTTAATTTGCGAGGAACCTTCCCATCAGCTTTTATTGAAGTTATAAATAAGATATAAATATAGATGCAGATATAGATACAGATGTCGATGTAGATGTGGATATATATACATATATAGATACAGGTACAAATACAGATGTAGATGCAAAAATAGATATAGAAACATATATGGGTATAGATATAGATATAAATACAGACACATGTATATATATTTATATTTATATAGATTCTTATATTTTAATTGATATGGGGGCACTCTCATTACGTCCTACCATACTATCAACTTTTATGTTAATTATAGCTAACAGTAGTTTGTGTTAAGTTCTCTTTGTATTTTTACGCAGCTGTCCTCTACTGGTTTATCCAGCCCTGTTTTAGAAGAGATACAAAAATCGAAGCTGCTGTAAAACTGATGATAAATATGAAAGGATATAAAAAAAAGAAAAAGTAGCAATGCTACAGCTTTACGTAAGTGATGACCAACACAAAATCAAACGACGTTTCAGCTCAATAGGCCTTCAGCAGGAACAATACGTATGTGTGTGTTGGCTATTATTCCAGATGAAAGTCTTTTGAGCCGCAACGCTGTTTTCATTTTGTGTTGTCCATCACCTACGAAAAGCTGTAACCATACATTTTTTCTTTCTTTTTTTTCTCCTTTCACCCATTCAGAAACACTGCTATCTCGGGGTGTAATATTTTTGCCTGTAACTTTGTCTAATGTCGAACCTCTTGTAGAATGTTTACAGCAGCAAATGTGTCCCATAAATAGGTACTTAACTATTCTACACTTGTTTAACCTTCTCTAAAAATAATCAGTTCTTTGTTTTGTTGTTGTTTTGTTGTTGTTTTGTTGTTGTTTTGTTGTTGTTTTGTAATTGTTATTGTTGTTGTTTTGTTGTTGTTTTGTTGTTGTTTTGTTGTTGTTTTGTTATTGTTTTGTTGTTGTTTTGTTGTTGTTTTGTTATTGTTTTGTTGTTGTTTTGTTGTTGTTGTTTTGTTGTTGTTTTGTTGTTGCTTTGTTGTTGTTTTGTTGTTGTTTTGTTGTTGTTTTGTTATAGTTATTGTTTTGTTGTTGTTTTGTTGTTGTTTTGTTGCTGTTTTGCTGTTGTTTTGTTGTTGTTTTGTCGTTGTTTTGTTGTTGTTTTATTTTGTTTTCTTGTTGTTTTGTAACTAAATGTTTACCAGAACCTCGCTATCTCTCCCATCAAACGAGAGAATCGTAATATACCAAGACTCCAAAGCTTTGATGTTGTTATAATTGTATTATTATTGTTAGCAGTAAAAAAGTGTGCGACTGTAAAATTGTGGTAAGTCTAGTTTCCAATGACTGTGTAACACTTGTAATGTTTTTATTTTTAATTTATGGGACTATTAAATTCCTAGAAAAAATATTGAAAGTGGTACTGGCTCATTCTGGTTTTTAAAAAATCAATTATATAATTTTGTGAATATAATTTACTAGCCTCCAATGCGTCATGCTCAGTCTGGAGATAGTGTCATTAGATGTTATAGAGATAGCTTCTAGACCACAAGAAGATGACTATTGCTAGAAACTTGTTAATTGAAACCTAATTTCTAATGATGTGTTTTAGGTACCTCATCAGTCCTGAACTATCAGCGGAGTCAACCAATCAAATCGTTTGTTTGGCAGAAACAATCCGAACTGAGAGGAGATCTTGCGGTTTGAATAAAACATTAGAACTAAGATCAGATCTTGTGGGTTCCATACAGAAGTAGAACTAAGATCAGATCTTGTGGGTCCCATACAGAAGTAGAATTAAGATCAGATCTTGTGGGTTCTAAACAGAAGTAGAATTAAGATCAGATCTTGTGGGTCCAACACAGAATTAGAACTAAGATCAGATCTTGTGGGCTCCATACAGAAGTAGAATTAAGATCAGATCTTGTGGGTTCCATACAGAAGTAGAATTAAGATCAGATCTTGTGGGTTCCATACAGAAGTAGAATTAAGATCAGATCTTGTGGGTTCAATACAGAAGTAGAATTAAGATCAGATCTTGTGGGTTTCATACAGAAGTAGAATTAAGATCAGATCTTGTGGGTTCCATACAGAAGTAGAATTAAGATCAGATCTTGTGGGTTCCATACAGAAGTAGAATTAAGATCAGATCTTGTGGGTTCCATACAGAAGTAGAACTAAGATCAGATATTGTGGGTTCCAAACAGAAGTAGAATTAAGATCAGACCTTGTGGGTTCCAAACAGAAGTAGAATTAAGATCAGACCTTGTGGGCTCCAAACAGAAGTAGAACTAAGATCAGATCTTGTGGGTCCCATACAGAATTAGAACTAAGATTAGGTCTTATGGGTTCCATACAAGTTTAGAACTAAGAGCAGGTCTTGTAGGTCCGATACAAAATTAGAACTAAGATTAGGTCTTATGGGTTCCATAAAAGATTAGAACTAAGAGCAGGTCTTGCAGGTCCGATTCAAAATTAGAACTAAGAACAGGTGTTGTGGATCCCATACAAAAGTAGAACTTAGAGCAGGCCTTGTGGTTCCCAGGCAAAATTAGAACTAAGATCAGGTTTTGAGGTCCCATTAAAAATTAGAACTAAGGCCGGTCTTGTGTGCCCCAAACAACATTAGAACTATGAACAGGTCTTGTGAGTCCCATACAATATTAGAACTAAAAACATGTCTTTTGAGTCTCATACAACATTAGAACTAAAAACAGGTCTTGTGGGTCCCATACAACATTAGAAATAAAAACAGGTCTTGTGAGTCCCATACAATATTAGAACTAAAAACATGTCTTTTGAGTCTCATACAACATTAGAACTAAAAACAGGTCTTGTGGGTCCCATACAACATTAGAAATAAAAACAGGTCTTGTGAGTCCCATACAATATTAGAAATAAAAACAGGTCTTGTGAGTCTCATAAAAAGTTAGAACTAAGCGTAGGTCCCGTGGGTCCCATAAAAAATTAAAATTAAGACCAAAGTCTTGTTGTTCCCCAGACAAAATTAGAATTGAGACCAAGCCTTGTGCTTCCCCAGACAAAATTAGAATTGAGACCAAGTCTTGTGCTTCCCCAGACAAAATTAGAATTGAGACCAAGCCTTGTGGTTCCCCAGACAAAATTAGAATTGAGACCAAGTCTTGTGGTTCCCCAGACAAAATTAGAATTGAGACCAAGTCTTGTGGTTCCCCAGACAAAATTAGAATTGAGACCAAGCCTTGTGGTTCCCCAGACAAAATTAGAATTGAGACCAAGTCTTGTGGTTCCCCAGACAAAATTAGAATTGAGACCAAGCCTTGTGGTTCCCCAGACAAAATTAGAATTGAGACCAAGTCTTGTGGTTCCCCAGACAAAATTAGAATTGAGACCAAGTCTTGTGGTTCCCCAGACAAAATTAGAATTGAGACCAAGCCTTGTGGTTCCCCAGACAAAATTAGAATTGAGACCAAGTCTTGTGGTTCCCCAGACAAAATTAGAATTGAGACCAAGTCTTGTGGTTCCCCAGACAAAATTAGAATTGAGACCAAGTCTTGTGGTTCCGATTCGTACAAAAGACGATGAGAAAGAAGAATAGCTCGAAGCAGGTCAATAATGAGATATAGAGAGACCGTTAAGAACATTCTCTAATATCATTATATAACAGTGATTCAGATAAAACAAACGCCATACTAAACGATTAACACTGGAAAACGTGAGATTGTATCAAACTATGAGCATCTAGGGTCTGTAGTAACTAACAAAGGAGACTGCCAGAATGAGACCAAAAGAAGCAATAGATTAGCAATAGCAACACAACAATTAAACACCATATGAAGAACATGTGGCACAAAACCTGCAAGGCAGTAAAATTAAAATTACTGGGAACATGTATCTTTCCGATAGCAACATATAGTTGAATATCATGGACAATCTAGCAAATAGCAAGGAAGAAAATCGATTCATTCGAAATAAAATGCTACAGAAAAAGCCTTAAGATACCGTGGATAATGAAAAAGAACAATGAAGACAGACAAAAAGATTTAAACATTAAGAATGGCTGGCTTATAAACGACTTTCAGACGGACTGTGGTGAATGCAACGTTCTGTGGGAGATCTGAATAGAGACATAAATTCTTTCAGGCAGACTGTAGTGAATGCAACGTTATTTGGGAGATCTGGCTAGACTCAGAGATTCTTTCAGATAGGCTAAGGTGAATGCAACGTTCTGCAAAAGCCATGTGACTTGGTGATGATAATGATGATGATAATGATGATGATGATTATTATTATTATTATTACTATTATTATTAGTATTATTATTATTATTATTATTATTATTATTATTATTCAGGGTACACAATTAGTGAGAACTTGAAAAATGCATCTCTCTCGACACTTCAGATGGTATAAGAGAAAGAACAAAAAATGTCAACATGTCTGTTCATGATTTTCCCATAGAAATGTTTTTCTTAGGACGCAATAGCGAGGTCTTGGTTAGCTTCCATACAAAATTCGAAGCACGTCCCCCAGTCACCCTTGCCCAAAAAAGGGTACCTGCTTCTTGGCCATGAAAGGGAGTGCGCCAGTTGAAATAACACTAAGCTTCTTCCATAAATGTACACAGGAAAAGTTGGACTATCCACTGAACTTCCCAATGAAGATTCTGCTATGGGATTGCCTTACAGTTTGATCACAGTTAATGTCTGTCTAGTTGAGATAGACTAGTCCTAACATATCACCACCTTTTATATTCCTTAATACTCATCGTCATCAGCATCGCTGTTCTCTTCAACACAATAAAATTGACGTCTCTGTCGTCAAAAATCCTCTGTCTAATCATCATTCGTGCCACAACGTGATCAATAAAGAACTCGATTGGATTATCCATGGATTACCTCACGCAGTTCACCCACAAAATCCTGAACATGGAAATAAAAAATATATCCTAGGATATTATTCGGTTATCCTGACAAATCCTTATTCTCTTCATCTTACTCGAATCTCTTCATCCTATTTCTGTCCCCTCTCCTTGATGCTAATTTTTGGACCGGCCTTTACTTCCAAACGTCCGCGTTATTTAGTGCAACGGAACATCTTGAATCTCGACGCACGATGCCCGTCATCGGACGAAATGGTGTGTGCAATTATAATAAAATACTATGGTTGGCTATTAATATGTATAATTTAAGTGGTCTGGGAGTGACGGTATCGAGAAGGAACTTGAAAATCGTTCAATTTTAATTCAAAATTAAATCAAAGTCGTTGACAATTCTGGTTCTCATTATATGTTGTAAAACTATAACAATTATAATTGTTGAAAATACTCTAAATTAATGTTCGTTTTCTAAATATATTTCTTGTATGTTTTGAATCAAAATGAAACCATGAGAAGAACATGTGGCACAATAGCAACAACGCCGTAAAATTAAAGTTACTGAGGGCATGTAACCTCCTGCTAGCAAATTATGACTGTGAATCATGGACAATCTCGTAAACAGCAAGGAAGAAAATCGATTAGTTTGAAATCAAATGCAAGAGGAAAATCGTGAAGATACCTTGGATAATGAAGTAGAGCAATGAAGATATGACAAGACTTAAACTTTAAAAAAAAAAAAAAAACTGACGCAACGTGCTGGAAAGAAGAATAATGGAAGGCATGGTTCCTGGGTGACGCTTCAGGGGCAGACTAAGAACAATTTAATTTCAAGACATCAAGGGGACCTTGAACGTGATAACGTAAGAAATGGGAGATCTGGTTACAGACAGATATTATTTCAGACGGATTGTGGTGAATGCAACGTTCTGTGGGAGATCTGGTTAAAGGCGTGTATTCTTTCAGACGGGCAGTGGTGAATGCAACGTTCTATGGGAGATCTGGTTCAAGGCGTGTATTTTTTCAGACGGGCTGTGGTGAATGCAACGTTCTGGGGGAGATCTGACTAGAGATAGGGATTCTATCAGACGGACTGTGGTAATTCCAACGTTCTGTGGGAGATCTGGCTAGAGACAGAGATTCTTTCAGACGTGCTGTGATGAATGCAACGATCTGGAAAAGACATGCGACCTGATGATGATATTATGAATCAGTGAGGTATGGATTGTTTACTTTCTTGTCTACATCATTGCAGCAAGCAGGAAAAATTGACTTTCAACAATGATTCCATCCCACACTCCCCCCCCCCCCCCATTTTTCCTGTTTATTTTCTTTCCGTGAAGCGATTGTCCCTGACCTTGTAGTCCTAATGTTCCCACTTGGACAAGCCAGCTTGAATCACAACTTCCCTTCCTCTGGCCATCTTCTGACCTAGAGTTCGCAACTGAGATCTAAACTGGTCTGGTATGTACAAGTGTTATAATCCAATCACGGTCGACAATTTGTAGAATCACCCAGGAGCGAGACGGACACGCGTACTACTGATCACGTAACCAAAAAAAATATGTTAACGATTGAAAAATAGGGACACTCACACCATCGTGCATATACAAGTTAATCGAGATGTGACGCGTTTCTTCGTGTCTGTCGACCTCTTGCATCAGAAGCTTTCGCTAATAAATAATTGTTGCCGTTACCAAAAAAAAAAAAAAAAAAAAAATTAAAAAAATTAAAACCTAAACCATTGGTCAACACATGAAAGACTTTTCTATCAACGTTGGTAATTTAGCAGAAAGAGATGATATCTCAGCGTGTTTGTTAGTCAGATATGAAAGAATCGTGTTGAAGCTGTGTGTGTATATGTCAGATATGAAAGAATCGTGTTGAAGCTGTGTGTGTATATGTCAGATATGAAAGAATCGTGTTGAAGCTGTGTGTGTATATGTCAGATATGAAAGAATCGTGTTGAAACTGTGTATGTATATGTCAGATATGAAAGAATCGTGTTGAAACTGTGTATGTATATGTCAGATATGAAAGAATCGTGTTGAAGCTGTGTGTGTATATGTCAGATATGAAAGAATCGTTTTGAAGCTGTGTGTGTATATGTCAGATATGAAAGAATCGTTTTGAAGCTGTGTGTGTATATGTCAGATATGAAAGAATCGATTTGAAGCTGTGCGTGTAGTGAAGCGTCTAAGAGCATTAATGAAACACACACAACTGAGT
The DNA here is from genome assembly GCA_032433765.1 of Megaustenia siamemsis. Classification (NCBI taxonomy): domain Eukaryota; kingdom Metazoa; phylum Mollusca; class Gastropoda; order Stylommatophora; family Ariophantidae; genus Megaustenia; species Megaustenia siamemsis. The sequence goes on along the minus strand of JAVIAB010000047.1, from coordinate 89,105,427 downwards.
CACTTTGGTCATCACCGCAAAATAGAAGTTAACTGACATCCAAACAATTTCTGAGAGGAATAAGCCAAGAACCGGATTTTAAAAGTAATCAAAATCTGATGGGGAAATAATATCAGATAGGTCCTGAAAGATTGAGACATAGATTGAAGCTAAGCTGGAATGAGAACTGTTGACAAGATTGCCATGGCTATATTTCAAGAAATCCAAACTACACAAAAGGGAGAGAACAAATAAAGCAAGTAACCAATAATTGATAGTCTAATTATTATTCCTCTTTACCATGCGGTTTATATTCTTCATTAGATCTGATCTTCCTCTCTCTATATATATTCACCTCTCTCTTTGTATTATCATCATACACCTCTCTCTCTGTGTATATATTCACCTCTCTCTTTGCATTATCATCATACACCTCTCTCTATATATATATTCACGTCTCTTTGCATTATCATCATACACCTCTCCGAAGAATTTAAATCAACGACAAACTTTTAAACTGAGCATTAAATGCTATTGACGTCCTCTGACTTTTTCTTTCTATTTCTCCTGTTGTCACTACATTCTCAAGATTTTTTCTTCTCTTGACAGATTTTTCCTAATGAGTTTCCAAAATTAATTTCATTCAAAATTTTCTCGTTACTTTTCTTAATCGTCTTTTTTTTAAATTTACGATAATTGAAACTTATGGACAAACCACTGAACGACAACGGTCTATTTTTGTTTGTTACAGTTTTGACAGTGGCAATATCGTAACAGGTAAAGAAAGGAATGTTTACCTTCTGTTGCACTATGGGCTATTGATGATTATCTTTCTGCAATTTAATTGTGTACATTATTTTATATATTCCCTCTTTTCATTATAATGTATTATATATTCCCGAGAGCCGATAGCTCAGTGGTTAGTGAACTGGGCTACAAAGGACAAAGGGTCAGGTTCGATCCTGACCGACGGCTTCCAGGTTCACCCAACATTAAATGGGTACCAGATTTTTTTCTGGAAAAGTAAAGCGGCACGGGCGTAATATCGACCACATTACCCCAAAAATCATGTGCCGAAGTTTTCTAAAAATTGGTGGTCACTAACACCATATTCTCTATACGTCACTTGGTTTGACGGGGCTCTTTACTTATATATTTCCACTTTTCATTATAATTCATTATACATTCTCCTTTTCATTATAATTTATTATACATTCCAATTTTTCATTATAATTCATTACACATTACCACTTTTCATTATAATACACAATACACTCTCACTTTCAACAATTAGTCTACAATCTTAAGTTTATAACAATAAAAACGAGAGAAAAAGTACATTATTTACAGCTATACTGTCACCCATTTTTAGTCTCAATTGTGTGTGCTTGTGTCGTATTGACAGTTCCTGTGTTCCGTATTACTCATTTTCACGTTTTATTGTCTTATGTTTCGATAAACCAGATGTTTACAATCTTATTTATAGAATTAAATTCACAATCTTAACTTTTTGCTATCCAACTCTGTACATTAGAACAATTAGTGGTTGTACTTTCAACAGTCGCGTTTCTACAATCAAACACTGCCAATGTCACATTCACACAATCTTATCTCAACAAATTCCATCTTCTCACAATCTTATCTCAGCAAAATCCATCTCCTCACAATCTTATCTCATCAAATTCCATCTCCTCACAATCTTATCTCAACAAATCCCATCTCCTCACAATTTTATCTCGTCAAATTCCATCTCCTCACAATCTTATCTCAACAAATCCCATCTCCTCACAATCGTATCTCATCAAATTCCATCTCCTCACAATCTTATCTCATCAAATTCCATCTCCTCACAATCGTGTATCATCAAATTCCATCTCCTCACAATCTTATCTCATCAAATTCCATCTCCTCACAATCTTATCTCATCAAATTCCATCTCCTCACAATCTTATCTCAACAAGTTCCATCTACTCACAATCTTGTATCATCACAATTCGACTTAAAAAAATACATCTTCCTACAGTTTCATCTCTCAAAAATATGACCTTCCTATAATCTCACTTCCATAAATCTCACCTCCTCTCCCAACAATCTCACCTCCTCTCCTCACAATCTCATCTTGTCTTCCCACAATCTCACCTTCTCTCCCCACAATCTCATCTCCTCTCCACACAATCTCACCTCCTCTCCCTCTATTTCACCTCCTCTCCCCACTATCTCACCTCCTCTCCCCCTATCTTAACTCCTTTTCCCACTATCTCACCCCCTTAATTATCTCACCTAAATTAACCAACCCCTTCTCACCGCGACCCAAATCTCACAACTTTTCACTTTTCTCAATTTCGTTGAGGTCTCACTTTCCTAAATCTTACTTCCACTGAATTTTTTTATTTTTTAATGTCACTTTCTTCAATTTCAGCTCCATAGAATCACACTTCTCTACAATCTCATTTCCCTGTAAAGTCATTTTCATGTAATCTCATTTTCCAACAATCTCCCCTCAAATTAGACTCACCTCCCCAAAATCTAAGCTTTCTACAATCTCACATCACTATATGGCCCTTTTCGTCTTGTCAGACGGTCTAGTGGAGGCTATTGCGTATTTTTTTGAGGTATTGCTTTTGCCGAACAGCTTCTCTCGTGGCTTTTCTTCCTCATTTCACTTTGCCTACTCTGCCTGGGCACAGGATATGGAGATAGTGCTTTACCCAGTCGCACTATCCCCCTCTCGACTTCGTTTCAAGGATTTCCGAAGGAGGGACAAAGTCCATACGTTCGGAATTGAAAGAAGGTGCAGGGGATGCCAGAAAGACGATTAACGCCGTCCACTGCCTTAGGGTCCCTCCCTCCGGAAAATCCTCTCACATCACTACATTCTCAAGAAAGCTCAGTCTGAAAATATTGAAATCTCACTTTCCTCCAATCTCACCTCCCAACAATCCAAACAAACCTCAATTCCACCTTCGTACAATCTCAACCGCCTACAATTTGATCTCCCTCTAATCTCAACCCACTACAATCTCACCTCCCTCCAATCTCAACCCCTTACAATCTCACCTCCCTCCAGTCTCAACCTCTTACAATCTCACCTCCCTCCAATCTCAACCTCTTACAATCTCACCTCCCTCCAGTCTCAACCTCTTACAATTTCACCTCCGTCCAATCTCAACCCCTTACAATCTCACCTCCCTCCAATCTCAACCCCTTACAATCTCACCCCCTTACAATCTCACCTCCCTCCAATCACAACCCCTAACAATCTCACCTTCCTCCAATCTCAAGCCCTTACAATCTCACCTCCCTCCAATCTCAAACCCTTACAATCTCACCTCCCTCCAATCTCAACCTCTTACATTTTCACCTCCATCCAATCTCAACCTTTTACAATCTCACCTCCCTCCAATCTCAACCCTTACAATCTCACCTCCCTCCAGTCTCAACCTCTTACAATCTCACCTCCCTCCAGTCTCAACCTCTTACAATCTCACCTCCCTCCAATCTCAACCCCTTACAATCTCACCTTCCTCCAGTCTCAACCTCTTACAATCTCACCTCCCTCCAATCTCAACCTCTTACAATCTCACCTCCCTCCAGTCTCAACCTCTTACAATCTCACCTCCCTCCAATCTCAACCCCTTACAATCTCACCTCCCTCCAATCTCAACCCCTTACAATCTCACCTCCCTCCAAACTCACCCCCTTACAATCTCACCTCCCTCCAATCTCAACCCCTTACAATCTCACCTTCCTCCAATCTCAACCCTTTACAATCTCACCTCCCTCCAATCTCAACCCTTGCAATCTCACCTCTTTCCAATCTCAACCTCTTACATTTTCACCTCCCTCCAATCTCAACCTTTTACAATTTCACCTCCCTCCAATCTCAACCCCTTACAATCTCACCTCCCTCCAGTCTCAACCCCTTACAATCTCACCTCCCTCCAAACTCAACCCCTTACAATCTCACCTCCCTCCAATCTCAACCCCTTACAATATCACCTTCCTCCAATCTCAACCCCTTACAATCTCACCTCCCTCCAATCTCAAACCCTTACAATCTCACCTCCCTCCAATCTCAACCTCTTACAATTTCACCTCCCTCCAATCTCAACCTCTTACAATCTCACCTCCCTGCAATCTCAACCCCTTACAATCTCATCTCCCTCCAGTCTCAACCTCTTACAATCTCACCTCCCTCCAATCTCAACCCCTTACAATCTCACCTCTCGCCAATCTCAACCCCTTACAATTTCACCTCTCGCCAATCTCAACCCCTTACAATCTCACCTCCCTCCAATCTCAACCTCTTACAATCAAACACACAAACTTACCCAGCACAATCAAACCTGCCGCTACCCAATCTCTAACCAAACACCCAAACTGCAGTTACACATTTTATTGCATCGCCAAAGTGGGCACAAAGTCTCCCTTCTCCAAAACCTGATCTGCAGCACTTCTGCAATCCCCCCCCCCCTTGACAACAATACTGAAACAGCAAATCTTCCCTTAATTTACAACCTTCTTTTCCCAAGGGACTCAAAAAAGGTAGTAGCGATTCCTCTCAGCTGCTCCTAGTAAAAGTGTCTTAAGGCTAAATTTTATGACTGCAGCCTGAACAATATCCACGGCCAAAAACAAAATAGATTCTCTCTTTTTTTTTTTTTGTCTTTATTTTACCTTAGACATAAAACGAAGATTTTGTTTTCTTTTTGTTGGAACTAGAAAAATAGAGCATAAAGAACTACATGGAATACAATTCTTTAAATTGCTGCTTGGTTATAATGAAACTTTGTTTCGATAATTTGCATTATTTCTCAGTTAAGTAGATTTGACTTTGTGGTTCTCAAAGGAAATTATATGGCCCCCATGTTTTTGTGGTAAAAAATGTAAAGCTGGAGCTAAGAAGACGAATAGTGGAATACGAGATACCATACATATCTTCTAGAGACCATTAGAGTAACATGATTATCGTTGTTTGTATTCATAAAGTTAAAGGTAAAGTACGAGACTTGAACCGGCGTCTTAGCTCGCGAGTTTCCACCCATATGTGCTCGGCCGCCTATCCAGAAATGTTCGGAGATTTCTGCATAGTGTCGCCTCAAGCATCGAAACTCAGATGCGAGACGACATTCCTCACCTTCCCAGGGTAATACCCTGGTACCCATTTCTGCCAACGGCTCGGTCGACCATGGGGGTATTTTTTTCCAACCACGAGTACAACTCACATTGTTCCCAGCGGGAATCAAACACGGGTTGCCTGATCGTCGGTAATCCAGTCGGGTGGGTTTCCCAACTAGGCTACCGAGGCCCCCAAAATTGTATTCATTCTTTCCCCACACATTGAGCATGTAAAGTGGTGAAACTGTGAGTTAGTCCCCTCCTACTTAATGTTGCTATCTTCTGTAATTAAACTAACCCATTAAAACATGCCACAAAGACATGTGGAAATGCACAACTCAGTGGGTAATTTAAATTTGTAATCTAGAGGACCGGGTTTGCATCCACATTTTGTACAAATGTAAAGCACATGTAAATGTGAACATGTCTTGGCTGAGCTAGAGAACATCGTAAATCAACGCTGTGTAGTTGAAATGAATACATGAGTTCTACAATATTCATTGGGCTTTCTCTTTTGTTCCATTTGTTGGCGAGACATTTTTCAAATATACAGCAGCTTGTCTACAGCTCGTGTTATCGGCAACATGACATTTCTTTTGAGTTTCATTTTTATGTCTGTCCAAGGAGGCAAGGGCGCCTCACAGCAGGAGAGCTGGGCGCTGTCAGCGATCTACAGCTGAAGGCATGTGCGGGATCGGTGTGCCAGAACCATACAGACCTTAATCCACCTCTTCGCCGTGCCTCCAAAAACACTAACCTGTCTAGTCTGGCCAAGGGATCGAAGAGGGACGAAAACTCGGTGCTCAAAAATAACATTTTGAAGTCGGATGTGTTGGGTCGAAAGGCAAAAATATCACAGTTCTACTGCAAACTACAACACAGCGTGTCTACGTCCACTTAACGTCCTTCTAATGTCGGATGTGTTGGGTCGAAGGGCAAAAATATCACAGTTCTACTGCAAACTACAACACAGCGTGTCTACGTCCACTTAACGTCCTTCTAATGTCGGGTGACGAAGAGGAGAATCAATTTAGTAATAAATTAGTTAACGACAGACTGTCTACTTTGGAAGCATTGCTCTGCATTGTTGTTTCTTTTAAGAGATACAATTTCAATCGGGTTATATATGCTACTCTCGTATTAGCTAGCACTTCAATCGAGTTATATAAGCTACTCTTTTATTAGTTATCACTCTAAATCTGTATTTATAATACTCTTTAATTAATTGCCATACATTCTAACTTTTATCATGCCCACCCCAAAGATAAAAAAAAAAAAAATCCAACAATCTTTATAACGGTCCCCAACACTCACTTCACGTAGGTGAAGACATATGACATATGACATATGCCATGTGTCATGTGAAACATTTTTTCTTCTGAGCATTTAAAACCCAATAGCACGATGTAGACGAGACAAGAAGCATCAAATCTGATGCTTTCTTTCTTCAAGAACCAGCACGTGAGGACAAGAACCTCTCACAACATCATCATCATCATCAAGTACAGGGCCTGCTGGCGTGGGTAATCATGCCTCTCTACAACTCTCGATCTCGACAGTTATTTATCATTTCTGTTGTTGACCTTCTGTCAAGCCATTCTCTTAAGCTGTCTGGTATTTTTTTCTATTTGCTTCCATCTATCTCTTCGTCCCTCAATTTTCCCACTTGCCACTATATATTCCAACTGTTCCTTTCTCATTACATGGCCAACAAATGATTATTGCTCTTCCTGATATTGGAAATTAGTTCTCTTTTTCCTTTGGTCTCTTTCAGAACGTTTTCATTACTCATCTTAGCTGCCCAAGGTATTCTCAACATTCTTCTGTAAAACCACATTTCTACAGCCTCCAGTGAGTGATATTCTTGTCTGTTGTCCTATTGTCTATGATTCATATCTATAAGTTAAGACTGGTTCTATATAACATTAAAGAACTCTTTTTCTTGTTTTAATTGTCAAAAATGGATTGCACAGTATTTTCACAACATTATGGTCAAATATAAACAACAAAACTGGATCCAATCAAAAAGTGTACAAAGAGTAGATGTAAAGAGTACTTCTTCCTCTTTTTCTGCGATCATGGCTCATTCAGACGAGGACTCAGGACTCTCTGAGGAAGGCAGCTGCCTGTTTCAGTGATTTGGTTGCCCCGTAAGTTTCTCTTCCAGGGAGGTGGATGAGGGTCACATTGCCCTCCTCAGGCCTATGTGCTGGGGGCAATCCTGTAGAACATGTTTTGTTGTCATGTTATCCAGGGTACAGTGGCACTGGATTGTAGTTCCTATTTTGAGTTTGGTGAACATGTGATTTCTCATTCTGTTGTGGTCAGGGCGTAGGCGTAGTACGATGACTTGATCCCTCCTTGATAGTTGCAGGTATCCGTCCCTCTCGTTATACTTTGGGTGTCCCTGCTTCCATTTGTCATGATACTGGCCATTGATGTTAGTGGCTTCATTGTAGCTAACCAGATGGTTCTCTTGTGGTAATCTCCCTCCCTCTTTAGCTAATGTGTCTGCGCGTTCGTTTTCGTGTATGTTACAGTGTGATGGTCTATGCTGGATGACCACTCTCTGGATGTTGTATACAGTGTGATGATATACGCTGTATGACCACTCTCTGGATGATGTATACAGTGTGATGGTATTTGCTGGATGACCACTCTCTGGAAGTTATATACAGTGTGATGGTAAGCGCTGGATGACCACTCTCTGGAAGTTGTATACAGTGTGATGGTATGTGCTGGATGACCACTCTCTGGAAGTTGTATACAGTGTGATGGTATTTGCTGGATGACTACTCTCTGGAAGTTGTATACAGTGTGATGGTATGTGCTGGATGACCACTCTCTGGATGTTGTATACAGTGTGATGGTATTTGCTGGATGGCCACTCTCTGGATGTTGTATACAGTGTGATGGTATGTGCTGGATGACCACTCTCTGGAAGTTGTATACAGTGTGATGGTATGTGCTGGACGACCACTCTCTGGAAGTTGTATACAGTGTGATGGTATTTGCTGGATGACCACTCTCTGGAAGTTATATACAGTGTGATGGTAAGCGCTGGATGACCACTCTCTGGAAGTTGTATACAGTGTGGTGGTATGTGCTGGATGACCACTCTCTGGAAGTTGTATACAGTGTGATGGTATTTGCTGGATGACCACTCTCTGGAAGTTGTATACAGTGTGATGGTATGTGCTGGATGACCACTCTCTGGAAGTTGTATACAGTGTGATGGTAAGCGCTGGATTACCACTCTCTGGAAGTTGTATACAGTGTGATGGTATTTGCTGGATGACCACTCTCTGGAAGTTGTATACAGTGTGATGGTATTTGCTGGATGACCACACTCTGGAAGTTGTATACAGTGTGATGGTATTTGCTGGATGACCACTCTCTGGAAGTTGTATACAGTGTGATGGTATGTGCTGGATGACCACTCTCTGGAAGTTGTATACAGTGTGATGGTAAGCGCTGTATGACCACTCTCTGGAAGTTGTATACAGTGTGATGGTATTTGCTGGATGACCACTCTCTGGAAGTTGTATACAGTGTGATGGTATTTGCTGGATGTCCACTCTCTGGAAGTTGTATACAGTGTGATGATATTTGCTCGATGACCACTCTCTGGAAGTTGTATACAGTGTGATGGTATGTGCTGGATGACCACTCTCTGGAAGTTGTATACAGTGTGATGGTATTTGCTGGATGACCACTCTCTGGAAGTTGTATACAGTGTGATGGTATTTGCTGGATGACCACTATCTGCAAGTTGTATACAGTGTGATGGTATGTGCTGGATGACCACTCTCTGGAAGTCGTATACAGTGTGATGGTAAGCGCTGGATTACCACTCTCTGGAAGTTGTATACAGTGTGATGGTAAGCGCTGGATGATCACTCTCTGGAAGTTGTATACAGTGTGATGGTAAGCGCTGGATGACTACTCTCTGGAAGTTGTATATAGTGTGATGGTAAGCGCTGTATGACCACTCTCTGGAAGTTGTATACAATGTGATGGTATACGCTGGATGACCACTCTCTGGAAGTTGTATACAGTGTGATAGTATTTGCTGGATGACCACTCTCTGGAAGTTGTATACAGTGTGATGGTAAGCGCTGGATTACCACTCTGTGGAAGTTGTATACAATGTGATAGTAAGCGCTGGGTGACCACTATCTGGAGCTTGTATACAGTGTGATGGTATGCGCTGGATGACCACTCTCTGGAAGTTATATACAGTGTGATGGTATGCGCTGGATGACCACTCTCTGGAAGTTGTATACAGTGTGATGGTATGCGCTGGATGACCACTCTCTGGAAGTTGTATACAGTGTGATGATAAGCGCTGTGTGACCACTCTCTGGAAGTTGTATACAGTGTGATGATAAGCGCTGTATGACCACTCTCTGGAAGTTGTATACAGTGTGATGGTATGTGCTGGATGACCACTCTCTGGAAGTTGTATACAGTGCAGCGAGAACATCTAGTAACAAAGTAGTAGCCTCAATCAGTCATAGTAGACTAAGGATGTTGCAGCGTCTCTAGAAAATGTTATTATTTTCTTTTTTCTTAGTTTTTTTGGTTCTGTATTCTCTTTTTCTATGAGTCTGACTATTTCTTGCTCGAGTTGGAGCTTAAGTGTGTTTCCAAAGATTGGGGTTTCTTCCCAGGCTGCATAGTTTTTAAGCTCAGATCTTCATGTCACGTTGACACGAGTCTAAAGTCTTAAGATACCTTGTTCTTCTATTTAAAAAAAAGTACAGGATTTCCTAATTATAATGTTTCTTTAAAAAAATCCATTCTGGAGAAGCATGTTATTCTATGCGGATAACTCGCTTAAGAGAAGGAACATTTGATAAAAACCTGGCAAAAGATTGTTAATCTGGTTAGACTGATGCTTAGACGAGACAACTGCCCTTGCAGGAAGGTCAAAGACGAACCGAAGGATGTGCCGGGCCGCAAAATGTGGAGCACAGTGAAGCATGACTCATTATGTGAACAAAGAAGAAAACAAAAACTAGTGTGTATTAGACTTTGGAGGTGAAATACACAAAAATCAGGTCCAGGTCTGGCTTAGACAGTGGAGACTAAAATATAAAGTTTTGTCACGGTATGAACCAGACTTCGGTCACGCTGTGATGTATGGATTTAGCAAGTGGGTAGCTTTTATTGCTGCACTGCCATACGTCGCAATGGTTGCCAACAGCTGAGAGCGTTGACAGACAACAGACTTGAATATATTTTCATATTTTATACATGAGATCGGGGAGCCGCGATAGCTCAGTGGTTAGTGAACTGGACTACAAAGGACAAGAGGTAGGGTTCGATCCCAACCGACGGCTTCCGGGTTCACCCAGCCTTTAATGGGTACCGGATATTTTTTCTGGGAAAGTAAAGCGGCATGGGCGTAATACCGACCACATTACCCCAAAAATCATGTGCTGAAGGTCTGTAAAATTTATGGTCACTAACACCATATTTCCCTATACGCCACTTGGCGTGACGGGGGCACTTTACTTTTACTTTTTTTATACATGAGATTGGTAAACCATTTTTGCAGATGCAGATAAGAAACATATAGCGAGAATGTGAGGTGAAACGATATATAAGAAAAGTAAACAAAATTGTTAAATGAAAGTTCTGAAATGTTATTTGAGACGAATATTAACAATCCCACGTGTTTCGTTTACACAATAGTATCAACTTATCATTTCAGCCACTTGGCCGGACAGTAACAGGGCTGAAAACTGCCAGAGCTGATGGCATGCGTCAGGATCGATGAACCAGAACCCTCCGGACCCAACTCCACCTCATCACTGTGCCCTAGAAACAGACAGGCCAGTCTAGTCTGGTAGGTGAGATGGGATTGAATGGAAAGGCAACCCGTTGCAAAAAAAATGCTACGGTGGAGTCGGATGTGTTGGGCCGAAAGTTGCAAAAATCACAGGGTAACACGTCCACTTTACGTCCTTTTAAGAGTTGATAACGAAGAGGTATAACTCCACCTCTAGTCACCGTGAGAACACAAGCAAGAAGTCATCTCCGGGCTATTTTACTGAAGACTGCAACTCCTTTATCTGTGCTCAGTTATAGATATCACTCTTTCGCAATAATAAAACAATGTTGTTGACGCTTTTATCAATCTCACAGTCAGCATTGATCATTCTAAGGTTGCTGACACACAATTCATTTTATTCCAATAATTGCACTGATGAAGGTCGCACGAGCTTTCTGCTTTCGTCTTTTGTGAACAGCTCTGTAGCTTGTGGTCAGATCTTGGCAATTCTTTCTTCCTGACGTTCATCCGATGTCCACTAAAGGAATGGCTAGTTCTAAGTGGGAGTTTAAACCAAAAAGAAGTAAAGTACCCCGTCACGCCAAGTGGCATACAGTGAATATGGTGTTAGTGACTATAAATTTTACAGACTTTCGGCATATGATTTTTTGGGGTAATGTGGTCGGTATTACGCCCGTGCCGCTGTACTTTCCCATTTTAAAAATCCGGTACCCATTAAAGGCTGGGTGAACCGGAGCCGTCGATTTGGATCGAACCCTACCTCTTGTCCTTTGTAGTCCAGTTCACTAACGACTGAGCTATCGCGGCTCCCTAATTGGGAGTGCATGCCTTGTTTTGTGGTTTATTTGCGCTTGTCGGCCAACATGTCCGAGTTTAGCACAGCATTTGTGAGTGCCGTTCTGCCTTCTCTCTTCAATCCCTGCTCGCTTAAACAGACTAGACTGAAGTTACTGAAGGCACCGCGAAGAGGTGGAGTAGGGTCGGGATGATTCTGATTCCCTGATCCTAACGTAAACCATCAGCTGTGAGTCGCTGACAGCTTACAGCTCCGTTCCCGTCACATGCCTTGCCTCCGTTGGCAACTCAATCACACAGACATTGAAGGAAATACAAATAGTAAAATATGGCACAGTTAAAATACTAGTGTTTTATGGAGACACCGTGCGCTGAAGTATTTTAAGCAATATGACGTTGACAAGTATTTATCCTTAACTCTTTCAGTGCGGAAAGTTTCTATCAATTTTTAAAATTCAAAATAGAGATTTCAGAGACAAAAGTTTTCATGTTTTTAAATATTAATCTACATGATTATTTATCAAACACTTAACATATTATATAAGGATTTTTAGATAATTAAACAAGGAATTAGACAGCATCAATACCAAGATGATATAAGACATATAAAAAGATTATGGTTTAATGACAGTTTACACTAATCAGATTGAATGGAAAGCGGTACGAAATAAAAAAAACATGATAAAAGTAACGTTGTTAAGTGGGTATTTTCTTTTCATTCGAGATAGACCTATCCAGGTCATTGTTTTTCACTGTCGCTCCGGGCAGACGGGAATGTCCATCCCGAATTGACCACAGTCTGTGACGGTGGATGGGGCGGAAGAGTCAGCAATTATCAACGGCTCAGAAAGCGAAAACAGCAAAGTGTGTGGTACACAAGAGGCGTGTTCAGGGCACGGAAGACGAATGTGGCAGACCACCGCGAAAGAGATTGTAGCCTCATCACGTAATGTTCCAGAGGAAGCCATGGACAACCTGCATCATCAAGACAAGAAACAGAGCAGAATGGCGGTCTATGGTAGCCAACCTTCGTTGCGGAGATGGCACTCGATGATGATGATAATAGTAACAATGAGGACTTTTCTTGAGCAGAACGGCCTGGAATGGTCAACTTTTAGAACTTTAATCGGCGTAGGACGTGACCACCCATACGTGGACGTATGGACGTGGCCTGTTTTTAATTCCCATTTCACAAATGGTATCTATTAACAAAACACGTATAACATGATTTGATAAATACAATATCCATCCGACAAATCCAAGCAAACCAACACTTCAGAGACCTTGTATATTGCCATTTTGTCGTTTCTCGGAATTAGATTGTAGAGTTCCGGTAATTTTTATTTTTAACAAAAATAAAATGCTAGTAACGATAATATCAATGATTATAATAACAATAAGAAGAAACAAGAAGTATTGAGGAGACTAGGAACAAGCAGTTACGAAGATACATAATCAGCCGCGGTAACAACATAGAACATGCTGACGATTTCCATATGTATAACGTTTATTATTTCCCCCCGCATTAACAAATATGAGAAGAAACAGGCTAATGATTCCTGAATTGTTTTATTTATATATTTTTCTGCACTTCTAGTTCAAACAAGTAAAATAATGTAACGGTATCTCGCAGCACTCAACAAAATTGATTAAATTATTTCACTTGATTTATCCTCGGTCTCTGTTTAATTCTTTTGCAGTATGGGAACTGTCTCTCACCTGCGTCATTAAGGAAACCTTGCTCGTAATTAGGAGCGAAGGTCAGCTTCGAACAGGGCGACTATCGATCACCAGTCTCTAGTCCAAGCTATTGTTACTTCCTATAGAATCTTGAGCTGGCTGTATGAATAGAATATCGAACACAACTGGAAATTTATTGCAATTCCATCGTTGGGAAATTTGTGCATAAGGATAAGAATAACATATAATATTTGTCACGGATTGCGAATATTCGTTTATTTCTAGTGTTATTAAATTAGCAGTATCGATTATGTTATTCTAGTTTAGTTTGCTGCAATACTTTCGTTTGCCCTGAAACAGATTCTATTACTAGCATTACCGATCTTGTTTCCAAATGGATTTCTTGCTTATATAATTGTAAGGACGCCGGTCATAATTTAGAACAAACTTGCTTGGGAGGAAGGGGGGGGGGGGGTTTACTATATAACCGCATATGTCTTCTGAATTGAATTTTTTAAAAATGGTCTCCTGTTTGAGACATTTCGCTCTTTTTTTTTTTAACATTGTTTCTCTTTATTTTTACTTCTGTGTGTAGAAATAGGTTCCGTATTGCTGTTTTTACAATTACTGGTTGAGTTTAATTTGTGGATTTTTCAGTTCAGTTCTATTCGTTCAGTTTAGATTTTGTTTGTGCCTGAATGGGCTTTCAGTTTGTACATACTTTCCGATAACAGCAACCATTAACGCTTACAACTGCCAGTACAAGGTCAACGACATAAGTTCATAGGCACCTGCTTTAACAATCCCTCAATAAACCAACTTCCATTATTCAGGGTGATATTAAAGATCATGTCCCACCTGTTAGTGGTAGCCATAGAAACAGACCAACTATCACGATATTGAAGATCATATCCCACCTGTTAGTGGTAGCCATAGAAACAGACCAACTATCACGATATTAAAGATCATATCCCACCTGTTAGTGGTAGCCATAGAAACAGACCAACTATCACAATACTTAGATCACATTCCATTTGTTAGGGTAGCCATAGAAACAGACCAACTATCACGATATTAAAGATCATATCCCACCCGTTAGTGATAGCCATAGAAACAGACCAACTATCACAATACTTAAGATCATATCCCACCTGTTAGTACTAGCTATAGAAACAGACCAACTATCACAATACTTAGATCATATCCCACCTGTTAGTGGTAGCCATAGAAACAGACCAACTATCACAATACTTAGATCATATCCCACCTGTTAGTGGTAGCCATAGAAACAGACCAACTATCACGATATTAAAGATCATATCCCACCCGTTAGTGATAGCCATAGAAACAGACCAACTATCACAATACTTAAGATCATATCCCACCTGTTAGTACTAGCCATAGAAACAGACCAACTATCACAATACTTAGATCATATCCCACCTGTTAGTGGTAGCCATAGAAACAGACCAACTATCACAATACTTAGATCATATCCCACCTGTTAGTGGTAGCCATAGAAACAGACCAACTATCACAATACTTAGATCATATCCCACCTGTTAGTGGTAGCCATAAAAAAAGACCAACTATCACAATACTTAGATCATATTCCATTTGTTAGGGTAGCCATAGAAACAGACCAACTATCACGATATTAAAGATCATATCCCACCCGTTAGTGATAGCCATAGAAACAGACCAACTATCACAATACTTAAGATCATATCCCACCTGTTAGTACTAGCCATAGAAACAGACCAACTATCACAATACTTAAGATCATATCCCACCTGTTAGTACTAGCCATAGAAACAGACCAACTATCACAATACTTAAGATCATATCCCACCTGTTAGTGATAGCCATAGAAACAGACCAACTATCACAATACTTAGATCATATTCCATTTGTTAGGGTAGCCATAGAAACAGACCAACTATCACGATATTAAAGATCATATCCCACCCGTTAGTGATAGCCATAGAAACAGATCAACTATCACAATACTTAAGATCATATTCCACCTGTTAGTGGTAGCCATAGAAACAGATCAATCATCGTGATACTAAGATCATACTGCACCACATAATGGTAGCCATGGAAACAGACCAACCATCTGGACATATGAACATAGTTGAAAAGGGAAAGACAAATCAGGAATCCCCAAATCTCCGTGCTGAATTCGGATGTATCCTTCCCACAGGTGGGACAAATATCTGGCTGTAAACACAAAACACGAGTCAGCCAAACTAGATACACCTGACGAGCTTTCACGAGTGAACGACAACGTTGAATTTCGGCGAGTGACACAATATAAATGGCGGTGGTTTAATTATCAGAGCCAGGAAATAAAGCGGGGCACAAGTAAAATAAGATGACTATGAGGATGGAATTACTAGTGCGAGCAACCAACGTCCTTTAGAAGCTTTTAGCGTGAAGCATAATTTGATCAGCTATATAGCTCTCATGGTTTTACTGTGTGACAAGTAAGGTAAAATGTTTAAATTCAGTAATAATCATAACTATAGAGAATATATGCATCATCGGGTCGCATGTCCTGGGCAGAACGTTGTATTCACCACAGCCTGTCTGAACAAGTTATCTGTCTCTCGCCAGATCTCCCACTTTTTCTGTTATATGTATGTATATATGTGTGTATATATGTATGTATATATGTATGTATATATGTATGTATATATGTATATGTATGTATATATGTATATGTATATATATATATATGTATATATGTTTTTATGTGTGTATATACGTATGTACATGTATGTATATGTTTATTTGTTGTTAGGATTATCAGGACCAACCCATAGAGGCTCCGATACCTCCCTCAAAAATCGCAAGAAAATCCTGACCCACGTTCACGAACTCCATGGCATGAACGTCGTGGCATGAACTCCGTGACATGAACTCCGTGACATAAACTCCGTGACATGAACTCCGTGACATGAACTCCGTGACATGAACTCCGTGACATAAACTCCGTGACATGAACTCCGTGACATAAACTCCGTGACATGAACTCCGTGGCATAAACTCCATGACATGAACTCCGTGACATGAACTCCGTGACATGAACTCCGTGACATAAACTCCGTGACATGAACTCCATGACATGAACTCCGTGACATAAACTCCGTGACATAAACTCCATGACATGAACTCCGTGACATGAACTCTGTGACATAAACTCCGTGACATGAACTCCGTGACATGAACTCCGTGACATAAACTCCGTGACATAAACTCCGTGACATGAACTCCGTGGCATAAACTCCATGACATGAACTCCGTGACATGAACTCCGTGACATGAACTCCGTGACATGAACTCCGTGACATGAACTCTGTGACATAAACTCCGTGACATGAACTCCGTGACATAAACTCCGTGACATGAACTCCGTGACATAAACTCCGTGACATGAACTCCATGACATGAACTCCGTGACATGAACTCCGTGGCATAAACTCCGTGACATGAACTCCGTGGCATGAATTCCGTGACATGAACTCCGTGACATGAACTCCATCGCATGGGATAAAGGGTGTGGGTAGGTTAGTGCTGACATTTTTGCCCGGGGCAGCGGCCAATTTTATGACCTACTCATTTCGATTTTAACAGCAACGGGATCTTTAACGTGTGCGAGTGCACACGGGACCTCCTGTTTATTGCCGTTATCCGAGAGGGCTAAACCACGGACCTCACTATCCAAGAGATCAGTGGAGGGTAAAGTCATAAAGAAGCCACGGATTAATTTGTTCATATTGTTTCTATTACCACAAAATCTAGTGGGTTTTGAGCCCGGGTCCTTCATCTTTTGAGGTCGACGTCGTACCCTTAGACTACCAATCCCCCACCCATACATAAATACATACAGATACATACATATTTGGACACGCCTCGTATATATAAGGTAGATATGTGTCCGATTTCAAGATGGGTTTAATATCATCATTATCATGTGCCATACCGGTTGGCGTAGGCTATCATGTCCTTCCACAATCTTTTATCTACAGTGCATCGTATCAGTTCTGTTGTTAACTGTTCTCCATGCCAATACACCAAGCTATCCAGTATTTTCTCTCTTTGTCGGCCGCGATCTCCCTGTCCTTTTATTTTGCCAGTGGTAACCAAGTATTCCAACTTTCCTCTTCTCATGATGTGCCGGAAAAATGTTGATTGCTTCTTTCTGATGTTTTTTAGGAGCTCCCTTTTTGTGTTGGCCTCTTTGAGAATTTCCTTATTGCTCCTTTTAGCTACTCAGGGAACTTTCAACATTCTTATGAGAAATCTTATATCTGAGGCCTCTAATCGTCTTTTCGTTTGTTTGTCTACTGTCCATGATTCGCTTCCATAGGTCAGAATTGGTTCTATAAAGCACATTTGAACTCTCTTTCTCACTTCTATTGACATAGATTTGTTGCATAAATTATTTTTCATTTTCTGAAATGCTATTTTGGCCTGAGCTATTCTGCTTTTTATTTCTGTGGTGTATCTTCTGTCTGCTGTTATTATTGAGGCCAAGTATTTGAAGTGCTGCACTTGTTTCAGATTTGTCCAGTTAATTTTTATGCTGCATGCTGGTGATGATTGTTTTTTTTTTCGATATGGCCATTACTTCTGTTTTCTTACTATTCAGACTGAGACTTTTCTTATTGCTTTCTTTTAATATTATGTCTATCATTTCTTGTAGTTCATTCTCTGTCTCTGCTATTAAGACTGTGTCATCCGCATATTGCAAATTATTTATGTTGTGACCGTTGACTTCAATTCCTATTTTGTCTACTATTGATCTCATAATAAAGAAGTTAAAATAAAGACTATGAACTGTACACTGACTGTATTGTGGCTGCACTATGAGAGTGACCGCTCGTCCTAACCTTTCAATTAAACCCCACAAGACACCACCCCCCCCCCCCTTCCCGGACAAGGAATTTATTTTTGTATTGCTGTGTTGAAACCAATTGGGAATGTTTGAACAAATAAAATAGCATGTTACGCAAGGTTGCGTGCTGTCACCATATTTGTTTAATATTTATAGTGAGATTATTTTTAGATCCATAAGGGGCATACCTGGAATAACAATCTGAGATCATAATATAAATAATCGAAGGTATGCTGATGATACAGTCTTAATCGCTAAGAGTGAAAATGAGTTACAAGAAATGTTAGACATTATAGTGAAAGAAACAAAACAAAAAAAAGGACTCAGTCTTAATAGCAAAAAGACGGAAGTGATGGTAACAACAAAGAAAAAGACATCACCTCAGTGCAAAATAAAGACAAGTGGAACAATATTAAAACAGGTAAATGAATTTAAATTTTGGGGAACTTTTTTAGCCTCAGATGGAAGATGTACAACAGAGGTGATGTAACAGTATAGCTAGCGAAGCATGTGAACAGGTAACCTAGTTGTTACCTGCTTCTCAATAGACAATAGCAGTAACAAATGGTAGCGACCAACAGTTGTTAGGACATAAAGTTAAGGAATGAAAATTTTCCAGAATAACAAGTTGTAGAAACAAAGTTTAGGGAAGTTCATATAGGGATAGTGGACACAGAGAAAGGAGGAAGGTAAAGTTGACAAAGAGTTTAGGTCCATGGAATTGTCCACGCAGCAGGTTGTGCAAATTATAATATAACGCAGTGTTTGTAGGGGTGGGGACCTCAGACATAAGAAGGACACCCACCAAGCTAAGGTAGGAAGGTCCAGAATTATCCTGGACATAATAGTTAATGGAAATTTCCACGTGGGTTTCCACTTCAACCATGTTGTTGTGGAAGTGACCATAGACGCATGACTAGCGCATGCATTGACCCCATGACTTTGGTCGTATGATAAATGAGTGGTCATCCAACAAATAGGTCATAGAGATTCACGAAAACAATGTGTTTTCATCAAACCAAGTTCAAGTATCGGTCACAGAATAGTGAGGAGCGACCAACTCAAGTGACCAGAAGAGCGCAAAGTGTCACTTTGCGACAGTTTTGATTGGCTACTGATTTTTAGGCGAAGAGTTATGGTTGGAGTATTTAAACTTCAACATAATAGGTTTAAATCAGTCAGAAATGAAGTAGGAGGAATAGAAAGTCAACAGTCAGGAATAAATTATTTAGAGAGTGAGAGACTAGACGAAGTCAGAATGTAGACTAAGTAAGCTTAGTTCGGCTTCGGTCAAACTGCCGAAGGCAGTTAGATAGAGGTTATACAGTTGCAGATAGTCAGAAGTTTACAGTTAGAATTAGAACACTTAGAGTCAGACATAGAACAGTCAAAACAGTTGAGAAGTTATTAGTAGAAGTCGATAGAGAGTAGGAGTATAGCAATAAGAATATGAACTGTTGTGTTGTGCAAGTGTTTAAGAGTAATTCGAGTTGTTTCACATTCCTCATGAACGTAAGTTGAATAATGTTGTAGACAAGCTATGCACTTGGGACTGGTCATAGACATCGGCGATAAAAATATTTTTAATAACAGAGACAGACGTAAGGGTAGAATAAAGCAACCAAAAATGTATCAATCTGAATAGTACGAAAACAGAAGCAATGGTTATATCGAAAAAAAACAATCGTCACCAACATGCAGCATGAAAATAAACAGGACACATCTGAAACAAGTGCAATGCTTCAATTACTTGGGCACAATAATAACATCAGATGGAAGATACACCACAGAAATAAAAAAAAAAAACAGAATAGCTTAGGCCAAAATAGCATTTCAGAAAACGTCTTGTGCAACAAATCTATGTCAATAGAAGTGAGAAAGAGAATTCATCGGTGTTACATGTATATAGAACCATTTCTGACCTATGGAAGCGAATCATGGACAGTAAAGAAATAAAGGAAAGGTGATCAGATGCCACAGAGATGGGATTTCTCAGAAGAATGTTGAAAGTTCTCTCTACAGCTAAAAAGACTAATGAGGAAATTCTCAAAGAGGCCAACACAAAAAGGGAGCTCCTATCAGAATGGAACAATCAACATTTTTCGGACACATCATAAGAAGAGGAAAGTTAGATTACTTGATCGGAAAAGAGAGATCACTAACGACAAAGAGAAAAAAAATACTGTATAGCTGGGTGTCATGGCATGGAAAACAGGGAAAATTGGAAAAAAAATGGTATGGTAAAAGCTTTACGTGATTAGTAGATGACACAGATTTGAACGACGTTTCGGCTCAATAGGCCTTCAGCAGGACACAAACAAAGAACGCGCACATGGAAAACAGTCTACAACAGAACTGATACGATGCACTTTAGATAGAAGATTGTAGAAGGACATGATCGCCTACGCCAACCGGCATGGCACATGGTGATGATTACTGATTTAAGTACATGGTCAATGCTACAAACGTCTGTTGAATTGTTTGTGACTTACCTGCTTATGTAGCCGTTGGACTGAACTCCCATTTCTCAGGACAGGAGATCGGCATGTTTAACTCTAAAGGAGCACTTGCATTCCGCCGTGACAATGTAACTGCATGTCCTCAAGAACGGTTTATGATGGTAACACAGAAGGTTGGTATTACTTGTATGGTTCTGCTGCATTTTTCTTATTGCTCGGTCAGGAGAAACTTGTAACTTCCCTCATGTTTGTTGTGTTAAAGAGGCATACAGGGCATTCATCACTAGCTAGAAACATTTGGTAATCCTCTCATTGGTTGGTCAGAAGATACACGTTGCTTTCATCTTATTGGTTGCTCAGAAGATACACGTTGCTTTCATCTTTTTGGTGGGTCAGAAGATACACGTTGCTTTCATCTTATTGGTTGGTCCGAAGATACACGTTGCTTTCATCTTATTGGTTGGTCAGAAGATACACGTTGCTTTCTCCTTATTGGTTGGTCAGAAGATACACGTTGCTTTCTTCTTATTGGTTGGTCAGAAGATACACGTTGCTTTCTTCTTATTGGTTGGTTCAAAAGGATACACGTGCGATTCTCCCTGTTTGTAAGTATGAAGGTGCACATTCTTATTGGTTGGTCTGAATGTACACAAGGCATTCTTATTGGTTGGTCTGAATGTACACAAGGCATTCTTATTGGTTGGTCTGAATGTACACAAGGCATTCTTATTGGTTGGTCTGAATGTACACAAGGCATTCTTATTGGTTGGTCTGAATGTACACAAGGCATTCTTATTGGTTGGTCTGAATGTACACAAGGTATTCTTATTGGTTGGTCTGAATGTACACAAGGCATTCTTATTATTAGATTTTCAGAAGATACACAAGGCATTCTTATTGGTTGGTCTGAATGTACACAAGGCATTCTTATTGGTTGGTCTGAATGTACACAAGACATTCTTATTATTAGGTTTTCAGAAGATACACAGGGCAGTCTTATTGGTCAGTCGGAATTTACACGCAGCATTCTTATTGGTTGATCAGAAGATACACAATGCATTTTTTTAATTTGCTGGTCAAAAGATACTCACGACATTCATCTTGTTGGATCATCAATGGAAACATCAATATTTGCTCTGGAGATGAGACAAATACAACAGCAATTAAATATTAATCACGTTGAAGGAATTAATGTTTCTTGCATATTTCTACAACGAACAACTATTTAGTAAAACTATTTATATATGAAAGGGAGCCGCTCAGTGGTTAGTGAACTGGACTACAAAGGACAAGATCGACAGCTTCCGGGTTCACCCAGCCTTAAATGGGTACCGGATTTTTTTCTGGGAAAGTAAAGTGGCACGGGTGTAATACCGACCACATTACCCCAAAAACCGTGTGCTGAAGGTCTGTAAAAATTATGGTCACTAACACCATATTCCCTATACGCCACTTGGCGTGACAGACTATTTACTTTCTTTTTTTTTTTTAACTTATATATGAAGAAATAGCAATCCGCTGAAATGGAAATCACATCATGAGCACACTGTTAAAAAATTATACAGTTAATCTTAACAAAGGAAAATACTTTTACTGAATTAAAGTAAAAAAAAAAAAAACACAGTTTAACATATTACAAATTATAATAAGCTAAAATATATAATTGCCTGTCATGTCGGGTTATTTTATCTGCTACTGTATGCAGTAGACAGTACAACCTGCGTCTGCCCTGCTGCCATGCAGGTATGCTCGGCAGAGTAAAGGGCTAAGGGAGTTTACCCTGAAATAAAACAACCCCACTGCCTTGTGTGTGTGACTTTTTAGTTAAAGGCTAACTGAGCCAACGTTAAAACAAATCGACGGAAGGCAACAGAAAACGACCGTCGTAATTTCTTTGTACAACATGAGTCTCCAAAATATAACAAAAGAACAATGAAAACGTTCTGAATGAGGTCAAAGCAAAAATAGAGCTAATAGTCAATATTAGGAAGAAACAATCATCATTGTTTGGTCATGTAATGAGAAGTGAACAGCATTCACAGAGAAGTGAATATATTGTGACAAGTGGGAAAATTGAGGGATGAAGACATAAAGTGAAGCAAAGAGAAAAGATACCAGACAACTTAAGAAAATAACTGTCGAGATTGAAAGTTGTGGAGTGACTTGAACACCTACTCCTCCAGGTTTGGTACTGGCAAAAAATATTTTTTATTACAGATTTCAAGTAACACTGGCAACTATTTGTAATCGTTGCTATGACAACTACCCAAGTCTTACATTATATGGCTGATTGGCATTGATAAATGCTGCTCTTTTAATTTCCATCAAGATGGATATGCCACCTCGAGTTTGTTTCTGGTGCCTACCGCATTCTCGGATATCGCGGTGGCAGAGTTGTTAGAGTACTCATCTGCTGGTCACGAGGGACAATGTTCAATTCCCAATTGTGCAGATATTTTTTTTTGTGACTGACGCAACTTTGACTTCACCCAGACTGAAGATTAGAACCAGAAAATCTATCAGAGAAAGAGGGTCGGCTACATTATCCACTTATGTGCAGTGCTCATTAAATATATATACATTGTTGGCTGAGTGGTTAGAGTTCTAGCTTCCTGAACAGAATAGTCCTGGTTCGATTCCCAGAATTAGTGGATATTATTTCGGTTTGACAGACAAGGCTCTGGGGTTCACCCAACTTCTAAAAATGGGTACCAGAGATTTTTTTCTGGGAAGCAAAGACGGTTTGGCGTTATCTCGATTACGTCACAAAAAAATATGTCTTGGTCATGGATTATTATGGTCAGAAAAACAATATTCCCCATACGCCTGATAGAGCCAAGAAGGGAGCCTTTACTTTACTTACGTGAGATTTCTTTTCTTTTCTTTACATTTCCTTTTGCATGAAGATATTAGTGTAGACGTGTAGGCAGGAAATGTTTAAAATGTAAGCATACATTGTGGAGAGTGAGGTGTTGTATAGGACATACATTGTGGGGAGTGATGTGTTGTATAGGACATACATTGTGGGGAGTGATGTGTTGTACAGGACATACAGTGTGGGGAGTGAGGTGTTGTACTTGACATACATTATGGGGAGTGAGGTGTTGTACAGGATATACAGTGTGGGGAGTGAGGTGTTGTACAGGACATACATTGTGGGGAGTGAGGTGTTGTACAGGACATACAGTGTGGGGAGTGATGTGTTGTAAAGGACATACATTGTAGGGAGTGAGGTGTTGTATAGGACATACATTGTGGGGAGTGAGGTGTTGTATAGGACATACATTATGGAAGGGTGTTGTTGTATAGGACACACATTGTGTGGAGTGAGGTGTTGTTGTATAGGACATACTTTGTGGGAAATTAGCTATGTGGGATATATACAAGTACACACACATACAAACATTTACATACTGACTTGAATAATTTCAGTTCAACATCTGAGCAGGAAAGGGAACATGTAAAATGAGGGACGTGGATGAGGTGGAGGCGATCCAGCAAATTTTAAACTAAAATCCGTTGGGGAAACGTGAAGAATTTGATGTAATTGAACAAGGGATAGCAGAGAAATAAAGTAAATCTAAAGACGAAGCGAGAGGCTAACGACGAAGAAGAAGAAGACGAAGTTGAGGAAGAAGATAATAATGATAATAAAAGAGAATTTTCGTGCCGAAGTCGAATGTGTTTGACCGAAAGGGACAAATATCACAGTTATACTGCAAACCATAACACAACGCAGACACGCTCACTTAACGCTCTTTTAAGGGCTGATGACGAATCGGTGTACTCCTTTAACTTTTAGGCGAATGCATGCAAGCAAACAAAACGATAAATTGAAGAAAGACATGGACAAAAAGAGTATAGAAGGAAAAAAAGAAGAAGATAAGAAACAAAAGACTGAAGACGTTTACGATGAAGCGGGTGGAAGAAGAATTAGAAGGAAAGCAGCAATAATGATGTACAAAAAAAAATAGTAAAAACAAGACATAGTAGAAGATTATTATCTAGAAAGATAGATGATAATTCTAACAACAATTCGTCGTGACAAATCGACACAGAACCCAAAATTGTGCCCAACGAAACATTCAAGAGAAACAGGAGTCTCAAAGAACAGTAACTGGTCCCAAACACGCGGAGATTTGCAACGAGGGAACGCGGAGAACACGTACCAGTTGTGTTGTGTTATTGATTATTCAAATTGCTTACATGAAATAATGAAGGTGAAAGTGAACAAGAGGGAGAGATTAGCCAGAAACAAAGAGACTTAATGAAGAAGTCCGATTTGTGACAATTTTTCTGTGGCAGTTTGAATGGATGGCGAGAACTGAGATATGGCCAGATCCATAACCGAGCAAAGGAATCGTGTATGAAACACGAGACAGACTAAATTAATACACGAGAATACGCAAGCTCGTGTGAGTTATTATTGGGCTCAAACAAAAATGGACAGTACATATGATATATTAGTGCAGTATAAATGATTCATACAACATGATGGTAACTCGATGGCATGTACGAGGCACTCTTTAGTTTCAGTTCTTCTCGTGGGACACCAGCAAAACAGTGAAAATCTCGAATTAGATGTACGGCGTTTTAAAGGAGGAAAAAAACATCGTTTCTTTTGTTGCATGTTTCGTTGTTGTCGTTCATTCATCTAGCTCACACCGTTACCTTTATTTCTTCATCTTCTTGTCGTTCATCCGTTAAATGGGCGTGCTTGCGTTGAGTCGCTAGTTTACGTCGTAGCGGCGATATCTGCGTCGTTCCGTCTACGGCATGGATGGGTAGATCAACAATTTTTGCCCGGACAGTGGCCAATGTGGCCTGCTCTTTTCGATTTTAAACCGGCAAGAGTTCGTTAACGAGTGCAAACGGGAGCCCCTGTTTTTCGCCGTTTTCCGAGAGGGCTAGACGTCGGATCTCACTACCCAGAGAGGGCTAGACGTCGGATCTCACTACCAAGAGAGAGCTAGACGTCGGATCTCACTACCAAGAGAGGGCTAGACGTCGGATCTCACTACCAAGAGAGGGCTAGACGTCGGATCTCACTACCAAGAGAGAGCTAGACGTCGGATCTCACTACCAAGAGAGGGCTAGACGTCGGATCTCACTACCAAGAGAGAGCTAGACGTCGGATCTCACTACCAAGAGAGAGCTAGACGTCGGATCTCACTACCCAGAGAGGGCTAGACGTCGGATCTCACTACCAAGAGAGGGCTAGACGTCGGATCTCACTACCAAGAGAGAGCTAGACGTCGGATCTCACTACCAAGAGAGAGCTAGACGTCGGATCTCACTACCAAGAGAGAGCTAGACGTCGGATCTCACTACCAAGAGAGAGCTAGACGTCGGATCTCACTACCAAGAGAGAGCTAGACGTCGGATCTCACTACCAAGAGAGAGCTAGACGTCGGATCTCACTACCAAGAGAGAGCTAGACGTCGGATCTCACTACCAAGAGAGAGCTAGACGTCGGATCTCACTACCAAGAGAGAGCTAGACGTCGGATCTCACTACCAAGAGAGAGCTAGACGTCGGATCTCACTACCAAGAGAGAGCTAGACGTCGGATCTCACTACCAAGAGAGAGCTAGACGTCGGATCTCACTACCCAGAGAGGGCTAGACGTCGGATCTCACTACCAAGAGAGGGCTAGACGTCGGATCTCACTACCAAGAGAGAGCTAGACGTCGGATCTCACTACCAAGAGAGGGCTAGACGTCGGATCTCACTACCCAGAGAGGGCTAGACGTCGGATCTCACTACCCAGAGAGGGCTAGACGTCGGATCTCACTACCCAGAGAGGGCTAGACGTCGGATCTCACTACCCAGAGAGGGCTAGACGTCAGATCTCACTACCAAGAGAGGGCTAGATGTCGGATCTTACTACCCAGAGAGGGCTAGACGTCGGATCTCACTACCAAGAGAGGGCTAGACGTCGGATCTCACTACCAAGAGAGGGCTAGATGTCGGATCTCACTACCAAGAGAGGGCTAGACGTCGGATCTCACTACCAAGAGAGGGCTAGACGTCGGATCTCACTACCCAGAGAGGGCTAGACGTCGGATCTCACTACCAAGAGAGAGCTAGACGTCGGATCTCACTACCAAGAGAGGGCTAGATGTCGGATCTTACTACCCAGAGAGGGCTAGACGTCGGATCTCACTACCCAGAGAGGGCTAGACGTCGGATCTCACTACCCAGAGAGGGCTAGACGTCGGATCTCACTACCCAGAGAGGGCTAGACGTCGGATCTCACTACCCAGAGAGGGCTAGACGTCGGATCTCACTACCCAGAGAGGGCTAGACGTCGGATATCACTACCAAGAGAGGGCTAGACGTCGGATCTCACTACCCAGAGAGAGCTAGACGTCGGATCTCACTACCAAGAGAGGGCTAGACGTCGGATCTCACTACCAAGAGAGGGCTAGACGTCGGATCTCACTACCCAGAGAGAGCTAGACGTCGGATCTCACTACCAAGAGAGGGCTAGACGTCGGATCTCACTACCAAGAGAGGGCTAGACGTCGGATCTCACTACCAAGAGAGGGCTAGACGTCGGATCTCACTACCCAGAGAGGGCTAGACGTCGGATCTCACTACCCAGAGAGGGCTAGACGTCGGATCTCACTACCAAGAGAGGGCTAGACGTCGGATCTCACTACCCAGAGAGAGCTAGACGTCGGATCTCACTACCAAGAGAGGGCTAGACGTCGGATCTCACTACCAAGAGAGGGCTAGACGTCGGATCTCACTACCCAGAGAGGGCTAGACGTCGGATCTCACTACCCAGAGAGGGCTAGACGTCGGATCTCACTACCAAGAGAGGGCTAGACGTCGGATCTCACTACCCAGAGAGGGCTAGACGTCGGATCTCACTACCAAGAGAGGGCTAGACGTCGGATCTCACTACCCAGAGAGGGCTAGACGTCGGATCTCACTACCAAGAGAGGGCTAGACGTCGGATCACACTACCCAGAGAGGGCTAGACGTCGGATCTCACTACCCAGAGAGGGCTAGACGTCGGATCTCACTACCCAGAGAGGGCTAGACGTCGGATCTCACTACCCAAAGAGGGCTAGACGTCGGATCTTACTACCCAGAGAGGGCTAGAGGTAGGATCTTACTACCCAGAGAGGGCTAGATGTCGGATCTTACTACCCAGAGAGGGCTAGATGTCGGATCTTACTACCCAGAGAGGGCTAGATGTCGGATCTTACTACCCAGAGAGGGCTAGACGTCGGATCTCACTACCCAGAGAGGGCTAGACGTCGGATCTCACTACCCAGAGAGGGCTAGACGTCGGATCTCACTACCCAGAGAGGGCTAGACGTCGGATCTCACTACCCAGAGAGGGCTAGACGTCGGATCTCACTACACAGAGAGGGTTAGACGTCGGATCTCACTACCCAAAGAGGGCTAGACGTCGGATCTTACTACCCAGAGAGGGCTAGATGTCGGATCTTACTACCCAGAGAGGGCTAGACGTCGGATCTTACTACCCACAGAGGGCTAGAGGTAGGATCTTACTACCCAGAGAGGGCTAGATGTCGGATCTTACTACCCAGAGAGGGCTAGATGTCGGATCTTACTACCCAGAGAGGGCTAGACGTCGGATCTCACTACCCAGAGAGGGCTAGACGTCGGATCTCACTACCCAGAGAGGGCTAGACGTCGGATCTCACTACCCAGAGAGGGCTAGACGTCGGATCTCACTACGCAGAGAGGGCTAGACGTCAGATTTCACTACACAGAGAGGGCTAGACGTCAGATCTCACTACACAGAGAGGGCTAGACGTCGGATCTCACTACACAGAGAGGGCTAGACGTCGGATCTCACTGCCCAGAGACCGGAGGAGGGTAAAGCCCCGAAGAAACCACGGGCTGGATTTTTGAAAAATTCCCACCGTCTGTTGTGGGATGCGAACCTAGGACCTTCCTTCAGATAACGACGTCTTACCTCTAGACCACACAACTCCCCCCTCCCCCCACATTCTCTATTTAAAATATTCACGTTCCGATTGCCCCTGTTTCACTTTTGCATTTCCATTCAAGTCCACTCAGTGTGGTAAGTAAGTAAAGTAAAGAGCCCCGTCACACCGAGTGGCATGTAGGCAATATGGTGTTAGTGACCATAAATTTCACAGACCTTGAGCACATGATTTTTGGGGTAATGTGATCGGTATTATGCCCGTGCCGCTTTACTTTCCCAGAAAAAAAAAAATCCGGTACCCATTTAAGGCTGGGTGAACCCGGAAGTCGTCGGTTGGGATCGAACCTACCTCTTGTCATTTGCAGTCCAGTTCACTAACCACTGAGCTACTCTGCGTGGTGATTCCTGTGATTGTTCCCAGATCTCTTCTACAGTTTCAGTAACACAGGAAATGTGTGCAGGCAAATCTGTCATCGATGGCCTTTGAAATAACGCCCCAAAATGCCCCCCGGGGGAACATGCTTTGTTGAAAACCTAAGATCAGGGAAACAATTTATATTTACAAATCCATGATGGAGGAGCATGTAACCTCATCATACAAGTGAGGATTAAAACCTGATACAGAGACTGGAAGAGAACAGTTGTTAGTCCGGCACCGCTCAGGCTGTGGTCAGTTGCTGCCTTCGAGAAAAGTCAAATAGAAAAGTAGTCCGGAAGCATCGGGCTAAAGACCTAAACAACTAGTTTATAATAAGAAAGAGTGTAGTCTATACGGAAAATGTTGGAGGAAAAGAGAAATGAAAATGTGGTATGGTTACAGCTTTACGTTGGTGAGGGACAAAACAAAATCAAAGCGACGTTGCGGCTTAAAAGGCCTTCAGTCGGAGCAATGGATACAACACACATATATGTGTGTAGAAAATACGCATTATTCATACATTCCTGATTTACTTTTGCATCGATCAGAATGGATCACTCAATCTTGTTTAGAGAAAATCTTTCATGCCTTTTTTCTTTTCTTGATAGCCTTTTCGCCGTTGTCTTTCTTCTCTTATTTATGTGTTTGCCAGACGATTGCCCTTCTCCATTGTCCACCGTAAAGAAACGTTTGTGTACTCAGAGGCGTTGTATTATGGTTTACAGAAAACGGCCATTTCTACGCCTTTGGTCCGATACATCGGTCTTCAGTGCCTCATTTTCGGGTACCGGGTTGCTTCCCCAGTGAATCTTAATTGATAGCCACACAGATAGATCTGTTTATGGTTGGCCACACAAATTAGTCTGTTGACAGACAGTCGCACATATAGATCTGTTTACGGATGGCCACACAAATTAGTCTGTTGACAGACAGTCACACAGATAGATCTGTTTACGGATGGCCACACAAATTAGTCTGTTGACAGACAGTCGCACAGATCAGTCTGTTGACAGATAGCCACACAGATCAGTCTCTTGCTTGACATTCGCCGAAAGGCAGGGGAAGAGGGGGCGGGGGGGGGGGGGGGTGCGAGGATCAACTCATTTTACAAGTCTGTCTCTAGTAAACAGAGATGTGGAGGAAAACGTGACCCTATTACCGTGAGACTGGTGCAACCGAGACTCGGAAACAGGCGGCTACAGTAGTTAAAAGACAACAGACAGCAGACAGCAAATAAACGACAACAGACAGCAGACAACAGACAGCAGACAGCAAATAAACGACAATAGACAGCAGACAACACACAACAAATAAACGACAATAGACAGCAGACAACAGACAGCAGACAGTAAATAAAAGACAACAGACAGCAAATAAAAGATAACAGACAGCAGATAGCAGACATTCGATAGCAGACAACAGAGAGCAGATAGCAGACATTCGACAGCAGACAATAGGGAACAAAAAACAGACAGCATACAATAGACAGCATACAATAGACAGAAGACAACAGACAGAAGACAACAAACAGCAAACAGCGGACAACAAACAGACAGCAGACAACAGACAACAGACAGCATACAACAGACAACAGACTTTATAAGAGAATCCATGATCCCAGTCTGGATGAGGCATTCTCGTAGAAAAGATAGAAAACATATCCATACATCTGTACATCCATGCATCCATACATCCATACATCTATACATCCATACATCTATACATCCATACATCTATACATCTATACATCCATACATCCATACATCCATACATCTATACATCTATACATCTATACATCCATACATCCATACATCTTAATCTATACATCCATACATCTATACATCCATACAGCTATACATCCATACATCCATACATCTATACATCCATACATCTATACATCCATACATCCATACATCTATACATCCATACATCTATACATCTATACATCCATACATCTATACATCCATACATCCATACATCTATACATCCATACATCCATACATACATCCATACATCTATACATCCATACATCCATACATCTGTACATCCATACATCCATACATCTATACATCCATACATACACTGTTTGTATGTATGTATTATGTAATTGAAGTGTTCTCTTGATGTTAAATATTTTACAGTATTTGTGTGGTGGAGTCATTTACAGTATTTGTGTGGTGGAGTCATTTACGGTATTTGTCTGGTGGAGTCATTTACGGTATTTGTCTGGTGGAGTCATTTACGGTATTTGTGTGGTGAAGTCATTTACGGTATTTGTGTTGTGAAATCATTTACGGTATTTGTGTGGTGGAGTCATTTACGGTATTTGTTTGGCGGAGTCATTTACGGTATTTGTGTGGTGAAGTCATTTACGGTATTTGTGTGGTGGAGTCATTTACGGTATTTGTGTGGTGGAGTCATTTACGGTATTTGTGTGGTGAAGTCATTTACGGTATTTGTGTGGTGAAGTCATTTACGGTATTTGTGTGATGAAGTCATTTACGGTATTTGTGTGGTGAAGTAATTTACTGTATTTATGTGGTGGAGTCATTTACGGTATTTGTGTGGTGGAATCATTTAATGTATTTGTGTGGAGGAGTTATTTACAGATATTTTGTGGTATGAACGTGTAATATCTTTGTGTGATATCACATGTAATGAATTTGTAACATCGTGTCATCTAATGTATTTGTAACTGCTAACTGTGCATCTACGCTATACATGGATACATGGGTAAGACGATAATTGGATAACTTGAATGAAGATAATTAAACACGTTGAGCACAACATGGATAACTCAAAGGATACGGACAATTATAGAAACGATGCCAACAGAATAGAGTGATCTGTTAACCTGATAAAATTGAAGGAGGATAGGGGGAGCTGCAGACAAATCATAATTGGGGAAAACAAACAAGAAAAATGAAACAGAAGATGTAAAATAAGATATGAGGAATTAGGGAAAAGACAGAAAATAAACGAGAATCCGTCCGAAGAAAAAGTGAAAGCGGGCTTGACTTTCCAATTTAGCACAAATCCCCAGTGTTTTCTAATTGGAAGCTTCATGAACTAGGACCCGTCTATCCGCACAGCCGTATTGGAAAATAGCAAAACCGCTTCCTGTTGGCTACGCCTGGAATTCAGAGCACGTACACAGGGCCTGGAACTTTGGCTAGAGGGGAGGGACAATTTATCGACCAGTTTTTGCCTACGCGAGCTGCTGGGACAGAACCAGGACTGTCTCGAGATCTGTGTGGAGGCCTGTCCGAGGGTTGTGGAATAAAGAGGGCCCGATGCCTAAGTGGGTTTATAGATCTGGCTGTAGAAGATTGAGGTGTCGGTTGTGGTAATGAGAATTTGTATTGTTGGTAGCAGTGAGAGTAGAATTTGGAGCAACTGTTTTTTGTTGGTACTTTACTTTTGTTTCCTATTTCAGGCTATAATTGTATACTATTCTTCTACTGAAGAGAGAGAGAGAGAGAGAGAGAGAGAGAGAGAGAGATCAGTAGTAGAAGAGATGAAAGCTATTTCCATCGTGTTTTGTGTGTCTGACCCGTTTTTCTACTCGTTTCTGAGAGTAAAAAATGAAATTGTTTTAGTATCTACGCACATTGACTGTTCTTTTGAGGAAGGTCAATGAAGAGGATTGGTTGTTGAGTGAGTAATAAAGAGGATTGGTTGTTGAGTGAGCAATAAAGAGGATTGGTTGTTGAGTGAGCAATAAAGAGGATTGGTTGTTGAGTGAGTAATAAAGAGGATTGGTTGTTGGGGAACAATAGAGAGGATTGGTTGTTGAGTGAACAATAGAGAGGATTGGTTGTTGAGTGAACAATAGAGAGGATTGGTTGTTGAGTGAACAATAGAGAGGATTGGTTGTTGAGTGAACAATAGAGAGGATTGGTTGTTGAGTGAACAATAGAGAGGATTGGTTGTTGAGTGAACAATAGAGAGGATTGGTTGTTGAGTGAACAATAGAGAGGATTGGTTGTTGAGTGAACAATAGAGAGGATTGGTTGTTGAGTGAACAATAGAGAGGATTGGTTGTTGGGGGAACAATAGAGAGGATTGGTTGTTGAGTGAACAATAGAGAGGATTGGTTGTTGGGGAACAATAGAGAGGATTGGTTGTTTAGTGAACAATAGAGAGGATTGGTTGTTGGGGGAACAATAGAGAGGATTGGTTGTTGAGTGAACAATAAAGAGGATTGGTTGTTGCGTGAACAATAGAGAGGATTGGTTGTTGAGTGAACAATAAAGAGGATTGGTTGTTGCGTGAACAATAGAGAGGATTGGTTGTTGAGTGAACAATAAAGAGGATTGGTTGTTGCGTGAACAATAGAGAGGATTGGTTGTTGAGTGAGCAATAGAGAGGATTGGTTGTTGAGTGAACAATAAAGAGGATTGGTTGTTGCGTGAACAATAGAGAGGATTGGTTGTTGAGTGAACAATAAAGAGGATTGGTTGTTGCGTGAACAATAGAGAGGATTGGTTGTTGAGTGAACAATAAAGAGGATTGGTTGTTGCGTGAACAATAGAGAGGATTGGTCGTTGAGTGAGCAATAGAGAGGATTGGTTGTTGAGTGAACAATAAAGAGGATTGGTTGTTGAGTGAACAATAAAGAGGATTGGTTGTTGAGTGAGCAATAGAGAGGATTGGTTGTTGAGTGAGCAATAGAGAGGATTGGTTGTTGAGTGAACAATAAAGAGGATTGGTTGTTGAATGAGCAATAGAGAGGATTGGTTGTTGAGTGAGCAATAGAGAGGATTGGTTGTTGAATGAGCAATAGAGAGGATTGGTTGTTGAATGAGCAATAGAGAGGATTGGTTGTTGAGTGAACAATAAAGAGGATTGGTTGTTGAGTGAGCAATAAAGAGGATTGGTTGTTGAATGAAGGCTGAAGAGAGTTCGCGGTTGAATGAAAAGGGAAGAAGAAAATAAATTGTATAAGAAAGTAAATAAAGTGCCTGAGGTGATGAGTGACAAGCTGGTGTTGACTGACAATCTGATGTTGATTGACAATCTGGTGTTGACTGACAATCTGATGTTGATTGACAATCTGATGTTGACTGACAACCTGATGTTGACTGACAATCTGATGTTGATTGACAATCTGATGTTGACTGACAATCTGGTATTGACTGACAACCTGATGTTGACTGACAATCTGATGTTGACTGACAATCTGATTTTGAATGACAATCTGATGTTGACTGACAATCTGATGTTGACTGACAATCTGATGTTAACTGACAATCTGATGTTGACTGACAACCTGATTTTGACTGACAATCTAATGTTGACTGACAATCTGGTGTTGACTGACAGACTGATGTTGACTGACAATCTAATGTTCACTGACAATCTGGTGATAACTGGCAATCTGATGATATCTTGTGGCGATTACGAAATACGTTTCTGGACTATTGCCAAACCTGTAAGTGATGTGGTCAAAGTTACACCAAGCCGCCCAATCTCCCAGAAAAAAAACCGTATACAAGTTGTCATTATTTGCATGAACCTTGAGGCTGTGTTTGGAAAAATAAAAGCGGCCACATCTGTGAATAGAACTCATGGCACCTGTTTAACTCTTTCAGTACGGAAGGTTTTTATCAATTTATTGGTGGAGATTTCAGAGACAAAATTGTTCATATTTTAAGATATTAATCTACATGTTTATATTTATCTAACACTTAACATATAAAGAATGTGTATATGAATTTTTAGATAATTAAACAAGGAATTAAATATCATTAATACCAAGATGATACAAGGCATATAAAAAGAATATCGTCCGATGACAGTTTACACTAATCAAATTGAGAGTGACGCACTGTGCGGCTAAACGTACATGACCGAAATCGGGTGGCGCATTTTAAAAAAAAGGAAAGTACCCCCCGTCACGCCAAGTGGCGTATAGGGAATATGGTGTTAGTGACCATAAATTTACGACCTTCTGCACATGATTTTTGGGGTAATGTGGTCGGTATTACGCCCGTGCCGCTTTACTTTCCCAGAAAAAAATCCGCGAACCATTAAAGGCTGGGTGAACCGGATGTCGTCGGTTGGGATCGAACCCTACCTCTTGTCCTTTGTAGTCCAGTTCACTAACCACTGAGCTATCGCTGCTCCCCGGCATGGCGCATGATGTGTCGAAACGTACGGAAAGAGTTCACAGACTAAAGCACTGGCCACTTTGCCATCAAGGCTTGGAAGGATCCCATTTAGTTCGTGTATAACGTTTTACAGATATTGTGATAGTAAAATTGTAAGCATTTTATTTTACGGTGCATTGAATTGAGCTGAATCAATTTTTGTCATTCTAACATTTTTATTTGTGATGAATAAATGGAATATTTCTGTTAAACATTGCGAACATGGACACGTTTCTGGCTATTTCTTGTAATATTAGATGTTCTACAAAAACGACAATAGTTGAGAAAAAAGAGTTATTCATCATCAAGTGCCATGCCTGCTGGTGTAGGTGATCATGTCTCTCCACAACTTTCCATCTCGACAGTTATTTATCATTTCTGTTGTTGATCTTCTTCCAAGCCATTCTCTTAAGCTGTCTGGTATCTTTTCTCGTTGCTTTCATCTATCTCTTCGTATTTCGATTTTCTTATTAGTTACAATATATTCCAGTTGTTCCCTTCTCATTTCACGGCCATAAAATGATGATTGTTTCTCCCTAATTTTGGAAATTAATTCTCTTTTTCCTGTGGCCTATTTCTGAACGTTTACATTACTTTTCTAAGCTGTCAAATGGTATTCTCAACATTCTTCTTTAAGGAGTATAACAATAGAATAAAAAAAAAGAGCCGATGCCGAAAAATATCAGGGAATAAAGAAACACCAATAGACACAATACAATGTCACACTTACATGATGTATTAAATATTAAATTAAAATACGAATATTGTTATCCCTTATTTTTTTTTTTAGACACAAAGTGCAATGTAGAAGACAGGAATAAGAGCCCTTGAGCAGAGATGGTAGACACAATTGAGAACTGGTGCTAGAACAAAGGGGTAACAGCAACAAACAATGTACATAAATGCGAAGCTGCGGTAAAGTTGATTGTAAAAGAGAAATGGGAGAAAAAGAACATTTTAAAATGGTATGGTTGAAGCTCTAAGCAAGTAATGGTATTTGTGTGTGCTGTTTGTTGGTCCTGTTGAATGCCTATTGAGCCAAAAGGTTGTTCGAATTTGTGTCGTTTATTTGTTACGTAAAGCTTTAACCCTATTATTAAAGTAATGTTTTTTTTTATTCTCTCCTCCTGCTAGAACAAAGGCAGAACAACAAATGCAACGTCGAAAACTACTTCTAAAAACTACTTCTAAAGACTACTTCTAAAAACTATTTCTAAAAGCTACTTCTATATACTGTCTAAAAACTTTCTAAAAAAAACTATTTCTAAAAAACTATTTCTAAAACCTATTTCTAAAAGCTACTTCTATATACTGTCTAAAAACTTTCTGAAAAAAAAACTATTTCTAAAAAACTATTTCTAAAAACTATTTCTAAAAGCTACTTCTATATACTGTCTAAAAACTTTCTAAAAAACTATTTTTGAGGAGGGGATCCGGGCACTAGGAGCAACATGGTGAGAAGAGGATCCGAGCACTATGGGAACATGGTGAGAAGAGGATCCGGGCACTAGGAACAACATGGCGAGAAGGGGATCCAGGCACTAAGGGAATATGGTGAGGAGGGGATCCGGGGAACTAGGAGTAACATGGTGAGCAGGGTATCCAGCCACTATGGGAACATGGTGAGGAGTGGATCTGGGCACTATGGGGTTGTACAATGTGCGACAACGACGACCATTCGACCAAACTAAACTAAACTGAGCTAAACTAAATTAAACTAAACTAAACTAAACTAAACTAAACATACGTATTGTGATATTGTTTACAGGAACCTGCAATATTTTTTCTGCATCCGACTTTAGCACGACATATTTGAGTACCCTGTTGCTTTCCCTTTTCGAACTAGTGTTAGTTTTGGTCCCGGACACACTGTTGGAAGCTGCATTAGGATCTTGATCAATTTTGGTTCACATAATTACTGAATCGCCCCCCCCCTCCCAAAAAAAAAAAAAAAAATTTCTTCTGTACCCATTTTCAAAGTTTGGAAGAATTCTGGCGGGTCAGAAAGATAAAAAAAAGTCTCACATGGAAAATGAACTTGTCCTATGTGGCCAATATCTAAAAAACTAACGATTTACCATCAAGACTTCAGTTCCTTCAAGAGCTGTTGTTCTACTCTATCAACGGACTTAGTTTCATTGCAGTCAGTAGTTCCCCATATCCGCGCCACCACGTGTTCAAAATGCATCGGTAAATTCTGTGGACAAGGTTGCTCCGTGCACGTCCTACTCGGCAGTACAGGCGACGATTCAAGAGCTGTTTTTTATTCTTATCTCTGAAAGTTGGCCTCTTCTTCTCCGATTAAAAAAAAAGTATCATTTGTATTCTTCGACATCTCTCTTCAGCAATCTCTCCTAACAGCACAGAAGCATTTCAGCATAGCCCAGTTTTCCATTTCATTCATTCATTTTATTTTTCTCTCAACCCGATGACTGCACAGAAGGCGGAAGTCAAAGTTTTCCACGACTGACGATCTGCTGCTAGTTCTTGCATTTCTTGCTTGTTTCTTAGTCCCATGATTGAGCCTTCCCTAGTAATTGTTCTGCGTAGCGATTCTCTTGGTCTGCCTTGTTTTCTTTTACCAGATGGTTTCACAGTGATATCACATCGGTATGTTAGCACTGGTATCACATCCATATGTTAGCACTGTTATCACTGTTATCACATCCATGTGTTAGCACTGGTATCACACCCATATGTTAGCACTGTTATCACTGTTATCACATCCATATGTTAGCACTGTTATCACATCCATGTGTTAGCACTGATATCACATCCATATGTTAGCACTGTTATCACTGTTATCACATCCATGTGTCAGCACTGATATCACATCCATATGTTAGCACTGTTATCACATCCAAGTGTTTGCACTGGTATCACATCCATATGTTAGCACTGTTATCACATCCATGTGTTAGCACTGATATCACATCCATATGTTAGCACTGTTATCACATCCAAGTGTTAGCACTGGTATCACATCCATATGTTAGCACTGTTATCACATCCATGTGTTAGCACTGGTATCACATCCATGTGTTTGCACTGGTATCACACAGAAGTTGAACAATCTAAGTTTTGTTCGTTCACTGAGAACTTTGGAGCTTCAGATGTTCGTCAGATTGTTGAGAACATTTGATGCTAGTGCGATGCGTGTCATGATTTATGATGTTACGTCATCATTTGTTAACATTTGGTTACCTAGGTGGGTACAATTTGTAACTTTTTGTGAAATTTAGCTGTTACTTGTTATAGCAGATGTCACAAAAACAACAATATCACAAGACTTGTTTTTGCCATTAGTTTATGCTAGTTAAAATAGCATGAAGTCAGAGACGGACGTTGCTGCAAGAGATAACTAAATAAAACTCTCTGCGAGACTAGAAATCTCATAATTGCCAGAATAAACAGATACAATTTTCAACTGCAATCAATGAAATGGATCATTTAATTAAAAGTGAAATTTAATTAAACGAACGTGCTTTATTTTAACATAACAGTTACTGAAGTATAACAGCTATAACACTGTGATTGTTACTAAAATTTATTATCTTTACAACAACATCACCTTTTCTGTTTCGTAACTAAAACAATTACTTACATGTAACAGTTATCTATAGTAACAATTAATACAGAGTCACAGTTCTCTAAAGTAATAATAATATAGAGTCACAGTTCTTTATAGACAACCGGTAATACACAATCAAAGTTTTCTAAAGTAGCAGCTAATACAGAGTCACAGTTCTCTAAAGTAGTAGCTAATACACAATCACAGTTCTTTAAAGTAGTAGCTAATACAGTCACAGTTCTCTAAAGTAGTAGCTAATACACAATCACAGTTCTTTAAAGTAGTAGCTAATACAGTCACAGTTCTCTAAAGTAGTAGCTAATACACAATCAGTTCTTTAAAGTAGTAGCTAATTCACTAAAGTAGTAGCTAATACAGTCACAGTTCTCTAAAGTAGTAATAGCTAATACACAATCACAGTTCTCTAAAGTAGTAGATAATACACAATCACAGTTCTCTAAAGTAGTAGCTAATACACAATCACAGGTCTTTAAAGTAGTAGCTAATACACAATCACAGTTCTCTAAAGTAGTAGCTAATACACAATCACAGGTCTTTAAAGTAGTAGCTAATACACAATCACAGATCTCTAAGGTAGTAGCTAATACACACTCACAGTTCTCTAAAGTAGTAGCTAATACACAATCACAGGTCTTTAAAGTAGTAGCTAATACACAATCACAGATCTCTAAAGTAGTAGCTAATACACAATCACAGTTCTCTAAAGTAGTAGCTATTACACAATCACAGTTCTCTAAAGTAGTAGCTAATACACAATCACAGTTCTTTAAAGTAGTAGCTAATACAGAGTCACAGTTCTCTAAAGTAGTAGCTAATACACAATCACAGTTCTTTAAAGTAGTAGCTAATACAGTCACAGTTCTCTAAAGTAGTAGCTAATACACAATCACAGTTCTTTAAAGTAGTAGCTAATACAGTCACAGTTCTCTAAAGTAGTAGCTAATACACAGTCACAGTTCTCTAAAGTAGTAGCTAATACAGTCACAGTTCTCTAAAGTAGAAGATAATACACAATCACAGTTCTCTAAAGTAGTAGCTAATACACAATCACAGGTCTTTAAAGTAGTAGCTAATACACAATAACAGATCTCTAAAGTAGTAGCTAATACACAATCACAGGTCTTTAAAGTAGTAGCTAATACACAATCACAGATCTCTAAAGTAGTAGCTAATACACACTCACAGTTCTCTAAAGTAGTAGCTAATACACAATCACAGTTCTTTAAAGTAGTAGATAATACACAATCACAGTTCTCTAAAGTAGTAGCTAATACACAGTCACTGTTCTCTAAAGTAGTAGCTAATACAGTCACAGTTCTCTAAAGTAATAGCTAATACACAATCACAGTTCTCTAAAGTAGTAGATAATACACAATCACAGTTCTCTAAAGTAGTAGCTAATACACAATCACAGGTCTTTAAAGTAGTAGCTAATACACAATCACAGATCTCTAAAGTAGTAGCTAATACACAATCACAGATCTCTAAAGTAGTAGCTAATACACAATCACAGTTCTCTAAAGTAGTAGCTAATACACAATCACAGGTCTTTAAAGTAGTAGCTAATACACAATAACAGATCTCTAAAGTAGTAGCTAATACACAATCACAGTTCTCTAAAGTAGTAGCTAATACACAATCACAGTTCTCTAAAGTAGTAGCTAATACACAATCACAGATCTCTAAAGTAGTAGCTAATACACAATCACAGTTCTCTAAAGTAGTAGCTAATACACAATCACAGGTCTTTAAAGTAGTAGCTAATACACAATAACAGATCTCTAAAGTAGTAGCTAATACACAATCACAGTTCTCTAAAGTAGTAGCTAATACACAATCACAGTTCTCTAAAGTAGTAGCTAATACACAATCGCGGTTCTCTAACGTAGTAGCTAATACACAATCACAGTTCTCTAAAGTAGTAGCTAATACACAATCACAGGTCTTTAAAGTAGTAGATAATACACAGTCACAGTTCTCTAAAGTAGTAGCTAATACACAATCACAGTTCTCTAAAGTAGTAGCTAATACACAATCACAGTTCTCTAAAGTAGTAGATAATACACAGTCACAGTTCTCTAAAGTAGTAGCTAATACACAATCACAGTTCTCTAAAGTAGTAGCTAATACACAATCACAGTTCTCTAAAGTAGTAGCTAATACAGTCACAGTTCTCTAAAGTAGCAGCTAATACAGTCACAGTTCTCTAAAGTAGTAGCTAATACAGTCACAGTTCTCTAAAGTAGCAGCTAATACAGTCACACTTCTCTAAAGTAGCAGCTAATACAGTCACAGTTCTCTAAAGTAGTAGCTAATACAGTCACAGTTCTCTAAAGTAGCAGCTAATACAGTCACAGTTCTCTAAAGTAGTAGCTAATACACAGTCATAGTTCTCTAAAGTAGCAGCTAATACAGACTCACAATTCTCTAAAGTAGTAGCTAATAAACAATCACAGTTCTCTAAAGTAGTAGCTAATACAGTCACAGTTCTCTAAAGTTGCAGCTAATACAGTCACAGTTCTCTAAAGTAGTAGCTAATACAGTCACAGTTCTCTAAAGTAGTAGCTAATACACAATCACAGTTCTCTAAAGTAGTAGCTAATACACAATCACAGTTCTCTAAAGTAGTAGCTAATACAGTCACAGTTCTCTAAAGTAGCAGCTAATACAGTCACAGTTCTCTAAAGTAGTAGCTAATACAGTCACAGTTCTCTAAAGTAGCAGCTAATACAGTCACACTTCTCTAAAGTAGTAGCTAATACAGTCACAGTTCTCTAAAGTAGTAGCTAATACAGTCACAGTTCTCTAAAGTAGCAGCTAATACAGTCACAGTTCTCTAAAGTAGTAGCTAATACACAGTCATAGTTCTCTAAAGTAGCAGCTAATACAGACTCACAATTCTCTAAAGTAGCAGCTAATACACAGTTACAGTTCTCTAAAGTAGCAGCTAATACAGAGTCACAGTTCTCTAAAGTAGCAGCTAAAACACAGTCAAAATTCTCTAAAGTAGCAGCTAATACAGAGCCACAATTTTCTAAAGTTACAGTTAATAGAGAGCCACAATTTTCTAAAGTTACTGTTAAAAGAGCGCCACAGCTTTCTAAAGTTAAAGTTAATAGAGAGCCACCGTTTTCTAAAGTTACAGTTAATAGAGAGCCACAGTTTTCTAAAGTTACAGTTAAAAGAGCGCCACAGTGTTCTAAAGTTACAGTTAACAGAGAGTTACAGTTTTCTAAAGTTACAGTTAATAGAGAGCCACAGTTTTCTAAAGTTACAGTTAATAGAGCGCCACAGTTTTCTAAAGTTACAGTTAATAGAGCGCCACAGTTTTCTAAAGTTACAGTTAATAGAGCGCCACAGTTTTCTAAAGTTACAGTTAATAGAGCGCCACAGTTTTCTAAAGTTACAGTTAATAGAGCGCCACAGTTTTCTAAAGTTACAGTTAATACAGAGTCACAATTCTCTAGGCACAAAAAGGTGACTGATTCGAAGAACTATTTCTTAATTTTCTATCCTGGACCTCACATTTTTGTTCTAACTGCTGTAACAGCTTATGTGAACAAATTCAAACATGCGAAAAAACAAACCCCTGGACGACCAAGCACAGTTGAGTCTTCAATTATAATGGTGAGAATTGCTTCTCACTGCTGAGTCAGATATTTAGTAAATAATAGTTCAATAGTTGTGTTTCTTGTTCCAGTCCTTCGATCTGGCCGACATAGATGGCCCCTGTGGTTACATTGCTAACGTCGGCATATAACTAGGGATTTATATGGCACACATAGTTCTCTCCCATTGCAAGGTACAGAGACAAAAGATGAGTCAGTGACCGAGACTCTTTGCGACTTTCTCCAGATTGCGTCATATATCTCCTAGACATATAGCCTGTACCTTTCATGGATAGTGGAATTACTTCTGTTCTTAGACTTGTCCTTGTTTGTGAAGTTTTGACAGTTTATTTTTTATTTTACATTTTAGGTTAGCCAGTCCCATGCCCAACCCTCCTTAATCGCCTCTTATGAACATGCCTTGTTGGGAACAGCGCCCCATATCTTCGACTCCCCCTTTAGGGC
This sequence comes from Megaustenia siamemsis, assembly GCA_032433765.1. Taxonomy (NCBI): domain Eukaryota; kingdom Metazoa; phylum Mollusca; class Gastropoda; order Stylommatophora; family Ariophantidae; genus Megaustenia; species Megaustenia siamemsis. The sequence continues at coordinate 89,062,526 of JAVIAB010000047.1, read as the reverse complement.
CCCGGCATCGCTGGGAGTTGCAAGATTCGAACTTATAAAGATGCAGAACTGGCAATATTTTGCTACATAGATCATCTTGCTATAATAAATGTTGAATTGAGTAGTAATGTAGATGGTGATAGAATTGCTATTCGCTCATTGAAGATGTCTCGAGGGCTGGCTCATGATAGTTATTTTAATACAATAACTGTTGGAACGTATTTGTTCATCATCATTGGGTGCCGTCATCGCATCGAAGGTGGGTTACCACGAAGCACCATTCAGCTATGTCTCTTCCTTTGATGGTGCAGCTTGTCAAAGGTTGACTTGTCCTACTTTTGACCTCATCCATATTAGTCCTGGTCTGCCGCTACCTCTTTTACCTTGTATTCTCCCTTCCAAGATTACAGTTAATATACCCCAAAAAATCTCATTTGTCATGTTTGAATTGTGTTTAGTAGTTCTCTTTTCATTGTTAATTGTTTTGAAACCTCACCATTTGTTTTCTTTTCATCCAATTCTTCGCATTGTTCTATAAATCCACATTTCAGAGGCTTCAATTTTCTGTTCTATTTTCTTGTTTAATGTCCACGTTTGTAACGCATTTGTTACTGGTAAATAATGTATCAAATACAAAGATTTTTAAAGCGATTATTATTATATAAATGTAACATTCTTCTAACAACAACTTTTTTTCTGAAATGCGTATTTTAATAACACAAGTCTTCTACAATGTGGTCAACAATTAACAATGTGGTCCAAACACATCAGTTCAACATTGACAGAGGGCGGCCTGGCAGAATGCTGACCACATCAATCATGACTAAATGTGCCAGTGGTCATAGAAAAAAAAAGCACACCAACTCCATATCCCTAATACGCACACTAGCTTGACGAGTAGCCATTACATATCTTACCTTAATGTAATCACTCACTGAACGATGTTGTTACTTAAAAAATACAGCCGTTAATTTGATGCAATAGTGGTAAAAATGGGTGAACTTTAACGCAAGGATTTCCTTCAAACTTCCCACGTTTGAATTACCCTGAAAGCTACATCCTGCACCGGTTTTTCTTTCTACCGTCGTGACTCCTTGCAACTTTGCAAGCATTCATTGTTACTCCTTTGAATGAGCTGTTAGAAGTTACGCTGATTTCACGAGCTCTGTAATAAGTTTTTATTGTATCCAGTAATTTCTCTTTCAACGCTAAAGAAAGTCTCTCCTGCCAAGCACGCCTCATTCTGAAGTGACTAGCTTCCTGTGTACAGAAAATTACTCGAGATCTTCATTAGTCATACCAATCAATGGAAAGACAAATCGTTCCTTGAGTACATGAAAACGTGTACCCATTCCTTCTCGACTTAAGCTCCACACACAAAGAGTTCAAAAACGTGCGTATAAAATATTTTACAATTTGTCAAAAAACACCCGGACAATTTTTTTTTGAGCGTTCTGCTAAAACTAAACAAAAACAGATTTTTGGACCGATTGTATCTGCCAATTCAGTGTTATCAATAACGATTTGTGGAACATATGGCCAGTCTGTTCCCAAGTCGTGTAGTCCAGACAGCAAAGAGCCTAAAATGTTCCCTGAGTAATTTACCGTGGCATTTCAAGTGTATCTACATTTCACAGCTTTTGTTGTTTCTTTCTCCGGAAATGCAGTTTTTGGCTTTTCAATTTAACCATTCCAAGTTTATCGTTAAGGACGTGTTGCTCGATAATATACGTATTTGCCATAGTTTGTTACGTCAGCATCAGTGCATGCTGGGAAATTGGTAATCCTAATGTTGACGAAAAGAGAAAGGGAGTGAATCAGTGACGAAGAGAGATAATGAGTAACAAAGGGAGGGAATGAGTGATAAACAGAACTAATGAATAACAAAGGGAGGGGGCGAGTGATAAAGATAAGTAATGGATAACAAAGGGTGAGTGAAAGAAGTAATGAGCAACAAAGGAAGGGAGTGTGGTAAAGAGAAGTAGTGGGTAACAAAGGGAAAAGTGAGTGAGAGAAGTAAGGAGTAACAAAGGGAGGGAGTGTGTGATAAAGGAAGAAATGGGTAACAAATGAAGTATATGAGTGAGCGAAGTAATGGGTAACAAAAAAAAGAGGGAAGAGTAATGAAGAGAAGTAATGGGTAACAATAGGAGTGAGTTAGTAATAAAGAGAAATAATGAGCAGCAAAGGGAGGGAATGTGTAACAACGGGAGGGAATTGTTGACGAAGAGAAGTAAAGAGTAATAAAGAGAGGCAATGAAAAAAAGGAAGGTAATGAGTGATAAGGAGTAAAAATGCTAAAGTAAAGGAATGAGTAACAACGGGAAGAAATTAATGACAAGAAGGGAGAATTATCCCCAACGTGGTGAGTGAATGACAAAGGGAGTGAATGAAAGAGCTTCATTGTGAGTTTTTTTTTTATAAATCACTAGCGTATTATGTCGTTTGATTCTGTCTTGTCTCGTCCTGTACAATAATATGTGTCTTAACGTGTCTCACGGGGATGAAGTTATCTTTCCTGGGCTACTATTGTAGGGCAATTACCTTTACTCCAGCAACCTACCGTTCACTGCCTGTCTATGTCGTTATAAACTGTTGCCTGTCTATGTCGTTATAAACTGTTGCCTGTCTATGTCGTTATAAACTGTTGCCTGTCTATGTCGTTGTACACTGTTGCCTGTCGGTGTGGTTATATACTGTTGCCTGTCTGTGTGGTTATCTACTGTTGCCTGTCTGTGTGGTTATACACTGTTGCCTGTCGGTGTGGTTATATACTGTTGCCTGTCTGTGTGGTTATATACTGTTGCCTGTCTATGTCGTTATACACTGTTGCCTGTCTGTGTGGTTATACACTGTTGCCTGTCTGTGTGGTTATACACTGTTGCCTGTCTATGTCGTTATACACTGTTGCCTGTCTGTGTGGTTATATACTGTTGCCTGTCTGTGTGGTTATATACTGCTGCCTGTCTGTGTGGTTATATACTGTTGCCTGTCTGTGTGGTTATATACTGTTGCCTGTCTGTGTGGTTATACACTGTTGCCTGTCTGTGTCGTTACATACTTTTGTCTGTCTGTGTCGTTACATACTTTTGTCTATCTGTGTCGTTACATACTTTTCTCTATCTGTGTCCCATACAGTAGCTTGTGCCTCAACATATTGCTACTTGTATATGGGACAACATACTTTTGTCTCTCTGTGCCACTACATCTCCAGTTATAGTTTCTACCTCTCTCCTTCCCTAGCTTCTTGTGTATTCTGAAATTACCGATAAAATAGACCAACAATCGTCTGTCTCTATGAGTAATGCCGGCCTCTTATGCGTTATAAAATATGCAATATACTTAATTCTATATATTTATTTCTTGATTTTAACTTCCGGCCTTTTTCTGCTTTTGATTTATTCAATTTTTTCAGCTGGCACGTAATTGTATGTCTTATTTTGTTAATATTATGATCATGAATTTGGTTCCCCCGTTTGAAATTAGAAATCACTTACATTTTAAAAGAAGCCTCGGTGGCTGAGTGGTTAGTGTGTTTGCCTCGGTGGATGAGTGGTAAGTGTGCTCACCTCGGTGGCTGAGTGGTTAGTGTGCTCGCCTCGGTGGCTGATTGGTTAGTGTGCTCGCCTCGGTGGCTGAGTGGTTAGTGTGCTCGCCTCGGTGGCAGAGTGGTTAGTGTGCTTGCCTCGGTGGCTGAGTGGTTAGTGTGCTTGCTTCCTGATTAGAAGGGTCAGGGTTCGGTGAATTTTGTTTCGGACCGACAAGGTTCAGGGTTCACCCGGTCTCTAAAAATAGGTGCCAGAGATTATTCTAGGAAGTGAAGACGGCCTGGCGTGATACCGACCGCATCACCCAAAAATGTGCCTTGGTCAAAGAAAAATATGATCACTCACACCATATTTCCCATACGCCTAGCAAGGCAACGGATCCTATTACCTTAGTAAGTCTATAGCTGGCTATGGTTAACCCCATCTACTTTCACGTCTTTGAATGCTTTTGTTATTGCCCTTATCCATCTTTTTTTCGAGGATGCCATTTGGCCTACTGTATTCGTCATGATTGTTGATAGCTGTGATTGCCAAATCATTTAATTTTGTTGTTTATTAACATATTCAACTGCGGAGTGATCCACAGCTGCCTTCTTAGATCTTCACTTACACAATTGTGTCAGCCACTCGGAAAGTCCAAATATTGATTTTTATATTTCAGGAAAATAATGGGGGAGGTGTTCGGAGTGGGTGAGAGGTGTCTGCTACCATTAATATCCACAGTTATCAACGCCCCTGCCTTCACAGAAAATGAAAACAACAGTTAAGAAAGAAAGACTGCAAGCAGGAACGTATTACTATCCAATGTTAGCAAAATCGGAAGATGTGATCTCCGCTGCTATTCAAGTCACATTAAGGATACGAAATCACCTATTCTCCCGAAATCTCCCAACGGTCACATTCTCCTGAAACGTTACATTATCTGGTTCTGGATTTTTATCTGTCCCTCAATTTCTCCATGTAGTTGTCTCACATTTTTAATGTTTACAGCAAGTCTCTGTGGCCTTTCACGTCATGCGTGGTGGATATTGAGGTCTGGGTTATCAGCGTCACGATGTTCCCTGACGTGATCCGTCACGTGGTCTGTTACACGCTCTTTGCCAATTAATATTTTCATTTCCTTTTGCATCAAGAATTACAAAGAAGACGCGTACGTCAGTCTATGAGCAAAATTGTCCATGAAGTGCAGTTGTCTTTTGTACAGACCTTCATGTCATATTTTATTGCTGTTCTTGTTTCATTTTTTCTTCTTTTCAATCTAATTGTTTGTGACACATGTTTCTTCTTGGAGTCGAAACTTATGTTGATCTATTGATCTCCCGCCTTGTCGCACTGCTCTTCTGGCTATGTTCTGGGGTCTCTCCTTTGAGAATCTTGCTGCTGTTTCTCGCTGTTTGCGTTTTTGTTTTTCTTGTTTTTTTTTTAAATTAAAAGGTGTTCCATAGCACATGTCGCACTCCTTCGGATGAAAGAGATAGGAGTTAAGATGGACACAGCCAGAAGCTAGAAACTTAGTGGCCGTGTAAGAAGACTTATCAACCAACACAGAACTGGAGTCGTCACTCACTGTACACTGCGGGAATTGTTGAGGAGGAGATCTGAGCACCTATGGACATGTTCGGAGTGCAACGATGATAACCCGCAAATAACTCAATAACTCAATAATTCAATAACTCAATAATTCAATAACTCAATAAATCAATACATTCAATAATTCAAAAACTCAATAATTCAATAATTCAATAACTCATAACATGTCGTAGAGGAATGAAGATTTCAACTGACAAGGCCACATTATCTGGTGGTAAGGGGTGAGCGGCAGTGCACATCATCATCATCATCAAGTACCGGGCCTACTGGCGTAAGTGATCATGTCTCTCCATAACTTTCGATCTCGACAGGTCTTTATCATTTCTGTTGTTGACCTTCTGCCAAGCCATTCTCTTAAGCTGTCTGGTATTTTCTCTCTTTGCATCCCTCTATCTCTTCGTCCCTCAATTTTTCCGGTTGTTCTCTTCTCATTACATTGCCAAAAAATTATGATTGTTTCTTCCTAATTTGGGAAATTAGCTCTCTTTTTGCTTTGACCTTTTTCAGAACATATTCATTACTCTTCTTAGCTGTCCATGGTATTCTCAACATTTTTCTGTAAAACCACATTTCTACAGACTCAAGTGATTTTCTTGTTTGTTGTCCTATTATGCATGATTAACATCTATATGTTAAGACTGGCTCTAGATAACATTTAAGAACTTTTTTCTTGTTTCTATTATCAAAAATAGATTGCATAGTATCTTCCTCATTTTCTGGAAAGCTGCTTTTGCCTGAGCCATTCTGCATCTCACCTCTTTTGTACATCTTCCGTCTGAGGTTAACAAAGTTCCCAAATATTTAAATTCATTTATCTGTTTTAATATTGTTCCACGTGTCTTTATTTTGCACTGAGGTGATGTCTTTTTCTTTGTTGTTACCATTACTTCTGTCTTTTTGGTATTAAGGTTGAGTCCTTTATTTTTGCTTTCTTTCACTATAATGCCTAACATTTCTTCAGTGCACTTAACCGTTGGTATTACCTTTCAGTAGCACATGAAAAATGATGTTGGTTTATTTCTGCAAAAATAAAAATAAAAACAGCTTTCATCCAACTTAGAATACGGGCGGGGGGGGGGGGGGGGGGTTTGTTGGTCTCGAGGCAAGACGTCAGTCTCGAGAGAGATAGAGAGAGGTTGTGGATTGAAATCCCGGCTGCACCAGTTGAGATTTGCATTTATCATTTCTCTCTGCAGCAACCACCCCTGGTCTCAGCAGCGAGGCCCGGCTTGAAACATCAATTGCTCATGAACGGAAAAAATATGAGTACCTCCGAAGACGGAGTTATCTGCCTGTGCGGCGAGGGATTTCTGTGTACACGGCTGCCAGGTAAAAACGGATTTACACGAAAAAATTCAATTCCTAATATCTAGGGACTTCGTCAGATGTAAATGCTGGCGAACGCTAAAACAAAAAAAAAATGCAAAGAAAAATAAATTCGGGCAGTACAAAAACATAAAAACAAGAACAATGATTAGATATGCTATTTAATATAAATGCAAAAACGATTCTCCTATATTGCTCAGATACACAGAGACATTGGTGTTGAATAAAACAACTGAAGAACAATTACAAAAATGTGGAAACGTCTGTTTGAGGAAAATTATGAACGTCGGACGGTAGGAGATGATCAGAAATGAAGATATCTGAGAAAGAACAAAGAAGAGCCAGTCGGGCAACACGTTGTGAACAGAAAATGGAGATGGATTGGACGCGCGCTAAGAAAACTTGCCAACATTGCTAGACAGGTGCTGTCGTGGAAACATTGGCGAAGAAAGAGACAGTAAGGTCAAGGAATACAAGGAAAAGACAGGGAAAATGAAAACTAGGAAGTCCAGGAATACAAGGAAAAGACAGAGAAAATTAAAACTAGGAAGTCTGGGAATACAAGGAAAAGACAGAGAAAATTAAAACTAGGAAGTCCAGGAATACAAGGAAAAGACAGAGAAAATTAAAACTAGGAAGTCCAGGAATACAAGGAAAAGACAGAGAAAATTAAAACTAGGAAGTCCGGGAATACAAGGAAAAGACAAAGAAAATTAAAACTAGGAAGTCCAGGAATACAAGGAAAAGATAGAGAAAATGAAAACTAGGAAGTCCGGGAATACAAGGAAAAGATAGGGAAAATGAAAACTAGGAAGTCCGGGACTACAAGGAAAAGATAGGGAAAATGAAAACTAGGAAGTCCGGGAATACAAGGAAAAGATAGGGAAAATGAAAACTAGGAAGTCCGGGAATACAAGAAGAGAGGGAAAATAATTACTACGAGGTCCAAGAATACAATGAGAACACAGGAGAAATGGTAGCTAGGAGATCCAGGAAAACAAGAGAAGACAGTGAAATTAAAACTAGAAAAGTCCAGGAGTACAAGAAGACTTGGAAAATGAAAACGAGGAGGGTCCAGGAAAAAAGAAAGGAAGACAAGGGCACCTTCAAAGTCAACCGCTATGCTGGAGATAAGCAGAGAAAATGTCCCAGAATAAAGATGGTTAGAGACACCTTGTCCTAGGTCTATGCTACAAAAAGGAGTATAAATGTCTTTGATTGGTTGGAACTCAGTAGTTGAGGCTTTCTTATATTTCTTCAGCCAATCTCAAGTGGTGAAAAATCTTGGATTGAACGAACTTACGCTCACCGTATAGCCAAGACAGACTGTTAACCACCACACAACTGACTCTTGTATATCTATCTATCCTTAGTAATATTGTATATTACTTAGTATATTACTAAGAATTACTATTTATACATATATAATAAAGAACATCACTCATACAATATGCTTTTGCGTATGGGAAATAACATGATATGACGTTGAGACAACCCTTACTTGTTTTATATAAAAGTTTCGAAGGACTGGGCAGTCTAGAGGTAAGACGTCAACTCTGAACAAGGAGGTTGTGGGTTCGGATCCTGAATTAGGTGATGGGGATTTGTCACTTCGAAACTTTGGTTTTGTCATTGCTTTACTTGCTCCTGGTCACTGGGTAGTGAGATTCGATATACAGCCATCTCGGATAGGGACGGAAAACAGGAGGTCTCGTATTCACTCAGCGCACGCTAAAGAACACTTAGCAGCAGAGATGAAGGAAAAGAGTAGGCCACAATTGGCCGCTACCCGGGCAAGATATCGTGAAATTATAAAATCTTCTCAGGGAGGGAGTGCCGGTCCGAAAGGCGCCAGATGTTACGGCTACGTCGTAAATTAGTGACACAATACACCCACACCCGCTAACGGGTGAACGTTTAAATTAGTGACACAACACACCCACACCCGCTAACGGGTGAACGTTTAAATTAGTGACACAACACACCCACACCCGCTAACTGGGTGAACGTTTAAATTAGTGACACAACACACCCACACCCGCTAACTGGGTGAACGTTTAAATTAGTGACACAACACACCCACACCCGCTAACGGGTGAACGTTTAAATTAGTGACACAACACACCCACACCCGCTAACGGGTGAACGTTTAAATTAGTGACACAACACACCCACACCCGCTAACGGGTGAACGTTTAAAAAAAAAAGAGATAAAACGTCTTGGAAGTCAATATATAAACAAAGCAAAGAAATATTAAAGTCATATTGAACATAAATAAAAACAATGCATATACAAGAGTAGCAGTGATCTCTGCAATATGTGCCATTTTGGCACGCAAGGTTTCTTTTTTTTTTTTTTTTGAGATTGTCCTCTGCCCTATGTGCCGTCTTCGGGTCGAAAGGACAATAGATAGAATCATCAAGCGAAGAGTGCGAAACAAAAATCAGTCCAGAAATTAGCGATAAACAGTTTGGTTTTGTTGGAGGTAAAGGAACAAGCAATGCCATATATATCAGATGATCTTTAGTAGAAGGAGCCATAGAAGTGAAAACAGATGTATACGTACGTTTCATAGATTATACCACAGCATTTGACAAAGTAAAGCACTAAGAAATAATCAAAATTTTAGAAAGCATAAATGTAGATCGCAAAGATCTAAGAATAATAAAGAACATGTACTGGCAACAAACAGCGGACATGAGAACTGGAAACCAATTGGGAATGTTTCAACAAATAGAACAGGGTATTAGACAAGGTTGTGTGCTGTCACCAGATTAGTTTAATATTTTTAGTGAGATTATTTTAAGATCCATAAGGGACATGCCTGGAATAACAATTTGTGGTCATAATATAAATAATCTAAGGTATGCTGATGATACAGTATTAATCGCTATGAGTGAAAATGAGTTACAAGAAATGTTGGACATTATAGTGAAAGAAAGCAAAAATAAAGGACTCAGCCTTAATAGCAAAAAGACAGAGGTATGGTAACAACAAAGAAAAAGACATCACCTCAGTGCAAAATAAAGACCAGTGGAACTATATTAAAACAGGTAAATGAATTTAAATATCTGGGAACTTTGTTAACCTCAGACGGAAGATGTACAAAAGAGGTGAGATGCAGAATGGCTCAGGCAAACGCAGCTTTCTAGAAAATGAGGAAGATACTATGCAATCCATTTTTGACAATAGAAACAAGAAAAAGAGTTCTTAAATATTATGTAGAGCCAGTCTTAACATGTGGATGCGAATCATGGACAATAGGACAACAGACAAGAAAATCACTGGAGTCTGTAGAAATGCGGCTTTACAGAAGAATGTTGAGAATACCATGGACAGCTAAGAAGAGTAATTAAAATGTTCTGAAAGAGGTCAAAGCAAAAAGAGAGCTAATTTCCAATATTAGGAAGAAACGATCATCATTTGTTGGCAATGTAATGAGAAGAGAACAACTGGAATATATTGTAACAACTGGAAAAATTGAGGGACGAAGAGATAGTGGAAAACAAGAGGTAAAATACCAGACAGCTTAAGAGAACGGCTTGGCAGAAGGTCAACAACAGAAATGATAAATAACTGTCGAGATCGAAAGTTTTAGAGAGACATGATCACCTACGCCAGCAGGCCCGGAACTTGATGATGATAATGATTGATGTGGCCGATATTACGCTGTGCCGCCCTACTTGGCTACGAAAATATATCTAGTACCAATTTTCAAAGACTGGTTGAGCCCAGATGACGTTTATTTATTTAGAAGATTTTCCAACATCAGAAACTGACCCGGATATTTCTACCAGCAACAGTCGCGCTAACTATTCGACCACCATTTTTTCGTTTCGATGATGAATTCTAATTTGCTTTCTTGCACATTGTTTGTGTAATAAACTCTAATGTCTTTTCTTGGACATTGTTTCTGTAATAAACTCTAATGTCTTTTCTTGGACATTGTTTCTGTAAAAAACTCTAATGTCTTTTCTTGGACATTGTTTCTATAATAAACTCTAATGTCTTTTCCTGGACATTGTTTCTATAATAAACTCTAATGTCTTTTCTTGGACATTGTTTCTATAATAAACTCTAATGTCTTTTCTTGGACATTGTTTCTATAATAAATTCTAATTTCTTTTCTTGGACATTGTTTCTATAATAAACTCTAATTTCTTTTCTTGGACATTGTTTCTATAATAAACTCTAATGTCTTTTCTTGGACATTGTTTCTATAATAAACTCTAATATCTTTTCTTGGACATTGTTTCTATAATAAACTCTAATTTCTTTTCTTGGACATTGTTTCTATAATAAACTCTAATGTCTTTTCTTGGACATTGTTTCTATAATAAACTCTAATTTCTTTTCTTGGACATTGTTTCTATAATAAACTGTAATGTCCTTTCTTGGACATTGTTTCTATAATAAACTCTAATGTCTTTTCTTGCACATTGTTTCTATAATAAACTCTAATTTCTTTTCTTGGACATTGTTTCTATAATAAACTCTAATTTCTTTTCTTGGACATTGCTTCTATATTAAACTCTAATGTCTTTTCTTGGACATTGTTTCTATAACACCATTTAATTTCTTTTCTTTGACATTGTTTCTGTAATAAACTCTAATGTCTTTTCTTAGACATTGTTTCTATAATAAACTCTAATGTCTTTTCTTAGACATTGTTTCTATAATAAATTCTAATGTCTTTTCTTAGACATTGTTTCTATAATAAACTCTAATTTCTTTTATTGGACATTGTATCTATAATAAATTCTAATTTCTTTTCTTGGACATTGTTTCTATAATAAACTCTAATTTCTTTTCCTGGACATTGTTTCTATAATAAACTATAATTTCTTTTCTTGGACATTGTTTCTATAATAAACTGTAATGTCCTTTCTTGGACATTGCTTCTATAATAAACTCTAATGTCTTTTCTTGCACATTGTTTCTATAATAAACACTAATTGCTTTTCTTGGACATTGTTTCTATAATAAACTCTAATTTCTTTTCTTGGACATTGCTTCTATAATAAACTCTAATGTCTTTTCTTGGACATTGTTTCTATAACACTATTTAATTTCTTTTCTTTGACATTGTTTCTGTAATAAACTCTAATGTCTTTTCTTAGACATTGTTTCTATAATAAACTCTAATGTCTTTTCTTAGACATTGTTTCTATAATAAACTCTAATTTCTTTTCTTGGACATTGTATCTATAATAAATTCTAATTTCTTTTCTTGGACATTGTTTCTATAATAAACTCTAATGTCTTTTTCTTGGACATTGTTTCTATAATAAACTCTAATGTCTTTTCTTAGACATTGTTTCTATAATAAACTCTAATTTCTTTTCTTGGACATTGTTTCTATAATAAACTCTAATTTCTTTTCTTGGACATTGCTTCTAAAATAAACTCTAATGTCTTTTCTTGGACATTGTTTCTATAACACTATTTAATTTCTTTTCTTAGACATTGTTTCTGTAATAAATTCTAATGTCTTTTCTTATATATTGTTTCTATAATAAACTCTAATGTTTTTTCTTGGACATTGTTTCTATAATAAACTCTAATGTTTTTTCTTAGACATTGTTTCTATAATAAACTCTAATTTCTTTTCTTGGACATTGTTTCTATAATAAATTCTAATTTCTTTTCTTGGACATTGTTTCTATAATAAACTCTAATTTCTTTTCTTGGACATTGTTTCTATAATAAACTCTAATTTCTTTCCTTGGACATTGTTTCTGTAATAAACTCTAATTTCTTTCCTTGGACATTGTTTCTATAATAAACTCTAATGTCTTTTCTTGGACATTGTTTCTATAATAAACTCTAATGTCTTTTCTTGGACATTGTTTCTATAATAAACTCTAATGTCTTTTCTTGGACATTGTTTCTATAACAAAATTTAATTTCTTTTCTTAGAAATTGTTTCAATAATAAACTCTAATTTCTATTACATTGTTTCAATGATAAACTCTAATTTCTATTATATTGTTTCAATGATAAACTCTAATTTCTATTACATTGTTTCAATAACAAACTCTACTATTTTTTCTTGGACATCTCGAGTTTTAATTTTCCCTTGCGCTACTTCTAGTCTTCAACTTTCCAATTCTTTGCAGCAATGCAGAGACAAAACAAACAGAGACGAGTCTATACACCACAGCAAAAAAAAATATACTGCTGGCTCTGCGGCGAAATGTTTTAAAGAGTGCTTCAAGTCTGGCCCCAAAAAGTGCATTTCCGTATGCAGTTACTCATCAGGTTTTAACTTATTTTTCTCCTTTTATTCTTCCCTTCTGAGCTTCCATCACAGTTAGTATATTATATTATATCAGGTTAGTTAGTAGATCACATTATTTTAAGTAAGTTAGTAGATCACATTATTTTCGGTTAGTTGGTAGATTACATTATATTAAGTTAGTTAGTAGACTATATTATTTTAGGTAAGTTAGTAGATTATATTATATTATATTAAGTTAGTTAGTAGATTACATTATTTTAGGTTAGAAAGTAGATCACATTATTTTTGGTTAGTTGAGAGATAACATTATTTTAGGTTAGTTAGCAGATTATATTACATTAGGTTAGTTACTAGATTGCATTATATTATGTTAGTTAGTAGATTACATTATATTAGGTTAGTTAGTAGATTATATAATATTAGGTTAGTTAGTAGATTATAGTATATTAAGTTAGTAGATTACATAATATTAAATTAGTTAGTATATTACATTATATTAAGTTAGTTAGTAGATTATTTAGTTGTTAGTTATATAATTTATATTATATTTAGTTAGTTAGTAGATTATATTATTTTAGGTTATTTAGTAGATTATATTATATTAAGTTAGTAGTAGATTACGTTATATGAGGTTAATATGTAGATTATATTATATTAAGTTAGTAGTAGATTATATTATATTTAGTTAGTTAGTAGATTATATTATATGAGGTTAGTTTGTAGATTATCTTATTTTAGGTTAGTAAGTGGATTACATTATTTTAGGTTAGTTAGTAGTTTACATTATTTTAGGTTAGTTAATAGATTACATTATTTTAGGTTAGTTAGTAGTTTACATTATTTTAGGTTAGTTAATAGATTACATTATTTTAGGTTAGTTAATAGATTACATTATTTTAGGTTAGTTAATAGATTACATTATTTTAGGTTAGTTAGTAGATTACATTATTTTAGATTAGTAAGTAGATTACATTATTTTAGGTAAGTTAGTAGATTACATTATATTAAGTTAGTTAGTAGACTATATCATTTTAGGTCAGTTAGTAGATTACAATATTTTAGGTTAGTTAATAGATTACATTATATCACAAGACGAGATGGGACGTTATAGTTTGTTTCAGATTGTTTGCCTCCCTAATTCCAGTAATATATCGAAAACCGTCTGATAGAATACCATGATTTTTTGCATGCGACCTTAGATTTTCAATGACGTAACGAATTTATCATTTAAATTATCGTATGTGTTACCGTTTCCTCAAAGCGGCAACTTCCTTTGATCGCCTTCATATTTGTATTTATTTTGACACAAAAACAGAATGTACGGTAAATGAAGATCTTTTACACTTTTTAGAGGAAAAGGCGTAACTTTTATTTTTATATAAGGGACATTATTACTTTATAATAAGAGAGTAAGTAAGTAAGTGTTCCTGTCATGCCTGAAGGTGTATAGGGGAATAAACCGCCACAATTGCACTTTTTCACAACATGCTACCCATTTGGATTGGGCTCTTTTAATTATACAACTAATATTGAATCAAATCAAAATAGGCCGAACATTCACCGAATAGAAATTATTTATTTTAAGAACACAGAATACATCGTCAACTCACTAAAAAAACAGTTCCTGAAGTGGTCCGTATCCAGAGTTTCCAACTCCAACAAAGTCACTTCAGTAAGTTCAAACAAATGAGTTTTATTCAGAATCTGCCGAATCTAATAGACGTATTACCATTTTTGGTTGAATAACCCACAGACCATCGTTTCTCCAATACTTATCTTCCTCAACCATAACATGGTCTTCACAACTAGCCCAATAATCTTTGTCTATGTTTGAAATAGCAACATTGGTAAGCTCTTTAACATCAGATAATTTGAAAGTTTTATTTTCGGATGCTACTTGCCCTTTGATCTTTGCCCAAACTAATTCAATAGGATTTAGGTGTGAGTGATATGGAGGCAGCCTCAAACATCTATGACCATGTTCTTCAATTAATTTATCTATTTGAAATATCTTTGGCCGTTGTATCTGTTTTACAAGTGAAAGTAATTCAGGCTTGAGATACATATCGTTAAATGGTATTTGTTCCCTTGTCAGCCATGTCTTTATTTCAGCTTTAGTGCTTGATGATGTTGGAACTTTATCTTCTTGTGCCACTTTGTTATGGTAAGATGCATTATCCATGATCAAACAAGATGGTCGATCTAATAAAGGCAAAAGAGTGTCTTTAATCCAATCTCTGAACATATGACTGTTCATCTCTGAATGATAATCCTGGTTATCAGTTGACTTTGCAATAAAAACAAGTTCAGCATTCTCCACCAGGCCATTATTTTTGCTCCCAGCATGTGCCACTATAAGGCGCTTTCCTTTGCTGCTAGGTACATACCTTTTAATAGTCCCATCTAATGACTGCCATTCTTTTTCATTTGTGTGGTGGGCATTAATCCATGTTTCGTCCAAGTACACAATGTCATAATCTTCATTACGCATTTGTCTAACTTCACGTAAATATTTGCTTCTTGCAGCTACTAAATGAGGTTTCTCGCAAATGATGTTTCTTCCACAAGAATATTTTCTAAAAGTGAAGCCTAAACTCCGCACACTTCTCCATAGTGTAGTTTTTGATACATCAATACTGGTGTTCTTTTTAAGCCAAATCTTAAGTTTCCTTATGGTAACTTCTTCCCTAAGTCAAACATTTTACAAATCTCTCTGCGGACAAGTTCTCTGTCAAAACTGTCTAACAAATGTTTTCTTCCTCGACTTCTTTCTTTCCTTGAGCATTCACATTGAACATTTTTCACTGATCTATGAAACGACCGTTTACTTAAACCTAACACGTGCATCGTTCTCTTTTCAGGATTTGATATGCTGTGATATAGACTCCCTCGTTTTGCCTCTCTACAAAAATATAAATATAATTTCTTTGTAATATTTTGTTCAGTAACAAATTTCAACTTTAAACTCATTGTTAAGGGCACAACTCACAAAACACGCCTATGTAAATAATTTGATTTTGTATTTTTGGTGACGTTATACTAATGACGTGATACAAAAAGTTGACAATTTTAATCCAGTAAGTGCAAAACCAGAATTGCGCACCGAATATAAGAGAAATTTGCTACACATATGTGCAAATATTGACAAAAATCTGACATTTGCAATTCAATAGTGTAAACCGGTGCCTTTACCCACCAACATATAAAGGAAATTCCCAAATGAAGATGTTTAAATCATTCTTGAAGTGATATGGAAGGGGTAAATACTCTTAAATTTTGATTCAAATGTGCCCAAGTTTAATCATACTTTTATCCTCCTGGTAAGCAAGCGCACAAGAAAAACCAGCAGTTTGTTTGCAATGAATTTATTTTTTCTATTACGTTATGAGATTCAGTAGGTTACATGCAAAATATCAGCACTGTAGCACAAATGGTTGCTGAGCTGTGGTTTTTTGAAGTGAGGCAAAAAATCTGAAGCGAACTATAGTAACGTATTATGTATAATTTAATTTAAAAGGAACTACACAGAAAGATAAGAAATCATCTACAATTATTTGTACTCTATGATAGTTATATCAGGAAACAAGTGTTCAGAATTAGCGGATATCTTTTCGTTTTTGAGTCCAACCATTCATTTTGATAAAATATGTTCCATTAACTCATCTGTTGCTATGTTTCATTCATGTAACTTTCAACACATAACTCTTCTCTTCTTCCCATCCTCATTTGCCTTTCAGAGTTAAAATTGAAGTCAGGGTTCCCTCCCTTGCCTTGCTAGGCGTATGCGGAATATGGTGTTAGTGACTTTATTATTCCATGACTACAGCACATTTTTGGGAGCCGCGATAGCTCAGAGGTTAGTGAACTGGACTACAACAGACAAGAGATAGGGTTCGATCCCAACCGACGGCTTCCGGGTTCACCCAGCCTTAAATGGGTACCGGATTTTTTTTCTGGGAAAGTAAAACGACACGGGCGTAATACCGACCACATTACCCCAAAAATCATGTGCCGAAGGTCTGTAAAATATATGGTCACTAACACCATATTTCTCTATACGCCACTTGGCGTGACGGGGGTACTTTACTCTTATTTTTTACAGCACATTTTTGGGTGATGCGGCCGGTATCACGTCATGCCGCCTTTACTCCCCCAAGAAAAATCATTAATGTTATCGTCTGGGTGAACCTCGGAGCCTTGTCAATCCTAAATAAAATTTACCACAACTGGCGATCGAACCGGGATCATTCTAATCAGAAAGGGAGCATACTAACCACTCAGCCACTGAGGATTCCTCAGCGTCAATGAGAGATATAATCTGCGTTCTTTTGCTCTTCTGTTAGCCTCTCCATTTGTTATTATTCCCGACATTTCTAATATTCTATCAATCCATTTTTTTAGGTTGATCCTTGGGTCTGGTGTCCTCGGAACGTTTAGTAAGGCTCCAGTTATGTTTTGGTCATTTTGTCTTATCACGTGGCCAGACCAGTTTTTATTTGGTGTTTCCTTATGTACTATATGCGGCAATTATTTATATAAAACATAAATGAAAACTAAAACATGAATATTATTCCTATAATACATAAATGACGGATATAAATTGGTCAGCTGGCACATAACGTTAGTTGGTGGTAACATAGAGCAGGATGTATGGACATATCTCAAAAGGTGGACAGATAAATAAAAGTGGGTCGGTGAGAAGTTAAAAAGAGTGGATGGATGTAAAATAGTATGTCGTTGTACACATATAATTGAGGGGATTCCATAAAAGTGGGTAGGTGTGCACATGTAAATGAGGGATTGTAAAAGCGGGTCGGAGTACAAACATAATTAAATGACTGTCCTTAGAAGTGGGTCGATGTACACATATAATTAAGTCGCTGTCCTTAAAAGTGGATCGCTGTACACATATAAATGGGGGGCTGTCCATAAAAGTGGGTAGGTGAATACATGTAAATAATGGTTATCCATAAAATTGGGTTGGTGTTCACATACAAATGAGGGGCTGTCCATAAAGGTAAATTGATTATGCACATATAATTGAGGGGCCGTCAATAAAATGGGTCTGTATACACATACAATTAAGGGGCTGTCCATAAAAGTAGATTGATTATGCACATATAATTGAGGGGCCGTCAATAAAATGGGTCTGTATACACATATAAAGGAATGGTTGTTTATAAAAGTAGTTCGATGTACACATAGAAAAGAGAACCTGTCCATAAAAGTGGGTCAATGTTTACATATAAAGTAGGGGCTGCCCACAAAAGTGGATCGGTGTACACCGGGCCTCAGTTGGGAAAACCACCCGACTGGACTACCGACGTTCGGACAACCCGTGTTCGATTCCCGCTGGGAGCAGTGTGAATTGTACTCGTGGTTGTAAAAAAAAAATACCCCCACGGTCGACCCAGCCGTTGTCAGAAATGGGTACCAGGGTATTACCCTGGAAAGGTGGGGAATATTGCTTCACATCTGAGTTTCGATGCTTGAGGCGACACTATACAGAAATCTCCGAACAGATAGGCGGCAGAGCACATATGGATGGAAACTCGCGTGCTAAGGCGCCGGTTCAAGTCTCATACTTTACCTTTACATATATAAATTAGGACATATTGCTAAAATTGGGTGTCTGTTGATATTTCAATTAGGGTCTGTTTATATAGGTTGTTTCCACTTAAATGGATCAACAAGAAACTTAATGCATGAGACTCGTGGCGTGGTAAAAGTTAAAGAAAGTTATCTAACATGGAAGAGATGGAGGGAGGGATGGAGTATTACAATTCACTCTACTTGGTAGTAGCATTTAGTGGTGATGCGGATGTGATATTTCTCGCTGTTAATACCTTCCCAGAGTTCTGAAGCCATTCTTTGTTTCAGATAAGTCATTTGGAGCGTGTCAGGTTAGTGTCGATCTCCGATCACTATTTTCTCATAACCAGCGAGCTACCTACCCAACTGTTGTGGTTTGGAGTTAAAACCAACGAGCTACCCACACAACGATTGTGGTATGGAGTTAAAACTAACGAGCTACCCACACAACTATTGTGGTCTGGAGTTAAAACTAACGAGCTACCCACACAACTATTGTGGTCTGGAGTTAAAACTAACGAGCTACCCACACAACTATTGTGGTCTGTAGTTAAAACTAACGAGTTACCCACACAACTATTGTGGTCTGGAGTTAAAACCAACGAGCTACCCACACAACCACTGTGGTATGGAGTTAAAATCCAATTTTAAGAAATACGTTCATTAACTGACAGACTGTGACGAAGAACAGACTGTGGCGAAGAACAGACAGCGCTGCACTATGGAAAACCCATAGCTGTGAGTCCCCATTAGTGGACAAAGAATTGTTGCTTTTCCTCTTCTTTGTTCGTCCAATACTCTCATCATCCGCCCTTAGAAGTCGTTAAATTAGCGCTGGTGTTTTGCTGCATTACGTTGCGGTGTTTTGCTGCATTACGTTGCGGTGTTTTGCTGCATTACGTTGCGGTATTTTGCGAATGTTAACCCATCCCAGCCTTCCCTACAATTCTTGTTTTTCCCATTGGTTAGTCTGTTTCCAGGCCTACCAAGGAGCCGTGGATTCTGACCTTGATACAGGTCACTGGTTGAAGGACATGCGCAACGAAGATTCACGTGGTGCATTTTTTTCCAAACCTCATTTTCTGCGTATTTGTCAGTGGTTACTAGTTCAGTTAGTGAGACGGAGGCGAAGGCGCGCCTCACAGCACCATAGCTGGAAGTTGTCAGCGGCCCACAGCAGATGGCTTAAGCCAGGATCGGTGAACCAGAACCATCCAGACCCTGTTCCATCTCTCCGCGGTGCCTCTAGTACAGACTAATAACCTGTTTAGTTTGGTCAAGAGTGTAGGGATCGAAGAGAGAAGAGAACCCGGTACTCAAAAATGTCGTGCTGAAGTCGGATATGTTGGGCCGGAAGGCGCAAATATCAGTTATACTGCAAACCACAACACAACTCAGACACGCCCACTTATCGTCCTTTTAAGGGCGGATGATGAAGATGTATACTCCTTTAGTCATAGGGCGAACGCAAGCAAGTTAGTGAGACGATTGTCAGCCCTGATATGCAAGCCGTTGGCTTTCCATGGGTCACATGTGTCCCTTGAGTTGCAGGAACTAACTTTAAAAAATGAATAAGAGAAAAAAAGAATAGCAACACAGATTTGTTACAAATATTTATTCAATATCAAATATTATCCATGGCGGGCCGGACACATTCTAAGAACGGGCCAGATCTAGCCCGCGGGCTGTATTGTTATCAATCCCGGGCGTATTGCTGTCGTAGGCGAGAAAGGAGAATTAGTCTGAGTGACGCTGAGGCAGGGAGAGGGAGGGACGGTACTTTGAATCCATGGAAGGAAGGGCGTGAGTCGTTGAATCGAGTTGTCTGAAAGTCGCTGGACAATAGACACTTCGCTCGTTACTCGCCGTGCCCGTTCCGCTTTGTTGTCGACGATCGCCCCCGCCTAAGATAGCTTCTTTCCAGCCCTCTGTTGACTGGGGTCGTATCCTTAGCCGCGGTAGAATGCCCTATTGTGGAACGTTAGGCATGGGCCGGCCTGTATATCATTCAAAATGGCTTTCTTCTATTGCCACAGCTGCTAATGACAAGTCGAGATCTGGATACTCGAAAATCAGCGCGAGAGTTTGCCTGGTCTTTTCAAATCCGTGGCCGTCGATGGCAAAAAAAAAAGGAGAGAGAGAGAGAGAGAGAGAGAGAGAGAGAGGGAAAGTAAAAGAGAAAGGGCCCCAATAGAAGTACTTTTCAAATAGTTCCCCGTGTTCTGATGGCCCAGCTATTTCTCAGCTTTACGGGCTCTGGCTTAATGAAAGGATCCTTTCAGCCTTCTGAATGTTGGCGTGGTATCACTAGCGACTTGCGTCAGGTGACGATGTTCCAGGCCCACCTGCAGAAGATCATTTTTAGTAACCCCCGTCAGGTGCCCATTCTTATCGCACGTGAAGTCTCTGACACAGTGTCAGAATCGTGAAGAAGTTCCTTCTCTTAGGTATTGGGGCTGTGATTCCTCTTAGAGATATCAATTCATGTCTTCACAACTAAAGACCACGAACGTTAAGAGGAAAAAAAAAAAGGTACACAATTAAGATCCTTCGGTTAGCAAGATACAGATCGAGAAGGATTGTGTACCTGACCCACACTGTCCGTTATTTGATGTCTCCTCTTTTGTATAGTGTGAGTGATTCCTTGTGTTTATCCGATAACCTGTGCTTCTATGTTGTAGTCTAGATGTGCGACGTCGGCTTCAGGGCAAGAATGGCCGGGTTCAAAGCCTACAAGAAACGTCGGTGATTTGTCAAAAGTTGGAAAACAATTAATCCATGGTTTCTTTAAGACGTTACTCTCCCTGATCTCTTGGGTGGTGAGATCCGATATCCAACCCTCTCGGATAACGGCAGTGAACAGGAGTCCCAATGTGCATCCGCGCACGTTAAAGAACTCTTGAAGTTAAAATAGAAAAGAGTAGGCCATAGATATGGTCATTGTCCGGAACAAATTGTCAGCAGAACCCATCCACACAATGGACCCCAGGCCGTGCTATGGAGTTCGTGCAGGTAGATCACGGTTCTCCTCGGATTTTCTCGTGGGAGTTAACGAAGCACCCGTGGGTTCGTCCAGTGTGCAGAGGTCCCAACAGCAATCAACACAAGTGCAGTCATCCTTGACAGCAGTTTATTGGAGATGATCCAGATTAGATCTAGCCTATCGAGCTGGTTACAACACACGGAGAAGGCGTTGCGTTAAAACATGAGCTCAACTCAAGAGCAAAGACTCAAAGGTGGTCGAGATGGCCGAACCATTTTATCTGCTGTTTCCTTATATATTCTATGGCTGGGGCTATTTCTAGCTTTTTTCTCAGTTCTTCATTTCGGATCTTATCTCTCAGACTGTATCCTGTCATTCGTCTAACACATTTCATCTCTGTAGAGGTTATTTTTCTTATTGTTCTTGCATCTAGAGTCCAGGTCTGGCATTGGTAGCACAACGTTGGAATGAAGATTGTATTGTATAGTGCTCGTTTTGCCTCCAGAGTTATTTCCTTGTTGGATAAATGTTGGACATAACGATTCTCCATATCTCTAGACCAAGGCTCGGTGCACTTAAAAAAAAAAAATTCACTTTCGATTCACAGGCCAAAACAGGAAGCAATTTGAACGTTCATCCACCCACCGCCTCTTAACAAAATGCCACAGCATTTATTTAGCGATATCTCTTGTCATATTGTGTCTGGGCATTTTGCTATATCTTCTTTCTTTATATAAACTGACTATATCTACAATCAACATTAATCGGGCACATCATGAGAAGAGGAAAGTTGCAATGCTTGGTTACAACTGACAAAATATATGGAAAGAGTGGTCCTGGATGACTATGAGATAAGATATTATATAGCTTGGTGTCATGGCATGGAAAACAGTTAACAACAGAATTGATACGATATGGGGTTGTGGACAGAAGATTGAGGAAGGACATGATCGCCTACGCCAACCGGTATGGCACATGATGACGATGACCTTATCTATACCTGCCTGCATTTGTTAAAACTGCCAGCATGCATGTAATCTACAACCTTATTATTTTTTTTTTGGGGGGGGGGGGGGTGACTGTTGAAATTAGGAAATGAACCTGGCTGGATCATTTGGTCAAAGTTTTCAAAGTCGGATGTTCCGGGTTGAAAATGATAATACATCTCGTTGTATTCGGTAACCCAACACACGCCCATCCGTTTACTGAGGAGAGCAAGAGAATGGAGAAATGATTGAATAAAATTGATCATTTACCCGCCAGCGTAATCACTGTAACAGGTTCATAATTGATTTCGTTTTCGTTCATATATTCTCTCTCTCTCTCTCTCTCTCTCTCTCTCTCTCTCTCTCCACTCCGATTTATTGCTTGTTCTTCTATTAATTATCTGTGCTATGACAAGTTAATAATGGATTCTCCTAATGTTCTCATTCATTACTTCTCCTTCCCACTCTCGCTTTCTCCCTCTCTTCTTCAAATTATCGTCTCCACGTATATATTCTAAAGAATAACAAGCTAATCATGAATTACCCTAATGCTTTCATACATCCTCTCTATTTCTATCTCTCTCTTCTCACTCCAATTCCCCCCCCCCCCCCCCCCCCCCGAAACCTTCCGTCTCCAAAGTGACACTACCTCTTCACTCCCAACACTTCTCCTTCATCCACATCCGCGACAACTTCCTCTCTTTTCTCCCTTGCCATTCCGATATCAGCAGAAAGGGGTAACACGCAGTAAATCTCCGCGACTCATTCACACCTGACGAGAAGGTCCACACCGTATTCACACGCACCCCGGCGCGGTAACACTGCCTTTCTCCCCAGCCAAACACAAGTCAACTTTCTTCTTTTCTCAGACCTCAATGGCGTTAATGTCGCAAATGTGCCACGGCTGTTTGCATGTCGTTATTCCCACCCCTTCCCCCACCCTTTTCTAGGACCCGACACACGTGGCTTTGGGCCTCTGTGGTCTTCTTGTGTGGCCCTTTCATTAAGTTCTTTTTTTTTCTTTTTTACATTAATCGAAGCCTGCAGGTAAAAATAAGGAATCCCTTTCGACTGTAGCGTGGTCCAGCTTATGGATGTCCTGGCTAGATGTGTTTGTATTTTATTGATTTTATTTGATTGATGCAACTTTAATGAGTACTACTAGTTCCTTCACTATACTCATGATGGCGGTAGCAGCAGAAGATTTAATTGGCTAAAAAATTTAAGACAATCAACATTATCAAGTGTCCTGGCTTCACGGTGTCGAGACTTAATTCCTTCAAGAACCATTAATCTTTTAAGCAATTAATTTCTTACGTTATGTTTTTTTCTAATTTGGTTTTTTAAATCTTCAAGTGGAGACAATATATGAAAAGGGGAGAGCAGAATAAAGTTAAATACTTCACTAATGCACTAGGTTCTACATTGTTATGAACACCTTCTGGTGATCAATGTTTGAAGTTAACAGTGTAGGATAACTTTTGTTGTTTTATGTTTGAAGTTAACATTCTAGGATAACTTTTGTTGTTTTATGTTTGATGTTAACATTCTAGGATAACTTTTGTTGTTTTATGTTTGATGTTAACATTCTAGGATAACTTTTGTTGTATTATGTTTGAAGTTAACATTCTAGGATAACTTTTGTTGTTTTATGTTTGATGTTAACATTCTAGGATAACTTTTGTTGTTTTATGTTTGAAGTTAACATTCTAGGATAACTTTTGTTGTTTTATGTTTGAAGTTAACAGTCTAATAATGAAAACTTACCTGACAAGTTAACGAACGGAATGTAGACTGTTGTTCTTGATCTGAGATGCGTCCGGGGATTCGGATGAAAGCAGAACTATAAACATGGGGGGTTCTATGAAAGATGTATTCACGCAGCTGTCGGGCAAGATAACTCGAATAGTCAGTTCTTCTGTTGGTATTTTCCTTATTTGGAGACATGGGCAGCACAGAAGAATTAGCTTGTAACTGCAACCAGTAAATAGCGAACTAAGTTCAATGGTTTGCCAGGCAACAAACAACGCCAGATAGAAAGTAGAATCAAACATGTAGAATCAAACATGTAGAATTAAACAAGTAGAATTAAACAAGTAGAATCAAACAAGTAGAATCAAACATGTAGAATCAAACAAGTAAAATCAAACATGTAGAATCAAACAAGCAAAATCAAACAAGTAAAATCAAACAAGTAAAATCAAACATGTAGAATCAAACAAGTAAAATGAAACATGTAGAATCAAACAAGCAAAATCAAACAAGTAAAATCAAACAAGTAAAATCAAACATGTAGAATCAAACAAGCAAAATCAAACAAGTAAAATCAAACAAGTAAAATCAAACAAGTAAAATCAAACAAGTAAAATCAAACATGTAGAATCAAACAAGCAAAATCAAACAAGTAGAATCAAACAAGTAAAATCAAACAATTAAAATCAAATAAGTAGAATCAAACGCAAATAAATCAAATCAAACAAAAACATATCAAATCAAAACGAAACATTCAAGAATGTACGCAAATAAGAAATTGTTGAACTCAAAAGTTATAAGTAAAAATGTGATCTTGTGTGAGCTCATCATCAGGTGGCATTTCGGTTGGCGTAGGCGATCATCTCTCTCCACATCTCTCGGTCCTTCATGCATGTCATAATTTCAGTCGGCGATCTTTTATTATGCTATTTGGATAAGCTGTTCAATATTTTTGTTCTTGTTTTTCCTCTGCCTTTCATTCAAACAATTCTGCCTCTTGTTATAGCATTCCCATTTCGCTCTTTTCGCATGACATGCCCAATATATGTACATTGTCTCTTCCTTATGATTTTGATGTTATTTATGGTTTCCCTGGGTCGTTTTAATTCATTATTTATGATTTTTGCTATCCATCCATTTTGTGATCTAGTTATTTATAACTATCAACCACTACCCTCATCCGCAACCTATCTACTTCTCCCTATTATTTGGACTATCATCATCGTGTGCAATACCAGTTGGCGTAGGCGATCATGTCCTTCCACAATCTTCTATCTACAGTGCATCGTATCAATTCTGATGTTGGCCGTTTTCCATGCCATGACACAAAGCTATCCAGTATTTTCTCTCTTTGTCGTCCGCGATCTATCTTTCCTTTTATTTTGCCAGTTGTAGCCATGTATTCCAACTTTCTTCTTCTACTGATGTGCCCTAAAAATGTTGATCGTTTCTAATGTTTTTTAGGAGCTTCCTTTTTGTGTTGGCCTCCTTGAGAATTTCCTTGTAGGTCTTTTTGCTGTCCAGGGGACTTTCAACATTCTTCTGAGAAATCCCGTCTCTGTGGTCTCTCCCCATCTTTTCATTTATTTGTCTACTATCCATGATTCGCTTCCATAGGTCAGGATTGGTTCTATATAGCACCGGTGAACTCTGTTTCTCACTTCTATTGACATAGATTTGTTGCATAAGATATGTTTCAGGTTCTGAAATGTTATTTTGGCCTGAGCTATTCTGCTTTTTAATTCTGTGGTGCATCTTCACTGATGTTTTTTTTTTTTTTTATTGTGCCCAAGTATTTGAAACTTGCACTTGTTTCAGATTTGTTCTGTGTATCTTTATGCTGCATGCTGGTGATGATTGTTTCTTCGATATAACCATTACCTCTGTTTTCTTACTATTCAGACTGAGACCTTTCTTGTTGCTTTCCTTTACTATCATGTCTCTCATTTCTTGTAGTTCATTCTCTGTCTCTGCTATTAAGACTGTATATAGCGAATTATTTATGTTGTGACCGTTGACTTCAATTCCTTTTTTTTATCTACTATTGGTATCATAATATTTTCGCTGTAAAGTGGAAACAAATCCAGCGACAGAATCATAGGAAATAGGACTATACACCTACACAAGTTTATTAAACTGTGAAGAACATTATGTAAAACGTCCATTTGGTTCCGGAAATGCTAGTATTTTGCCGAAAGAGGTCGTTACTGATAAGTCCTTGTATTAGATACACATATTTTTATTTTACGCCGATTAGTTTCCTGATTTTGTATTTCTTTTCTAGAAGTTGTGTCATTGTCCATGTTTCACGTTGTGCTACCAATGCCAGTTCTGGATCTAGATGCAAGAACAATAAAAAAAATAACCACAACTGAGATGAAATGTGTTAGACGAATGACAGGAAACAGGCCTCGAGACAAGATCAGAAATGAAGAACTGAGAAAAAAGCGGGGAATAACGCCGCCATAGAGTATATAAAGAAACAACAGATAAAATGGTTTGGCCACGTGACAAGATAGGGTGATCTAAACACAACACAACGAGCCCTCAACAAACGTTGCGAGAACACCAAACTCAAGGATCGCCTACGAGAAAGATGGATCGATGGAATATTGGAAACACTAGGAAACGTAACAGCAGCAGAGGCGAAAAGAGAAGCAAAAGACTGCAAATGATATTTCCTCTCGACGCTGAAATGCAAATGAGGAACGAAAGAAGAAGAAAAATAAGAAGTCCATGTTTCGCAGGTGTATATAAAGTTGTTAAATGAAATTGCACCAGTCTGATTTATGATCTGAGAGTGATTTTTAAAACTGCTTCTGCTAATTTGCAATACTATAATTGTCTGTCTTTGTATATGTGTGTGCTCGTTTGTGTAACATTTTCTTCATACTCTTTACATCCTTGTTTGTCCAAATATAACTCAATATTCAACTTTCGCACTTTAGAGATCGTTAAATTGATGTGTTGAATAATGGTTTACATCAAGCTGCGACAGACAAGGACGGGCGGGCGGGCAGATAGATAGATATATAGATAGATAGGTAGGTAGGTAGGTAGGTAGGTAGGTAGGTAGCTACACGGATGGTTATGTATCCTGCCGGCAGCGCAGAGTTTGGGGATTGGTTATTGGTTATGGAAGGCCTCGGTATCACTGCAAACGAATTAAAATCCATAATTGCTCAACCGCCCGTGCCAGTGGAATCATCCGAATTACTAACTCATCTCCCAAGCAAAGAAAGGTAACTGTAGTCCCCATCGTAGCAGTCTCAGCACACGCCAAAAGACATAAGGCGAAACCGCGCAGAAAGTGACCACAGCCAACTGCTCCCTGTCATACGATATTATCATTCATCGTAAACAAGCGGGATATCGAAACAAGTGTTTGGGGATTTGTGGCATATATCAACATGGCGGCACAGAAGGGGCTAGGGTATCTAGCATTGTGGTATATATCAACATGGCGGCACAGAAGGGGCTAGGGTATCTAGCATTGTGGCATATATCAACATGGCGGCACAGAAGTGGCTAAGGTATCTGGCATTGTGGCATATATCAACATGGCGGCACAGAAGTGGCTAGGGTATCTGGCATTGTGGCATATATCAACATGGCGGCACAGAAGTGGCTAGGGTATCTGGCATTGTGGCATATATCAACATGGCGGCACAGAAGTGGCTAGGATATCTGGCATATATCAACATGGCGGCACAGAAGTGGCTAGGGTATCTGGCATATATCAACATGGCGGCACAGAAGTGGCTAGGGTATCTGGCATATATCAACATGGCGGCACAGAAGTGGCTAGGGTATCTGGCATATATCAACATGGCGACACAGAAGTGGCTAGGGTTTCTGGCATATATCAACATGGCGGCACAGAAGTGGCTAGGGTATCTGGCATATATCAACATGGCGGCACAGAAGTGGCTAGGGTATCTGGCAAGTGTAGCATTACGGTGTCCAACATGAGAATGGAGATAGAAGCAGCAACGGCGGCGATAACGTGGATGGTTACACAGAACGTGGACTCGCAAAGTATGCTACAGCAGATTGACAGACAGTATCTGCGGCAGGAGTGAATGCAACTCTTGGATGACACTACAGTTGGCGCGTTAACGTGGGTGTACCGTATGCAGGAGACACTGGTGTACATGGCAATGAAAGAGCTGATAAGTTCGCTGATAGCTCTGGCGATAAGTGTGACCTTACACTGGACAAAGAGGATATCGCCAAGTCTGTTCATCACTCCTTAATGAGGAAATTAAGAGGAGGATGGGGTGGGACAATAATGTATACATTGCGAGACTGATGAGTCAAAAGGTGGAAAAAAGGATCTGGTCGATCCGGAGTGCTTAGTTGGCAAAGTAGATTATCTAGAATGAACACCTTACAGGATCAATCTGTATACGCTTCCAGATATGCTGGGACGGTCGGTGAAACGTGTATGAGGATGCCTCGATTGCAATGCAACATATGTAACGAATAGAATAGAATAGCGTTGCTTTGGGAAAAAAAACATACAGAAATAAATACGATTTCAGAGAGAGAGGAGAGGCCAGTTTGAGATATAGATTAAATGTTCTATATACGTGCACTAAAACTGAAATAGACAATGAATGAATGAGAGAACGATAATGAGAGAGAGAGAGAGAGAGAGAGAGAGAAATGGAGAGAGTGAGAGAAATGCACTGAATTACAGAGAGCAGAGAAACATAGATACACGCACAGACAAACACGCACGGATGAGCGAGTACGGAAATCAACAAAATTGTTGCCAGCAATTTGTTTGTGGGACCGCAGAGACATTGAATTAAAACACCCAGCACCCGACAGACGTCACGAACGAAGCGTCTCCCCAGAAAAGCAGGCCTCTTTACCGGACCCACAAGCTTGTTACTTCTTGGCAGGTAACGAAGTTACCCAACGGTTCCCTCAGATCTAACCAACGCTAATTAATAATTTCGCCACTCGCGAACTCCAATTTGGCGATAAATTCTATTACGCCTGTTCTATTGTGAATTCGCCGCTTGATCTCTTCGGGGCGGCTCGATGCGAAAGATGGAGGCCAACACGAGGGTCCCTAGAGTTTAAAGTTAGTTAGTACTGGAGGACAGTCGGATACAACTATTTGGGTTGAAGTCACTACAGCTGAATGCTGGAGAGATGGATTTTGTCTGTTGAACAATTATTGACAGACAAGAATGCGTGTTTGTGCGTGAGAATTCGCACGTATGCAGCAATTGTGTTGGTAGTATATGGGAGTTAAGAGCGTGTAATTGGGAATTGCTCATTATGTTCTCATTTACACGTCGACTAAAAAGCAAGATTGCGCTGCGGTGCAAGCAGTGGCTAGCAAACTGGATCACTGGGCACTAATAGCTTCTAGCTTCACCCAGCCTCAAATTGCTGAGAAGGAAAGACATCCTGGTCACATTGACATTGCCAAAGAAACATGTACATGGACAAAAACATGGACGTTAACTCTATTTTGCGTATAATTCATGTGGCGTGACAGGTTCTTGCTTGTTCGTTTCTTTAACAAGAAACATTATTAGCTCTCTCTCTCTCTCTCGCTCTCTATTTATTGTATAATTGACTGACGTATCACGCCTCTGATTAATATGCCTATTCAGTGTATCACTTGATATACTTCGTCAGGGTTGATAAAAGCGTTTTTTAAACTGTTTTATCAAGTGTGTGGCGAGCTTTGATAATTGTATCTTCCGGTCCAACATATCCGATTTCGTTATTTTATTTTGTTAGAACCGGGTATGCTTTCACTCTTTGACCTCTCCTCATGTGACCAATATTCATCGTGTAGAGGTGCAATATCTCTTTCTCTCTCATTAGATGACTACTAAAAGAATTGATTGTCTATACGTCATCGGTCCTATAAAAGACATGACGTGGACGTTGACGTGTTGTAGTTTAGTTGCGCATTTCGGTGCACACTTCCAACCTTAACACGGAATTGTTGACCACGAGTTGTCGTCCCTCTTCTATCCCTGGCCATTTCCCCAGACTAGACAGGTTAATCGGTTTCTGGAGGCACACCAAAGAAGTGGAGTAGGGTCTGGATGGTTCTGGTTAACCGATCGTGGCTCTAGCCATCAGCTGTGGGTCAGTGATAGCTTCCAGCTGTGCTGCTGCCAAGCGCCTTGCCCCTGGAGGTACCATATGATTGTTGTCAGCTTCTTGTGACCCCGAGTTAGCGGTTGTCTGAAGCAACATCAACAAAACATAAGTCATAAATATTGCAAAAGAGAAACAACATCACCATAACTATAGAAGGCAGACAACTAAAACAAATAGAGAAATTTAAATACCTAGGAAATCTAGTGACAAACGACAATTCACAAACAGCAGAGATAGACTCAAGATGCAAAAACTTGTCAAATCATTGGACAGTTAACACCACTATTGTCCAACAAGGAAATAACTCTAGAGGCAGAACGGGCACTCTACAATATAATCTTCATTCCAACGTTGTGCTACCAATGCTTGTCCTGGATCCTTGATGCAAGAACAATAAGATAAATAATCTCTACTGAGATGAAATGTGTTAGACAAATGACAGGAAACAGGCTGAGAGACAATATCAGAAATGAACTAATAAAAAAGCTAGGAATAACCTCCGCCATAGAATATATAAAGAAACAACAGATGAAAAGATTTGGCCACGTAACAATGCAGGAAGATCAAAACACAACACTACGAGCGTTCAATAAACGTTGCGAGAACACCACACCCAAGGGCCGACCACGAAAAATATGGATCGACGGAAAATTGGAAACAATAGCAAACATAACAGCAGCAGAGGGAAAAAGAAGAGCAAAAGCCCGTAGATTATTACTGAAAAACAAATGGAGAAAGAAAGAAGAAACAAGTGTACGGTATAATAAGTTTGTTAATACGTCACTACCACATATTAATAACTTAAAATAACTCGGCGGACCCTCGATTAGAGATAACGATGAACACTGAAAGCACACGGGTGTCGTGTGTAGTTTTAGTACTGGCATTACGTATCAACACGTGCTGCTGTGACAACAGTCAACGTTCATGTCACGGGGGTACTCAACGACCAAATGTTGAAATGTTAGTTCAAGCATGAAGCGAGGTGCCATGTGTTTGATAGTGGGTAACACCTGTTAAAAGTGAAAACAAAGTAGAACCACGTCGAGATCTACGGTAGCTCTTTTGCGCTTTGAGACTTTAATTTGCATAATTTATGCAGAAGTTGATAGATGATTGTGTGGTTCATGTTTCATGATGTAGCTGCAGCGGTTTACCACTTTCGAAGTTGTTGACCGTGTCTTTATCAGGTTGTGTTGCGTGTGACGCGTTGCTGTGCTGTTGCTCTCTTTGTGTTTGCTTCATTGTGTGTAGTTAAAAGATTACGCTCTACTCGCTCGTTTGGCTTTAATTAGAGTGTTAGAGTGAGGGAGTGTGAGAAACGTAAAGATAAAGTAAAGGAGTGGGAGGAAAAGTTATTTGTGTAAATAGTGGAAGGATAATGAAGACAAGAAGTTAATGAACAGTTCTCATTGTTCATGTGAGCCCCAGCGGCGGTACAGAATGGGGTGTATTCTGTGGTGGTAGTGAAACAGAGTTAACAAGTGATTGGTGTAGTGAGATAGAGAGTTAACGAGTGATTGGGGTAGTGAGGTAGAGAGTTAACGAGTGATTGAGGTAGTGAGGTAGAGAGTTAACGAGTGATTGGGGTAGTGAGGTAGAGAGTTAACGAGTGATTGAGGTAGTGAGGTAGAGAGTTAACGAGTGATTGGGGTAGTGAGGTAGAGAGTTAACGAGTGATTGGGGTAGTGAGGTAGAGAGTTAACGAGTGATTGGGGTAGTGAGGTAGAGAGTTAACGAGTGATTGAGGTAGTGAGGTAGAGAGTTAACAAGTGATTGGGGTAGTGAGGTAGAGAGTTAACGAGTGATTGAGGTAGTGAGGTAGAGAGTTAACAAGTGATTGGGGTAGTGAGGTAGAGAGTTAACGAGTGATTGAGGTAGTGAGGTAGAGAGTTAACGAGTGATTGGTGTAGTGAGGTAGAGAGTTAACGAGTGATTGAGGTAGTGAGGTAGAGAGTTAACGAGTGATTGAGGTAGTGAGGTAGAGAGTTAACGAGTGTTTGGGGTAGTAAGATTGAGAGTTAACGAGTGTTTAAGGTAGTGAGATTGAGAGTTAAAGAGTGTTTAAGGTAGTGAGGTAGAGAATTAACGAGTGATTGGGGTAGTGAGGTAGAGAATTAACAAGTGATTGAGGTAGTGAGGTAGAGAGTTAACGAGTGATTGAGGTAGTGAGGTAGAGAGTTAACGAGTGATTGAGGTAGTGAGGTAGAGAGTTAACGAGTGATTGAGGTAGTGAGGTAGAGAGTTAACGAGTGATTGAGGTAGTGAGGTAGAGAGTTAACAAGTGATTGGTGTAGTGAGGTAGAGAGTTAACGAGTGATTGGGGTAGTGAGATAGAGAGTTAACGAGTGATTGGGGTAGTAAGATAGAGAGTTAACAAGTGATTGAGGTAGTGAGATAGAGAGTTAACAAGTGATTGGTGTAGTGAGGTAGAGAGTTAACAAGTGATTGGTGTAGTGAGGTAGAGAGTTAACAAGTGATTGAGGTAGTGAGGTAGAGAGTTAACGAGTGTTTGGTGTAGTGAGGTAGAGAGTTAACAAGTGATTGAGGTAGTGAGATAGAGAGTTAACAAGTGATTGGGGTAGTGAGGTAGAGAATTAACAAGTGATTGAGGTAGTGAGATAGAGAGTTAACAAGTGATTGGGGTAGTGAGGTAGAGAATTAACAAGTGATTGAGGTAGTGAGGTAGAGAGTTAACGAGTGTTTGGTGTAGTGAGGTAGAGAGTTAACAAGTGTTTGGTGTAGTGAGGTAGAGAATTAACAAGTGATTGAGGTAGTGAGGTAGAGAGTTAACGAGTGTTTGGTGTAGTGAGGTAGAGAGTTAACAAGTGTTTGGTGTAGTGAGGTAGAGAATTAACAAGTGATTGAGGTAGTGAGGTAGAGAGTTAACGAGTGTTTGGTGTAGTGAGGTAGAGAGTTAACAAGTGTTTGGTGTAGTGAGGTAGAGAATTAACAAGTGATTGAGGTAGTGAGGTAGAGAGTTAACGAGTGTTTGGTGTAGTGAGGTAGAGAGTTAACAAGTGTTTGGTGTAGTGAGGTAGAGAATTAACAAGTGATTGAGGTAGTGAGGTAGAGAGTTAACGAGTGTTTGGTGTAGTGAGGTAGAGAGTTAACAAGTGTTTGGTGTAGTGAGGTAGAGAGTTAACAAGTGATTGAGGTAGTGAGGTAGAGAGTTAACGAGTGTTTGGTGTAGTGAGGTAGAGAGTTAACAAGTGATTGAGGTAGTGAGGTAGAGAGTTAACGAGTGTTTGGTGTAGTGAGGTAGAGAGTTAACAAGTGTTTGGTGTAGTGAGGTAGAGAATTAACAAGTGATTGAGGTAGTGAGGTAGAGAGTTAACGAGTGTTTGGTGTAGTGAGGTAGAGAGTTAACAAGTGTTTGGTGTAGTGAGGTAGAGAATTAACAAGTGATTGAGGTAGTGAGATTGAGAGTTAAAGAGTGTTTGGGGTAGTGAGATAGAGAATTAACGAGTGTTTGGGGTAGTGAGATAGAGAATTAACGAGTGTTTGGGGTAGTGAGATAGAGAATTAACAAGTGATTGAGGTAGTAAGATAGAGAGTTAACGAGTGTTTAAGGTAGTGAGATTGAGAGTTAAAGAGTGTTTGG
Source organism: Megaustenia siamemsis (assembly GCA_032433765.1). Taxonomy (NCBI): domain Eukaryota; kingdom Metazoa; phylum Mollusca; class Gastropoda; order Stylommatophora; family Ariophantidae; genus Megaustenia; species Megaustenia siamemsis. Next base: position 89,028,786 of record JAVIAB010000047.1, on the reverse strand, counting down.
GGTAGTGAGATAGAGAATTAACAAGTGATTGGTGTAGTGAGATAGAGAATTAACAAGTGATTGAGGTAGTAAGATAGAGAGTTAACGAGTGTTTAAGGTAGTGAGATTGAGAGTTAAAGAGTGTTTGGGGTAGTGAGATAGAGAGTTAACAAGTGATTGGTGTAGTGAGGTAGAGAATTAACGAGTGTTTGGGGTAGTGAGATAGAGAATTAACGAGTGTTTGGGGTAGTGAGATAGAGAATTAACGAGTGTTTGGGGTAGTGAGATAGAGAATTAACAAGTGATTGAGGTAGTAAGATAGAGAGTTAACGAGTGTTTAAGGTAGTGAGATTGAGAGTTAAAGAGTGTTTGGGGTAGTGAGATAGAGAGTTAACAAGTGATTGGTGTAGTGAGGTAGAGAATTAACGAGTGTTTGGGGTAGTGAGATAGAGAATTAACGAGTGTTTGGGGTAGTGAGATAGAGAATTAACGAGTGTTTGGGGTAGTGAGATAGAGAATTAACAAGTGATTGAGGTAGTAAGATAGAGAGTTAACGAGTGTTTAAGATAGTGAGATAGAGAGTTAAAGAGTGTTTGGGGTAGTGAGATAGAGAGTTAACAAGTGATTGGTGTAGTGAGGTAGAGAATTAACGAGTGTTTGGGGTAGTGAGATAGAGAATAACGAGTGTTTGGGGTAGTGAGATAGAGAATTAACGAGTGTTTGGGGTAGTGAGATAGAGAGTTGACGAGTGTTTGGGGTAGTGAAATAGAGAGTTGACGAGTGTTTGGGGTAGTGAGATAGAGAATTGACGAGTGTTTGGGGTAGTGCAATAGAGAATTGACGAGTGTTTGGGGTAGTGAGATAGAGAATTAACAAGTGATTGAGGTAGTAAGATAGAGAGTTAACGAGTGTTTAAGGTAGTGAGATTGAGAGTTAAAGAGTGTTTGGGGTAGTGAGATAGAGAGTTAACAAGTGATTGGTGTAGTGAGGTAGAGAATTAACGAGTGTTTGGGGTAGTGAAATAGAGAGTTAATGAGTGATTGTAGTTTTGAGGTAGAGAGAAAACCTTTGATTGGGACAGTGAGACACATGGTAAGAAAAAAGTAAAGAGCCCCTGTCACGCCAAATGGCGTATAGGGAATATGGTGTTAGTGACTATAATTTTTACAGACCTTCGGCACATGATTTCTGGGATAATATGGTCGGTATTACGCCCGTACCGTTTTACTTTCCCAGAAAAAATCCGGTACCCATTTAAGTCTGGGTGAACTCGGAGGTCATCGGTTGGGATCGAAGCCTACCTCTTGTCCATTGTAGTCCAGTTGACTAACCCCTAGCTATCGCGGCTCCATGTGAGACACACATTTAATGAGTAATGGGGCTAGTGAGAAAGAGATATAATGAGTGATTGAGCTAGTGAGACAGATATTTAATGCGTAGTTGAGGTAGTGAGGAAGAGAGTTAATGAGTGATTGGGGTTTTAAGGAAGAGAGTTAATTAGTGATTGAGGTATTAAAGTTAAGTTTTAATGGATGATTGAAGAAATGCAAGAGTTAATGAATGATTTGTGTAGTGAGATAGAGAGTTAATGAGTACTTGGGATATTAACGAAGAAGGTAAATAGGTGATTGATGTAGTACGATTTAGATTTAATGAATGATTGAGGTAATTGGATAGAGAGTTAATGAGTGATTGGGATAGATAGAGAGATAACGAGATATTGGAGTGCTGATGACGAGAGTTACCAAGTGATTGCTAATGAGCGTTATTGATTGATTGTAGTGGCGAGGAAGAGAATTAATGAGTGATTGAGGTAGTGAATTATAGAGTTATTGAGCGTTTAGAGTGGTGAAAAAGTTAATTAATGATTGAGATAGTGAGGAAGCGAGATAATGAATGAATTACAATTGAATTTCCAAGTTGGTCAGTTTGAAATCTATTTAATCATTGTGGGAGTGAGTGAGTGAGTGAGTGAATGATTGAATGGTTGATTGAGAAAATAAATTTAAAAAAATGAGTGTGAGTGTGAGAAACAGCAAGAGTGAGTAATGAAGGAAGTGATTGCGAAAAGCGATGTTTCAGTGAGAAAGAGAGAGTAATGACGTAGTGAAAACGAGGTTGCTAGGTTTACTCTTGTTGATGACGTCAAGAATTGTCAAGGAAATAACAGATGGTGTCAGAGGTCACTGTTGTTAACATTAAGAGGACAGAAGAGACGGAGATATGGGATATAAGAGATAGAAATTGGATATGGGAGAAAGAGATAAGATAGGAGAGAAAGATACAGATAGAAGAGAAAGAGATAAGATAATTGAGACAGATACAGATAGGAGAGAAAGATACAGATAGGAGAGAAAGAGATGAGATGGGTGAGAAAGAGACGGGATACGAGAGAAAGAGACGGCATAGATGAGAAAGAGATGGGATAGAAGAGAAAGAGATGGGATAGGAGAGAAAGAGATGGGATATGAGAGAAAGAGATGGGATAGGAGAGAAAGAGATGAGATAGGAGAGAAAGAGATGGGATAGGAGAGAAAGAGATGGGATAGGAGAGAAAGAGATGGGATAGGAGAGAAAGAGATGAGATAGGAGAGAAAGAGATGGGATAGGAGAGAAAGAGATGGGATAGGAGAGAAAGAGATGGGATAGGAGAGAAAGAGATGAGATAGGTGAGAAAGAGATGGGATAGGAGAGAAAGAGATGGGATAGGAGAGAAAGAGATGGGATAGGAGAGAAAGAGATGGGATAGGAGAGAAAGAGATGGGATAGGAGAGAAAGAGATGGGATAGGAGAGAAAGAGATGGGATAGGAGAGAAAGAGATGAGATAGGAGAGAAAGAGATGGGATAGGAGAGAAAGAGATGGGATAGGAGAGAAAGAGATGGGATAGGAGAGAAAGAGATGGGATAGGAGAGAAAGAAATGGGATAGGAGAGAAAGAGATGGGATAGGAGAGAAAGAGATGGGATAGGAGAGAAAGAGATGAGATAGGAGAGAAAGAGATGGGATAGGAGAGAAAGAGATGGGATAGGAGAGAAAGAGATGGGATAGGAGAGAAAGAGATGGGATAGGAGAGAAAGAGATGGGATAGGAGAGAAAGAGATGGGATAGGAGAGAAAGAGATGGGATAGGAGAGAAAGAGATGGGATAGGAGAGAAAGAGATGAGATAGGTGAGAAAGAGATGGGATAGGAGAGAAAGAGATGGGATAGGAGAGAAAGAGATGAGATAGGTGAGAAAGAGATGGGATAGGAGAGAAAGAGATGGGATAGGAGAGAAAGAGATGGGATAGGGGAGAAAGAGATGGGATAGGAGAGAAAGAGATGGGATAGGAGAGAAAGAGATGGGATAGGAGAGAAAGAGATAAGATAAGAGAGAACGATACAGATAGGAGAGAAATAGATGAGATGGGTGAGAAAGAGATGGGATAGGAGAGAAAGAGATGGAAGAGTAAAGAAATAGATGGGATAGGAGAGAAAGAGATGGAAGAGTAAAGAAATAGATGGGATAGGAGAGAAAGAGATGGAAGAGTAAAGAAATAGATGGGATAGGAGAGAAAGAGATGGAAGAGTAAAGAAATAGATGGGATAGGAGAGAAAGAGATGGAAGAGTAAAGAAATAGATGGGATAGGAGAGAAAGAGATGAGATAGAGAGAAAGAGATGGGATAGGAGAGAAAGAGATGGGATAGGAGAGAAAGAGATGGAAGAGTAAAGAAATAGATGGGATAGGAGAGAAAGAGATGAGATAGGAGAGAAAGAGATGGGATAGGAGAGAAAGAGATGGGATAGGAGAGAAAGAGATGGGATAGGAGAGAAAGAGATGGGATAGGAGAGAAAGAGATAGGATAGGAGAGAAATATATGAGATAGTAGAGAAAGAGATGGGATAGGTGAGAACGTGATGGGATATGAGAGAAAGAGATGGGATAGATGAGAAAGAGATGAGATAGGAGAGAAAGAGATGGGATAGGTGAGAACGTGATGGGATAGGAGAGAAAGAGATGGGATAGGTGAGAACGTGATGGGATAGGAGAGAAAGAGATGGGATAGGTGAGAACGTGATGGGATATGAGAGAAAGAGATGGGATATGAGAGAATGATATGAGATAGGAGAGAAAGTGATGGGATAGGAGGGAAAGTTATTGGATTATTTGCGGGTCATTATCATTGTACTCCGAAAAGGCCCATAGTTGCTCAGATCCCCTCTTCGGCAATTATCGCAGTGTCGAGCGACTGACGAGGCCAGTTCTGTGTTGAGTGATAAGCCATCTTACTCGCCCACTAAGTTTCTCGTTTCAGCTTCGTAACTCTATGCATCCTGTTGCATCTGGATAATTTTAATCATTTTCTCTCTTCTAGTTGTGCCCATCCTAAACTCACATCTCTTTCATCCAAAGTGTGAGAGACGTGGACTCATGGTTGTCGAGGACCTGTGCCCTTCCCACATCTCAGAGGGCATTCATGATGTCAGCACAATCCATTGGTTGACCGTCCTCAACAATAGCGCAGCTAGCCAACCTGTCCGCGCTTTCATTTCCCCGTACTCCCGCATCTCCTGGGACGTAGACAAAGGTGACCTTACATATTTTTGACTTCTGCAATGACTCTAACCAATGAATGATAGATAGGAGAGAAAGATATGGGATAGGAGAGAAAGAGATGGAATTGGAAAGAAAGAGATGGGATAGGAGAGAAAAAGATGGGATAGGAAAGAAAGAGATGGAATAGGAAAGAAAGAGATGGGACAGGGCAGAAAGAGTTGGGATAGGAAAGAAAGAGATGGGATAGGAGAGAAAGAGATGGGATATGAGAGAAAGATATGGAATAAGAGAGAAAGAGATGGGATATGAGAGAAAGATATGGAATAGAAGAGAAAGAGATAGGATTGGGGGAAAGAGGTGGGATATGGGAGAAAAATATGGGATATGAGAGAAAGAGATTGGATAGGAGAGAAAGAGATGGGATAGGTGAGGAAGAGATGGGGTAGAAGAGAAAGCGATGGAATATGAGCGAAATAGATGGGATATGAGAGAAAGAGACGGGATTAGTGAGAAATGGATGGGATAGGAGAGAAAGAGATGGGATAGGTGTTAAAGAGATGAGATAGTAAAAAAATAGAAATGAGAAATAAGGAATAGAGATGAGATTGGAGGGAAAGAAAATAGATTGGAGCAAATGAGATGTGATATGATGAAAAGAGGTGTAATGGAAGAGAATGCGATGGGATATGAAAAAGGTATGGGATATCAGAGAAATAGATGGAGTAGGAGAGAGAGATATATATAATAGGGGTGAAAACAAAAAGATGGTCTAGGATAAAAAAATAGATGGGTATGAGAGAAATATATTGGATAGGAGAGAAAGAGAGGTGGGAATAGAAAGAAAGACAAATATAGAAGAAATAAAGGAGAGAGACAAAAAAAAAAAGAGAAAATGACAGGAGATTTTGTAATAACTGAGATTGTTAGAAAGATAGAGAGTGAAGATGACACTAAAGAAATAAAGAGTGCGTGTTTGTTGAAGATAGAAAGACTTAGTGTACGGGACAAAAGTGATGAACAAAGAAGGGCATCGCCAAATGAATTCCTGAACAAGATCAGAAGAATAAATTGAATTATCTCAGAGAAGTCAGTTCATTATGTGGACTGTGGGAGTCACCGCTTCCAATGAGGTCTGAGGTCTGCCTTGTTATTTTTCAAACCGGAATGTCGTTGCTCTAGTTAACTGGAGCCTGAAAGTCAGATTTCATTTCTGGAATTGTCCAAACAGTCACCAGACGTCAAGACACAGAAGCAGTCAGAGAAGGCAGGCGGTGTGTCTCCACAGGTATTTGTTTTCTGCTGCATTCCTCGTTCATCAGCCTGGTCGAATTCTCCGGACGTTGTAAACATATAACAATAAGTTCCATGCAGGATTTATTCTCAATCTTGCGTATTCAAATTGATCTCCCTAGCTGAACTTTGTCTCTTTTCTGTCCCTCTTACTCTCCAGGACAGGAAATAAATAGATTGCTAACATGGAAAAACATCAGGGATCTCAATAAATCACAGTTAAAAGCTACTGGATTCTGTTCATTAGGAGGTTGGGAAGCAATGAAAAGAATGGCTTGGCGTGGGGCGGATACGAATTAATCTTTCAAACGTTGGCACTCAATCCTATATAAACCATTTGCACAGCTCGAGGGCCAGAAATTGAGTAACACTTATAAAAAGAAAAAGCTGCGAATTGCAAAGGGCAAAGTACTCCATCCAATTACTCTGTGCCTGGCCCTGGGCAATGATTTTGCTTGATTTCTTCTCTGTTCTGCTCACGACAGGCTGGCTTCAGTCTTGTCTTGTCGTTTGAGAAATGTCAGGAGCAATGATTTCCATTGTCAAAAATATTGGAAAATTAAGTACAAACTCGGCAAGTCTAATAATAGACGCAATGAATCAGCAAGAGTTTCCTGTACTATTTAACAAGATCGTTAATTCTACATCATGAAAGAGTCATGCAAACACGAATGAAATTAATAGATGCTTTGTTTGCACGTCCATTATGGTATCAATGACAGACACAGAACCAAAGGAAAACACCACATTATAGGAAATGAGATGCAGAAGAAATGTTGCAGTTAAAACATTGGGAGGGATAAAGTTAACATAAAATGTAACTCCGGAACAATGGTAATAAATGAATGTAACGAACATGGAACAACGAAATGGTGTGTGCTATAATTAAACAGCTCACACATACCTCTTTTCTTTAACATCTCTGGGTTACCGCAGGAATTAGGTAGTTCATCAATCAGTTAGCTAGCAAGCTAGTTAGTTAGCTAATTAGTAAGTTAATTAGTTAATTAATTAATTAATTCTATTTCATTAAATTCATGGAATCATCAGTTGTATTGCAGTTGAGCATCCCTATATCCGCTCCACCGCCCGTCTCAGCATTTCTCCAAACATTTGCAAATGTATTGCTCCTGTAGGGTGTTTATTGCAGATACATCTACTTTCCCCACTAAGCGCACAAAATTGACCAGACACCTTTTCCACCTTCAGATTCCTCAGTCTTTCAATGTACACATCCTTGTTCCACCCATTCTCCTCCTCTTCCTTTAAGGAATGAGAAACAAACTTCGCGAGACAGAACACTTCAAACAGTAAGAAATCACCATTAACGAAAATTCAAAAAGTCGAAAAATACTTTGAAAAATTATACCGAAAATTCTCATAAAGAAGAAATAAATAAAGCCATGAAGGGAAAACATGCAAAGTGAAATGTAAAACCGTAGAAGTGAAATATAGAAAATACTGCCATAGTGGAAGTGGAGCTAGAGTCTCCAGTTACCATGAGCACAGCTATTGAGGAAGCGTGGTCCAGTACTCTATCACAGGATGCCTGACTTACTTTGACCAACAGTCAGGGACCAACGAACCTAATAATTAGTGAAGTAATGATATCGACAATGTTTGTGCACTGCCCAGGGTTGGCAGCTGGTGCCAGAACTATTCCATCAAAGTTATCGCAGACGGTACCGTTGAAATTAAACAAAAGCATACTTTGACATTTTTGTAGCAAGGAGAACTTTAACTCTGAAATAAATAACAAGTCATTGTTTAACTCTGATTATTAAAAAAAAAATATTCAGAAATATTACTACGAGAGCTGAAACTCCGAAAACAATGAAATAGTAAGCAGACTATATAGAAAAGACTATATTTATATACAGGTAGATGATATCTACTCCTTCGGAAACATGATATCATTGTGTTGTGAGTAATAAAGATTAATTTGCATAGACTGTGCCGAATTTTAAAAGCCTTTAAAGTGTTCAACAAAAGATCAATTGTGGGAAATACTGAGAGCATATGGAAGTCCCAACAAAATAGTCACACCTGTACAAAATTAGAGATGTTGCAAAGGGTGAATTGAACAAAAATGAACGAAAGACACGACTATACGTGGGTCGGCTTGAAGGAGAGCTCAGAAATGACAATGTTCGCTGTCTCTAATGGTAGCCTTGTGTACCAGTGATCACAGAGAGGACTGGGTGATTGAGTGTACATATAAATGCACGTGCAATAAACTGATGTGCAACGCAGCTATTGAGTCGTTGGAAGTCAAAACCTGGACAGCGATAAGGACTTATAGACAGTTAAGATGAGTCCATGGTATCAGAATATGAATTAATTTAATGTCCATTTGGCAAAGACGAGCCATGAGAGTCAGACGAGAAGTAGATCCTTGAAACAATCCATTTCATCCTAATGGGTTCTAGCCACGATCGTCTCTTCCTGCCTGTAGAAGACCAAATACGGCCACCTTACAATACTCCATACCAGAGTCCACGCCCTTAAAGGGAAGCAATTCGGACGGACATAAATCAGACCACAACTAGGAAAATTAATTTTCCTTTCTTAGCCGGCTCTTGTCGAGGCTGCCGGTCGAGATCTCCGCGGAATTGAGCCTTCAGTTGGTGATGATGATGACGGCTTCTTTTATGGGCTGGTTTTTCGATCTCTGGACGCGTTCGACTTTCGTTCTGTGCTGAGGGATGTTTGTTTGGCTCCACTTCTTGTACGGATTGGGTCGTTGAGGTGGCTGTTTTCTGGCAGGGTCGTGAACTATGGAAATATACGGTCGAGACTTTTTTGGTTCCGTGTGGACAGAAGGAGTGCTTTCATTTTCGTGATATAGAGAAAGAGTTATGGAGACCAGGACTTGAGGTCTCCTGTCATTTTAGTCTGCCGGAAGGAGAGAAGAAGTGATTTAGAACGAGAGAGAGAGAGATAGAGAGAGAGAGATAGAGAGAGAGAGAGAGAGAGAGAGAGAGAGATGGTTCAGTAAAAGAAGAAAGCGAAAAAAATAGACATTGACAATAGAGATGTGAAATCAAGGATAAAGAAAAGACAAAGAGTTATGGAGACCAGGACTTGAGGTCTCCTGTCATTTTAGTCTGCCGGAAGGAGAGAAGAAGTGATTTAGAACGAAAGAGAGAGAGATAGAGAGAGAGAGAGATGGTTCAGTAAAAGAAGAAAGCGAAAAAAAATAGACATTGACAATAGAGATGTGAAATCAAGGAAAAAGAAAAGAGAAAGAGTTATGGTGACCAGGACTTGAGGTCTCCTGTCATTTTAGTCTGCCTGAAGGAGAGAAGAAGTGATTTAGAACGAGAGAGAGAGAGAGAGAGATGGTTCAGTAAAATAAGAAAGCGAAAAAAAATAGACATTGACAATAGAGATGAGAGATCAAGGATAAAGAAAAGAGAAAGTGAGGGCAAAGTAAGGATGAAAGAGAGGGGGTGGGGGAGATGGCAGAGAGAGTATTGTGAACTAGTAAATGAAGAAAGCTAAAAAAAATAGACAATGTAGAGATAAGGAGAAGGGAACATAAAAAAAAAAAAGAAAGCGAGTAACAAAAATTAAGGAAAACTATGAGTGTGTAAGCGAGGTAGAGAGAGAGAGAGAGAGAGAGAGAGAGAGACAGAGAGAGAGAGAGAGAGATAAAGCAAAGTCGTAAAGAGAGAAGGAATCATAAAAATGAAGAGAGAGAAAATAAATAGTCTCATCCATATTCTGCTTCATTCCTTTTTTATATCGGTACTAATCTTCCTTTTCGCAAAGATCTCTCTCGGAATATTCTCTTACTTTTTTAATTCAACCAATCACAATATTTCTTCAGCCAAACTACATTTTTGTTTCCTTCCCATTGGTTGTTCTGATCAATTATTCAGAATTGATTATTAAACGTCATAGATGGCTGTCTACGTGACCGGAGCATTTGTATTGTATCTTCACTGAACAAAATATGGACTGTTGGAACATCTATGACATATTAGAGTGATGGTAGTTTGAATATTAGAGTAGTGATAGTTTGAATATTAGAGTAGTGGTAGTTTCAATATTAGAGTAATGGTAATTTCAATATTAGAGTAATGGTAATTTCAATATTAGAGTAATGGTAGTTTCAATATTAGAGTAGTGGTAATTTCAATATTAGAATAATGGTAATTTCAATATTAGAGTAATGTCAGTTTCAATATTAGAGTAGTGGTATTTTGAATATTAGAGTAGTGGTAATTTCAATATTAGAGTAGGGGTAGTTTTAATGTTAGAGTAGTAGTACTTTCAATATTAGAGTAATGGCAGTTTCAATATTAGAGTAGTGGTAGTTTGAATATTAGAGTAGTGGTAATTTCAATATTAGAGTAGTGGTAGTTTTAATATTAGAGTAGTGGTAGTTTCAATATTAGAGTAGTGGTAGTTTTAATATTAGAGTAGTGGTAGTTTTAATATTAGAGTAGCGGTAGTTTTAATATTAGAGTAGTGGTAGTTTTAATGTTTGAGTAGTTTTAGTTTTAATGTTAGAGTAGTGGTAGTTTCAAAGATTATTATTTAGTAATAACGATAATAGTTATTGTCGCAGTACTAATTATAGTAGTATCAGTAGTAATTGTGCTACTTTACCTGACTATACTGTAGCTTGTTTTGACTTACTTTATCTTACATTACCTGATCTACTTGTGTCATGAAGCGTTGCGGGGCGCTGAAATGTTCTATCCTAGAGCTACATATGTCGCACTGGCAGCAGGTAGCCAATATTTTTGTTAATTTAATATCTGAATGACTGAGTAATGGCAACAGCTGATATGACACTTTAATATTTTAGCACTCCCAATAGGTAGGTTCGGCTTTTGTTTGGCTTTTGCCTACGAATATTAGGCTTCTTGACGCTTGGGGAAATGTCCTTTGGGTGTTTACAACTGTAGTTTATTGTCTGTTGTAAATAATTACGAGTGTAGTAGAACATTGATTAGTAAGTTGGTCTACAGAGCATAAGAGGTCAGTTTCGATCAGTCGAAATGTTTATGTCCACCCACATAATTTTAGAACCACTGTTACCTGTTTTTGACCCACAGATTGGTTGGACAATCTTGTACCCCGCACCACGAGTTCGTTCTCCATCTGCCCACGACACAGGGAAGTCATTTTATTTTAAATCCTCGTACTGATTCAACGTTATTTTGTTTTGGATGCTTCATTATTAGTTAGCTTTGTAGGGTTTGGCGATTCATGATTGTACAAAGAAATTACGACGGCGGTTTTCTGTTGCCTTCCGTCGATTTGTTTACGGTTGGCTCCGCTAGCCTTTGACTAAAAAGTCTCACCCACAAGGCAGTGGAGTTGTTTTACTTCGGGGTACCCTCCCTTAGCCTTTTACTCTCCCGAGCTTACCTGCAGGGCGGCCACAGGTTCTACTGTTTACTGCATACAATAGCAGAGAAAAAATAACAGACAGATTAAGAGAATGGCTTGGCAGAAGGTCAACAACAGAAATGATAAATAGCTGCCAAGATCGAAAGTTGTGGAGAGACATGACCACCTACGCCAGTAGGCCCGATACTTGATGATGTAGGGTTTATTTTATTTACTTACATCGCACAGGAAATAGAGGAGGCTCTACAAGAAAAGAAACACACACTGGATGTGTGGATCGACATGGAAAAGACTTTTGATAGGGTTTGGCGAGAGGGTTTAAAGAATAAGCTTTTTAGACTTGGCATCCAGGGTCGTTTATTCAATTGGGTCTCTCAATACCTTCAGGATAGAACGGCCAGAGTACAAGTTCAAGGTCAACTAAGTAAGAAGATCTCTATCGAACAAGCTGTCCCACAAGGCGGAGTCTTGCCCCCAACACTCTTTTTAATTTTCATAAATGACATCGTAATGGACATACCACCCCGAATACACTCAGCAATATACGCAGATGATCTGGCGTTATGGGCTCGCGAGGAAAGTATGTCAGTGGCTGGTTCCAGGATGCAAGGTGCCCTAGGTAAACTTGAAAAATGGACGAACAACTGGTTCTTATCAATTAACGAAAAAAAAAAAACTACATATACAATTTTCAGCCTATCAAGAAACATACTCTCTGCAAACTTGAAGATAAAAGACCATACACTCCCTATTGACCAAAACCCAACATATCTTGGCGTCACCATGAATCGCAGAATGATTTGGAAAAATCAGGTAAACAGAGCAAGAAAAAAAAGCCAAAACCCGAATTAATATTATGAAGAAATTGGCAGGAACGGACAGGGGAGCAGATAGCAATATCTTGAAAAGGCTATACTTAGGAAGGGTCAGACCAGTCCTAGAGTATGGAGTCACAGCCTGGGCTATGGCTTCCAAATCACACCTTAGCAAAATTAACAGAACACAGAACCAAGCTGCCCGTATCATCGCTGGTGCTATGAAATCTACACCTATCAAAACTCTAGAAACAGTAACAGGTTTACAACCCTTAGATGACAAACGGGTCACTAAAGTATTGCAACAAGCGGAGAAATATAGAAGGCTCCTTAGCAACCCCATGCATCAAAGAATTACTGGTTTAGGAATTGTACGACTAAAAAGGAGCAACTTCGCTGCAATTGCCAATGAACTAACTACTGGAGACCCTGTACTTTCCCAAACAATATCCAAACTCTTGGGCCCATCTGATATGTCTCCTCATGGGAAACATAAAACACCAGAACTTAAGGAAAATATAACAGGAATCATGAAAAAGGGCACCCAATCAGACACAGAAAGAAAACACGTAGCAGAAAACACATACACGATACCTATCCACAGGACTCTTGGTCCCACATATACACAGATGGCTCTGTTACAAATGCCACCAGAAATGGAGGGGGTGGCGTGTTCTTGACGCTGAATAACCAGGACGAGATCACCAAGTCAATAGCTACTGGGAAATTCTCAAACAACTTTAAAGCAGAAACTGAGGCCCTCAGTGATGCTGCAACACTGGCTACTTAACTCAAAAATAACATGCACAATAAATTAGTGATTCTGACTGATGCTCTGTCAGTACTATCAGCTCTAAAAAGCCCCAAGAACAATGAACTAGATGACTTGAGAACAAGCCTGGACCAACTATGCAATAACTTCCAAAGAGTAGTCATTAAGTGGAAACCATCACACTGTAATATACACGTGAACGAACGCGCAGACAAATTAGCTAAAGAGGGAGGGAGATTACCAGAAGAGAACCATCCGCTCAGTTATGACGAAGCTAAATCCATCCTCAAAGGTCAGTACCATGAAAAATGGAAACGAGAACACCCAAAGCATAATTAGGGTGACAGATACCACAAACTATCAAGGAGGGATCAAGGCATCATACTTCGCCTATCACTGGCCACAATAGAATGAGAAATCACATGTTCACCAAATTCAAAATAGGTACAACCAGCCTATGCCACTGTACACTGGACAATATGACTACAAAACATGTTCTGCAGGATTGCCCCCAGTACACAGACCTGAGAAGAGCAAAGTGGTCCACGCCCACCTCCCTGGAAGAAAAACTATATGGGGCAATCGAATCACTTAAACAGACAGCTGACTACATGATAGAATCTGGAACCCTACTCTGATTGAGTCTTGATCGCAGAGAGAGAGAGAGAGAGAGAGAGAGAGAGAGAGAGAGAGAGAGAGAGAGAGAGATAGAGAGAGAGATTTACTTACATATTTGTGTGTGTGTGGTTTGTTTGTTCCTGCTGAAGGCCCATTGAGCCGAAACGTCGTTTAAATTTGTGTCGTCTACCAATTACGTAAAGCTTTAACAATACCATTTTTTTCTATCTTTTTTTTTTCACTTCTCCTTCGATCAGTCGACCACTTGTGTTTGTTTTTAAATGAAAGTGGAATTTAAGTTCTAATCGTGGAAAATGTTGTAGCTTTTATGGATGACGATGTTCTGAGCTAGGTACATTCCTCTCATTCTTAAATGGATATTTTATGGAAGTGGTTTAAATTTGTGATACCACACACAAAACTTCAAATTTGTAGCAAAAACTTATGAGTATGGTTAGTCGGAGGCCCCGGTATCAAAACAAACGAACTAAAGTCCGTAATTGCTCAACCGCCCCTGCCAGTGGAGTCATCCAAATTAAAACTCATCTCATTGAAGGATCCAAACAAAGAAAGGCAGCTGCAGTCCTTGTCATGGAAACTACAGCACATGTCAAAAGACATAAGGCCAAGTGGCACCCCGCCGGTGAACTGTCCTTCGTCATACGATATCACCATTCATCGTAAGCAAACGAAATATCGAAATACGATCCGGATGAAAAACACAGATCACGGCGTGCACAGTGCACCAAACTCAGTAGCTGCAGTAGCAATCCGGATTTGGAATATGAGAAAACTGCAACAAGGAACACTTTTAAGACAGAGCCTGTGTGGTTCCTGCCGCCTACCTCCATATTGACCAGAAGTCCCTTGTAGCTAAAGTCTGAATATTTATGTGTTAATGTGACTTTGGCATTCAATGCTAGTAAAGTAAAAGTAAAGTAAAGTAAAGTAAAGTAAAGTAAAGTAAAGTAAAGTAAAGTAAAGTAAAGTAAAGTAAAGTAAAGTAAAGTAAAGTAAAGTAAAGTAAAGTAAAGTAAAGTAAAGTAAAGTAAAGTAAAGTAAAGTAAAGTAAAGTAAAGTAAAAGTAAAGTAAAGTAAAGTAAAGTAAAGTAAAGTAAAGTAAAGTAAAGTAAAAGTAAAGTAAAGTAAAGTAAAGTAAAGTAAAAGTAAAGTAAAGTAAAGTAAAGTAAAGTAAAGTAAAGTACTCCCGTCACGCCAAGTGGCGTATAGGGAATATGGTGTTAGTGACCCTATATTTTACAGACCTTCAGCATATGATTTTTGGGGTAATGTGGTCGGTATTACGCCCGTGCTGCTTTACTTTCCCAGAAAAAAATCCGGTACCCATTTAAGGCTGGGTGAACCCGGAAACCGTCAGTTGGGATCGAACCCTACCCCTTGTCCTTTGTAGTCCAGTTCACTAACCACTGAGCTATCGCATTCAATGCTAGTAATAACAAGATTTTTTTAAAATTGGCAAATTTAAGAGTTTTTGAGTTTGTTTTGCAAATTTTGAGTGAAATATTTTACTTTTAACTATGAATGTTTTTTTCAATGATTATTTTGATTTCTAGATACAGTTTCCTCTAATAGATTTGAATGTTAAATAGAAGAAGTATGTGTGTTTTATCTTCCTTGAAAGACAGAAATGAGCAAATCAACCAAAGTATCAATGATAAACAACCGTGCACACATTTCTACTCTAACGGCCCAATAGTCTTAAATCTGCAGCGGATTGATCTGGGAGAGAAATCTGACAGTAGCTGCATTATCCAAAAAAGTGCCACTAGATACAAGATATTTGTACTTGTAATATATTCCAAAGCAAAATGTTATATCTTCTCAACATTTGTATATGGTGCAGAAACATGGACATTAGACAAGAAAAAAAAGAAAAAAAACACAAAATTTAAGTCTTTGAAATGTTAATTTATAGAAGAATAGGAAAAATTGGATGGAAAGAAAAAAACAAACAAACGATGAAATCATAAAACAACTAAAACTGAAAAGAGAACTACTAAACACAATTCAAACAAGACAAATGAGATTTTTGGGGAATTTTAAAAGACACAGCAACCTACTAAAAGTAATCTTGGAAGGGAAAATACAAGGTAAAAGAGGCAGAGGCAGATCAAGACTACCATGGGCGAGTAACATCAAAAGATGGACATGCCAGCCTATGACAACCTGCATCATCAAAGCAAGAGACAGAGCGGAATGGCGCTCCATGGTAGCCAACTTTCGATGCGGAGACGGTACACAATGACGATAATCTGATCAAACTAAAAGCTCTAGATTGCATGAAGTGTGTCTGTAGTGAAAACACCATTGTCCTTGACATTCGCTTGCTTGCATTCAACCGATGACTAAAGCAAAACCTCTTCGTCATCCGCCCTTACTAGGACGTTAATTGGGCGTGTATGCGTTGTGCTGGAGTTTGCAGTAGAACTGGGATATTTGCGTCTTCCAGCCCAACACATCCGATTTCGGCACGGCGTTTTTGGGTACCGGGTTGCCTTCCCTCTCGACACTTAATCACTTGGCCAAACTACACTGACTACTAGAGGCACCCCGAAGAGGTGGAGTACAGTCTGGATGGTTCTGTTTCACCGATCCTAGCGCAAGCCATTAGTTTGAATCACTGTTAACCTCAGCTGTCTGTTTAGTCTTCTCAGTGATAGTTACAAAAACTAGAAGTAAATTACTTACACGGGGTAGCTCGCTGCTTAGTGAACTGGACCACTACCGACAAGAGCACGGTTCGATGCCGATATTTTGGCTCAAAAGCAAAAGCAAATCAAGGCATAAATGGGAACTGGATTATTTATTTAATTTAATTTTATCTTATTTATTTATTTTTTATTAATTATTTTTTTTTTGGGGGGGGGGCGGGGGTGGCGATGTAGGGCGATCTGAAGTGATACCGACCAAACTAACAATTCAAATAAAATGTGTAGCTGGTCTTTCAAAAATATGATATGTGTACTAACACCATCACGTGTACTAACACCATCACGTGTACTAACACCATCACGTGTACTAACACCATCACGTGTACAAACACCATCACGTGTACTAACACCATCATGTGTACTAACACCATCACGTGTACTAACACCATCACGTGTACTAACACCATCACGTGTACTAACACCATCACGTGTACTAACACCATCACGTGTACTAACACCATCTTGTTCATGCTTATGGCGGAGAGTAAATCCTTTACTCCACTCCACCAAACCACATTTTGTTCAGTAATAGCAAATCAATTATTTGAAGAATACAAATGAGAACAATCAAATCAGTTTATGAAAATGTCAAAAACAAAGTTGTCATTTGTGTTTGTCCTGGAAGCTTCAAGTTTGTGGCCTTCAAACAAACAAACAAACAAACAAACAAACAAACAAACATACAAACAAACAAACAATTGAGATATGACAGATTAATAATGCCTACAATATAAAATAACGTAAAATGGTGTGGGGCAGCTAAACTAATAGAAAGACAAGACAAACTACAACGTTTCGGCAAATGTCTTCAACAGGTGTAACAAACAAGCTACACAAATACATAAATATAAGCCAGAATATTTTAACCAAGCTCTACGTACTTCCAGTTACGGTCTTTTCCCGCCCTCTTTATAGAGCGGTGTTGTGTTTTCTGGCTTGGATTTATGTATTTAATTTGTATAGTTTGTTTGTTACACCTGATGAAGGCTTTTGCCGAAACGTTGTAGCTTGTCTTGTATTGCTATTAGTTTAGGTGCTGCATATTATTTTATGTTTATTTTACATGTTTCCTGCAGCTATACTCGGGGCCCGCATAGTATTTCATATTTTGTATACTTGATATTTGTGCTGATCTTTGATGCCTATAATAATTGGTTACATTAATGCCATGTGGGGCAAGGCGATACGAATTGGCCCTTATTAAGGTAAAGTCAGTCAAACAAGTGACAAAGTTAATTCTACCAGGACTGTCATTCTAAAGCAGTCAAGTTGAATCGAATGTGTTGGGCCGAAAAGTGTGAATATTTTGCTAAGTAGTTGCATTGTTTTAATATAATTTATAACTTTCGTTTGAGAGTAAAGGAAAAGTACAAATAAATTGGAAACTGTATCAATAAACAGTGATTCAATAAACATTATACAAACACAAAGTGTATCAACGAACATGGAACCAACAAACATTGTATTAACAAACATGGCATCATCAAAAAACATTACATCATCAAACTTGTATCAACAAAAACTGTATCAACAAACATTACATCATACAACTTGTATCAACACAAACTGTATCAACAAACATTGAATCATCATTGCGATCTCTTTTATGGCGGGGATTGGTTTAACTTTAACATGACAAGGCTTCTGAACTCTCCGAGGGATGGCTACGATCCAGGGACAGGGACTAGAAAGGGGAGTTAAAAACAATGCCATTCTGAATTGCCATAATATGTTAATGCTCTAGTTAAGGCAGGTCTAACGGTGTGCCATACTCGCGGGGATAATTGATATCTCTACGGACTGCATACGGCGGGAGTGAGTGATGCATCGTGCACGTGACATTAATCTGCTCACTTCGGAGACCTTCCTACCCCTGGACACGTGGATCGATCGGCGACACGAGGTTAAGGGGCATGAGTTATGACAGTATGGACTAGAATCGGCAGTTTTCAAACTTTCGGTAAATAAGGGTACACTTTTAATCGATAAAGAATATATGAATTACAGTTTGTGAAATGTGACACACGCTGAGAACCGCAAGTCAATTGTAGAAAATAATACCTTCATAATGAAAAAAAAATAATACCTTCATAATGAAAAAATAATACCGAAAGACTTAACATAAATATTTATTTGTCAAGCCGAGGGCTCTTAATGCCATTCAGAGACAACATTGATGCCCTATATAACAATGGTGGTCAACCTTGGTGGCAGGGCAGAATTATAATAAAAGATAACGCATGCTTCCCGAAACACCAGAAGTTGAATTTCTTTAGCTGTAGAACTTCACCAGTTTGCTTATCTGTTGAAGAATTTTATATTTATCACAACCCGTGGAAAAAAATATCTGGCACTAACCAGATCTCCCTCAAAATGTTGCATTCACCACAGCTCGAATCTCTGAAAAAATCTCTGCCGCTAACCAGATCTCCCTCAAAATGTTGCATTCATCACAGCTCGAATCTCTGAAAAAAATCTCTGCCGCTAACCAGATCTCCCGCAAAATGTTGCATTCACCACAGCTCGAATCTCTGAAAAAATCTCTGGCACTAACTAGATCTCCCTCAAAATGTTGCATTCACCACAGCTCGAATCTCTGAAAAAATCTATGTCGCTAACCAGATCTCCCGCAAAATGTTGCATTCACCACAGCTCGAATCTCTGAAAAAATATCTGCCACTAGCCAGATCTCTCAAAGAATAATGCATTCACCACAGCCTGAATCTTTGCAAGAGTCCTTGTCACTAGCCAAATCTCACATAGAACATTGCATTCACCACAGCCCGAATCTTTGAAAGAGTCCCTGTCACTAGCCAGATATCACATAGAACATTGCATTCACCACAGCCCGAATCTTTGAAAGAGTCCCTGTCACTAGTCAGATATCACATAGAACATTGTATTCACCACAACCCGAATCTTTGAAAGAGTCCCTGTCACTAGTCAGATATCACATAGAACGTTGCATTCACCACAGCCCGAAATCTTTGAAAGAGTCCCTGTCACTAGTCAGATATCACATAGACCATTGCATTCACCACAGCCCGAATCTTTGAAAGAGTCCCTGTCACTAGTCAGATATCACATAGAACATTGTATTCACCACAGCCCGAATCTTTGAAAGAGTCCCTGCCACTAGTCTGATATCACATAGAACATTGCATTCACCACAACCCGAATCTCTGAAAGAGTCCCTGCCACTAGTCAGATATCACATAGAACATTGCATTCACCACAGTCCGAATCTTTGAAAGAGTCCCTGCCACTAGTCAGATATCACATAGAACATTGCATTTACCACAGCCCGAATCTTTGAAAGAGTCCCTGTCACTAGCCAGATATCACATAGAACATTGCATTCACCACAGCCCGAATCTTTGAAAGAGTCCCTGTCACTAGCCAGATATCACATAGAACATTGCATTCACCACAGCCCGAATCTTTGAAAGAGTC
The DNA here is from genome assembly GCA_032433765.1 of Megaustenia siamemsis. NCBI lineage: Eukaryota > Metazoa > Mollusca > Gastropoda > Stylommatophora > Ariophantidae > Megaustenia > Megaustenia siamemsis. The sequence continues at coordinate 89,009,222 of JAVIAB010000047.1, read as the reverse complement.
CCTGCCACTAGTCAGATTTCACATAGAACATTGCATTCACCACAGCTCGAATCTTTGAAAGATTCCCTGCGACTAGACACTTCTCCCGCTTTTCTGTTGTCAAGTTCAAGGTCTCCTTTATGTCTTGGAAAACACTTTCTTCTTGGCCCCCCACCCCTACCCCTTTTCTCTCGACTTCCTTGAATCATGACTTCTATTTTCGTAATCTCCAGTGATCACCATAGATAGAAACCATCTCACCTCTTCATGGAGCAAGTAATCACCATAGATAGAAACCATCTCACCTCTTCATGGAGCAAGTGATCACCATAGATAGAATCCATCTCACCTCTTCATGGAGCAAGTGATCACCATAGATAGAAACCATCTCACCTCTTCATGGTGCAAGTGATCATCATAGATAGAAACCATCTCACCTCTTTATGGAGCAAGTGATCACCATAGATAGAAACCATCTCACCTCTTCATGGTGCAAGTGATCACCATAGATAGAAACCATCTCACCTCTTCATGGAGCAAGTGATCACCATAGATAGAAACCATCTCACCTCTTCATGGAGCAGGTGATCATCATAGATAGAAACCATCTCACCTCTTCATGGAGCAAGTGATCATCATAGATAGAAACCATGTCACCTCTTCATGGAGCAAGTGATCACCATAGATAGAAACCATCTCACCTCTTCATGGAGCAAGTGATCATCATAGATAGAAACCATCTCACCTCTTCATGGAGCAAGTGATCACCATAGATAGAAACCATCTCACCTCTTCATGGAGCAAGTGATCATCATAGATAGAAACCATCTCACCTCTTCATGGAGCAAGTGATCATCATAGATAGAAACCATCTCACCTCTTCATGGAGCAAGTGATCACCATAGATAGAATCCCCTTCTAAAACTGTTCGAAACTTTCTAACAGCGTTAAACGTTATAGCTGTTTTCACTTATGATCATATTATTTGCCCCACGAAAGCTCATAGTGTCAAAAGAGCTTATTGGATGTACATAAAGAACACTTAGTGATCTTATTAATGTACCTAAGGTGCGTCAATTATTTTGATTCGAAAGTTCTACAAAACCAGTGTTAGATCCAGCCACAACACCGGCCATTATTTGAACATATAGCCGTACGTCACTCGCATTTTGAAATGCAGCAAATTTGTTCTTTCCTTTAGCCGAAGCTTGCAAGAAACAAGTGTCCAATAATCATTAAAACATGAGGGTCTACAAAGGAATGCTGGAGCAAATACAATAAAACACACAAAACATAGCATTTCATAAGCTTTAAGATAACACACGTCTATATACCGACGTTATGATTAGGGATGTCTTCAACATACGCTAACAGACAAAACTGAAGTAAGATCTAAAGAAATACAAAGATATGTAATTCGTGACATGTGTATGCACACTGACCTGTTTTCGGAAACTTCTGTTACTGCGTGTTATTGGCGCATATTTTCACCTGTGAGCACCCGCACGTGTCCCGTGCGCACTTACATTCTTTTTCGTTGTTGATACATCAGAGTATACAGGGAAGACTTTTATTTTTTAATTTTCCTATTATTTTTTCTTCTAGTTCGAAATTATTATGTTTTAACTTTTTTAAATACATATTTTTATGTGTGCTGTATGTTTGTTCCTGCTGAAGGTCTATTGGGACGAAACGTCGTTCTGGTTTGTGTTGTCCACTTGTTAGGTGAAGCTTTTACCATGCTGTTTTTTTTCCATTATATTTTCTATATCTGTTTTTTTTTCAATTATTTTTTCTATATCTGTTTTTTCTTCCATGACTCCGTCTGTAGTGACACGACGATGTAGCAATAATGTAAGCACACATCATCATCATCATCATCATCAAGTACCGGGCCTACTGGCGTAGGTGATCATGTCTCTGCACCATTTTCATTCTCGGCAGCGATTTATCATTTCTGTTGTTGGCCTTCTGCCAAGCCATTCTCTTAAGCTGTCTGTTATTTTTTCTCTTTGCTTCCCTCTATCTCTTCATCCCTCAATTTTTCAATTTGTTACAACATATTCCAGTTGTTCTCTCCTCATTACATGGCCAAAAAATGATGATTGTCTCTTCCTAATATTGGAAATTAGTTTTCTTTTTGCTTTGACCTCTCTCAGAACTTTTTCATTACTCTTCTTAGCTGTCCGTGGTACTCTAAACATTCTTCTGTAAAACCACATTTCTACAGACTCAAGTGATTTTCTTGTCTGTTGTCCTATTGTCCATGATTCGCATCCATATGTTAAGATTGGCTCTACATAACATTTAAGAACTCTTTTTCCTGTTTCTATTGTCAAAATTGGATTGCATAGTATTTTCCTAATTTTTTGGAAAGCTTATTTTGCCTGAGCCATTCTGCATCTCACCTCTTTTGTACATCTTCTGTGTGAGGTTAACAAAGTTCCCAAATATTTAAATTCATTTACCTGTTTTAATATTGTTCCACTTGTCTTTATTTTGTACTGAGGTGATGTCTTTTTCTTTATTGTTACCATTACCTCTGTCTTTTGCTATTAAGGCTGAGTCCTTTATTTTTGCTTTCCTTCACTATAATGTCCAACATTTCTTGTAACTCATTTTCACTCTTAGCGATTAAGACTGTCAATTCAGCATACCTTAGATTATTTATATTATGACATCCAATTGTTATTCTAGGCATGTCCCTTATGGATCTTAAGATAATCTCACTATAAATATTAAACAAATCTGGTGACAGCACACAACCTTGTCTAACACCCTATTTTATTTGTTGAAACATTCCCAATTGGGTTCCAGTTCTTGTGTCCGCTGTTTGTTGCCAGTACATGTTCTTTATTATACTTAGGTCTTTTCTGTCTACGTTTATGCTTTCTAAAATTTTGATTATTTCTTGGAGCTTTACTTTATCAAATGCCTTGGTGTAATCTATGAAACATAGGTATAGTTCTGTTTTCACCTCTATGGCTCTTTCTACTAAAGTTCTTATGATATAAATGGCATTGCTTGTTCCTTTATCTCTAACAAAACCACACTGTTCATCGCTAATTTCTGGACTGAAATTTTTAGCACACATACTATGAGAATAATACTGGTTGATACCCGGCGACAGCGTTTGGAATTTTTGGGCGGAGAGGGTGTGGTATACGTATCTTCCTTCGTTGTCATAACTCTTCTCCCCCCCCCCCCCCCCCCCCCCCCGCAACCCAATCAGGCTTTGAATACATCTAGAAACAACGGGAAAAAAGTTTGGTCACGTGATCGGATAGAAAGATCAAAATACGACACAGCGAGCCTTTAATATATTTTACGAGAACACCAGATTCAAGGGTCAACCACGAAAAGCGAAATGAATTTATTGAATATTAGAAATACTGGGAAACATAACAGCAGGAGAAGCAAACATACGAGCAGAAGATCGAAAATTATATCTCTCCTCGACGCTGAAAGGTAAATGAGGAAGGAAAGAATAAAATGAGGTCAGTTAGGAACATATTTTTAATTGTAGCGAAAAGAAAGGGCCAAGCTGCGTTCGAGCTTACGTTCACTCCATCGCCAAGCCAGCGCGTTGCCACTTCACTACATGCTCACAGAATGCAACGTCTCACATGAAACAAGCCAGAAAGAGCTGGTAACGGTCCTGACATATTGACTTGCAACACGAATGACTAGACCTGATTTCAAAACGAACATCATTTATCGACAAGGTAATGTGACATGGCAGATATTGGTTTTAGTGTCATTAAAAAAAAAAATAAATAAACACAATAATAATATTCTGAATGAAGGGAAAACATTGACCATTTCCACAGCTTTGTAAGATTAGCACTAACATTGGCGGCAACGCCCATTTGTTGCCCTAAATCGCAGATTTGCCAGAAAACCGGAAACATTCAAACCGAACACATTTTCTAACTAACAATGTCATAAAACAAAATGGCCGTCATAAAACAGAAGTAAAGCGAAGTGTAAGTCTGGCTTTTGATGGGGGTCAAATGTTATATGACTATTTCCAAGGGACGGGGTGTGCGTCATGAAGTGTTGTCTGCGTTCACCATCTGTACAGTCTGTCATGTCTCGTTATACACAGCTTAGCTCAATCGATACCAGGCCTGTGTTGCATTTGAGTACGTTTATGACTTGTACCTTCGTCGGTTCTGTGTAACCGGCAGAGAATGCAAGGGTCCCTAGACAGTTTACGGAAAGGGCCCTGTTGTGGAAATCAAAGAAATTCGATTTTGAAGCTAATCGGCTGTGGTGACCAGAGGAGACAATTTCAGAATTAGAATATTAGATAAACAATCGACTTGTGGCCTTAAAAGTTCGACATGTCCAAAAAAACCGACACAACACAAACAAAATAATTGACATATAACCTAACATGACCGACAAATAACTTTAAATCGATATGTAACCTAACTTAACCGACACATAATCTTAAATTGATATATAACCTATTTTGATCTACAATTTTCTGCGGCGGCTTTCGCTAAACGAACACTTTTCTTCATCTTCCGCCATTCATCATCAGTATGTGCCAGATTGGCGTAGATTTCTTCTTCTTCTTCCTCTAAATCCCATAACCCTGACGTTCGTTAGGGCACTGCTGACGGACGTCATCAACCTTCTCAACTTCCCTCAATCTCCTGTCATTTTTTGGCACTCTGAAATTTTTTAAGCCTGTCGATCCTTTGATGTTATCTACCCACCTCTTCTTCTCGCTCCTGCCATAATTCCGCGCAGAATGGCCATCGCAAGGCCAGACATCGAAATAGGTGTCACTTCATTTTACGCTTATTCGCAATGGCCAATTGATAATCATCTGCTCCGATTCTTGTCAACAAATGAGCCTGAATCCGCAGCCATGAACATGAATATCATGTCAAGGTGGGAGGTGCCAGACGGGATGCTACGTAGGAACCTAAAGATGACTTGTCAACCAACACAACACCGGTGACGTCAGTCGCTACACGGTTAGGGATATTCTTCGGTAGAGATCTGAGCACTTATATGCAGTGAGGATGACCACTCGACTAAACTAAACTAAACTAAACTAAACTAAACTAAACTAAACTAAACTAAACTAAACTAAACTAAACTAAACTAAACTAAACTAAAGTTTATTGTATCTTTTTGCGTAATGCTTCATTTGTGATAAGTTCTAAGTAAAAGATGTCCAAACACTGACGAAATCAGTTACTTAAATAAAATCCAGACAATAACTCAAGCTATACAATTAACACAACCTAGAAAGCTAAATACCTAGAATGTGCAACACCTCGCCTTACCAGTTGTTGAATAAAAATAAAGCGCAGAGAAGAAGGTAATATGTACAAAAAGATCAGCACATCCAAGATCTTTACTGCTGTCGTGCTGTCCACTCATTATGATGTTCCTTTACAAGGTAAGACAGACACACAGTGTACATTGTAAGAACCATTGAGACTGAGAGTGTTCAATAACGACTGGATGCAAAATAAGACCACCTAACGATGGGTCGTTCTTGACTTCTGTAACTCCATAAATGATGCCATGACAGCTCATTTCAGTATGTCATTGCGTTTGCACATTTGGAGCTATAATATCACACCAGGTTAATAACATCCACGGTAATGTCATATGTGTGTCATCTAACGTACGTCGTTCAATTATGTGGGCTATCGGCCATATTGCGGCTAAAACATTCCAGCGATAAAGTACTGCTCCATAATTCTGTCTATGTATGTGTATGTGTGTGAACACATCTTAATTTGAAGGAGAGCTCTGAGTTTTAGGGGAAACAGGAGGGAGTGGGGCGGAGATGGGCGGGACGATATGAAATGAACTTGGTAAACAAGAAAACGTGAAACATGGAGAACAAGAAAACGTGAAACATGGAGAACAAGAAAACGTGAAACATGGAGAACAAGAAAAATGACAATCACGATGATACAAACCTTCATTGATGGTCGCTTGCTCAGAATAAATGGATGGAAATGGCTGGACAAAATTATTAACGTAGAATTATGGAAGAGTACCAGTCTAACAGCAGTGATCAAAGAGATACATTGAAGACAATATCGGTGGATAGGATACACACTGCGGAATCCAACTGAAAGTGTTACTCAGCAGGTCTTTTTTTGGAATCCCCAGGGAAAGAGACAAGGAGGAAGACCACAGAGATAAAGATGATGGGGAAGACACGGAATGATCTTAAAAGAAAGGCAAGAAACAGAAGAAAAGTTTTTTTTTAAGACCTATGATCCACAAGGAGATGAAAGGAAGAAGAAGAAACAAGAAAAGTATTCAAACAATGCAAACATGTAAGGAAATATTCCTCTCACTAAGCTACTAAGAATATCAAAATCAAACATGGACAATAACCTCCATAAAAGAAAGAAAATCATCACAATGGAGATGGGTTTTCAGAGTAGAATAGCGAAAGTGACGAGAAGAGACAGAATATGTCTTATTCAGCGTACATGTCTGAGGATAAGGTAAAGGTAAAGTATGAGAGTTGAATCGGCGTCTTGGCACACGAGTTTCCACCCATTTGTGTTCGGCCGCCTATCCAGAGGTGTTCGAAAACTTCTAGATAGTGTCGCTTCACGCATTTAAACTCACGCTGCGAGGCTGCATTCTTCGCCTTCCCAGAGTACCACACTGGTACCCATTTCTGCCAGCGGCTAGGTCGACCGCGGGGGTACTTTTTTCCCCAACCACGAATACAGTTCACAAGGTTCCAGCGGAAATCGAACACAGGTCGTCAGAACGTCGGTTTAATCTATAATACATTCGAAGAGAGCTCAAGTCTTGTGAAATCGTCACACACCCTGTCCTAGTGACGGCCACAGGGACCTTCTCTGGTAATGGTTTGCGCTTTTGGAGCAGGGGATCCGTCACTTTCGCCACCATGTAGTACTCCACTCAATTAGAACCAGATCAATTTTTTCGAGATTGTGACGTCTTCATGGTGAGATGAGAATTACATTGTAATTTATGTTAGGAATGTAGCCCAGTGCATCCGATTTCACCATATTTGTGTCTCACTATTCCTGTTCTCAGTCCTTTGACTTGTCCTGCTTGGGTGAACCATTGTAGCATTGCTATCACTAGAACAGCTCTTGGGGATATGGGCATAGAAGCATGAAGACACGTCAGAGCAGCAAATGTATGCAAATGCTCTCTGCTGGTAAGCTTTTAATGCATAAAACCTCATTTAATAGTATAATCTATTGAATTATAATGTTGCATGGTGTCAGATCTGATCGATCATGGATGGGGTCATCATAACTGGTGCCAGACAGAATAAGTAATGGCGGTATAACAGAATAAGAAATGGCGGTATAACAGAATAAGTAATGGCGGTATAACAGAATAAGTAATGACGGTATAACAGAAATCGTAATGGCGGTATAACAGGATAAGTAATGACGGTATAACAGAATAAGTAATGGCGTATAATAGAAAAAGTAATGACGGTATAACAGAATAAGTAATGGCGGTATAATAGAAAAAGTAATGGCGGTATAACAGAATAAGTAATGGCGGTATAACAGAATCCGCAATGGCGGTATAACAGAATAAGTAATGGCGGTATAACAGAATAAGTAATGGCAGTATAACAGAATAAGTAATGGCGGTATAACAGAATAAATAATGGCAATATAACAGAATAAGTAACGGCGGTATAACAGAATAAGTAATTGCGATATAACAGAATAAGTAATGGCGATATAACAGAAAAAGTAAAGGCGATATACCTGAATAAGTAATGGCGGTATAACAGAATAAGTAATGGCTGTATAACGGAATAAGTAATGGGGACATAACAGAATAAGTAATGGCGACATAACAGAATAAGTAATGGCGATATAACAGAAAAAGTAAAGGCGATATACCTGAATAAGTAATAGCGGTATTACAGAATAAGTAATGGCGGTATTACAGAATAAGTAATGGCGATATAACAGAATAAGTAATGGTGGTATAACAGAATAAGTAATGGCGGTATAACAGAATAAGTAATGGCGGTATAACAGAATAAATAATGGCGATATAAGAGAGGAGTTGGAGTTGCAGCATTGCTGGATCATATCAAAAACATCATCATTATGTGCCATACCGGTTGGCGTAGGCGATCGTCCTTCTACAATCTTCTACCTACATTTCATCGTATCAGTTCTTTTGTTTACTGTTTGCCATGCCATGACACCAAGCTGTATGCTATTTTCTATCTTTGTCGTCCGCGATCTCTCTTTCCTTGTATTTTGCCAGTTGTACCCAAGTATTCCAACTTTCCACTTATCATGATGTGCCCGAAAAATGTTGATTGTTGATTTATATTAAACAAAGAGTAATAAAGTAGTCTAGACTTGTAACACAAACATCATTGGACAACTTTGTGTCCTGTAAGAATCGTTTACTCTCAGCTAGTTGGCGCTTCACTCTAGTGCAAACTTCACACATACAAACAGATACGTACACGCACGCACACCTAAACACATAAACACATACCGTAAACATATATATCTCACTAACTTTCCGCATATAAAGAGATACAGCGAATACGATGGCGCTGGATAGGACACACACTGCGGAAGCCAACTGAGAGTATTACACAACAGGCCCTTTTTTGGAATCCCCAGGGAAAAAGACAAAGAGAAAGACCAAGGAATTCTTGAAAAAGACAGATAGAAGCAGAGATGAAGATGACGGGGAAGACATGGAAAGATCTTAAAAGAATGGCAAGGAAAGTGTTTGTTGCAGACCTATGTCCCACAGGGAGTTGAAAGGATGTAGAAGAAAAACCTTCCGCATTCATCATCATCATCATCATCATCAGCATCATCGTGTGGCATAATGGATGGCGTAGGCGATCATATCCGACCACAACTCTGTGCCCACAGTTTCCCCTGCCATGCCACCAAGCTGTTTAGTATATTCTCCCATTGTTGTCAGCGATCTCTGTTGAATAATAGCAGATACAATGGCTAGGACTTGTGCCACGACCAACATGGGACAACATTGTGCCATGTAGGAATCACTCTCAGCTAGTTGGCACTTGTAGGAATCACTCTCAGCTAGTTGGCACTTGTAGGAATCACTCTCAGCTAGTTGGCACTTGTAGGAATCACTCTCAGCTAGTTGGCACTTGCAGGAATCACTTTCAGCTAGTTGGCACTTGTAGGAATCACTCTCAGCTAGTTGGCACTTGTAGGAATCACTCTCAGCTAGTTGGCACTTGTAGGAATCACTCTCAGCTAGTTGACACTTGTAGGAATCACTCTCAGCTAGTTGGCACTTGTAGGAATTACTCTCAGCTAGTTGGCACTTCACACCTATTGCACACACACATCACACACCGACACACACACACACACACACATATATATATATAACACATACCACACACATATATAAAACATACACCATGCACACACACATATATAGCACACACACATATATATAAAAGATGATATATACATATGAGGTGTTATATATATATATATTTATAAATAAGACCACACATGTATATATCATCTCTTGTCTAACCTACTTCCTCACGCTACATTTCTTCTTCTTACCACTAACCCGTTAAGTGGTCGCAGATGCGATCTGTCGCTAATTTACAGCTTAACCGCGATACCTTCTCGGCCGCTGCAGATTTCATTTCAAATTCCTGCAGCCTCTGTATTCTAGTTTCAGCTAATTTCAGCATCCTCATCTAAAAGGTCATGCCTAAACGACCACAGACTGTTATCCTGGACAAAGGTATGTCCCTGTACATCCATGTCCTCAACAGCCGAGGCTCTACGTCAAGTATTGAGCTCATAGCCACGTCAATATATCCAAAGTGCGAATGGTATCAAAGTGGTTTCAACAGCATACACGGACGATCAATAATCAATATCTCAAAGAGCAGATGCTCTTTAAATCAACAGATCACTTCACTTATACATGAATCAGGATGCAAGGATATTAAAAAATATCAACAAAATTAAAAAAATATATCATCATCATCAAGTGCCATCTCCGTAAAAAAAAAGTTAACTACCATGGAGCACCATTCTGCTCTGTCTCTTGCTTTGATGGTGCAGGTTGTCATAGGCTGACTTGTCCATGATAGTATTGGTCTGAATCTGCCTCTTTTACCATATATTCGCCCCCCCCCTTTCCCCAATATTACTTTTACTAGGCTGTTGTGTCGTTTAACATGGCCTACAAATATCATTTGTCTTGTTTGAATTGTGTTTAGTAGTTCTTATATAAGATATATAAGAATAGAAATAACATGAATAACATATACAAATTAAACAAAGCAAATAATACAAGAAATATGAAATATGTACACAATATAAGCAACGTAAACAATATAAAACAATGTTAACGATATAAAAAAACAGAAATAATATAGACAACAATATAAACAAAACAGATAATACAAACAATAAAAACAAAACAAACAATATAAACAAAACAGATAATACAAACAATAACAACAAAACAAATACAAATAATATAAACAACATAAACAATGTGAACAATATAAACAAACAAAACAAACAATATAAACCTTATAAACAACATAAACAACATAAGCGATATACATTTTATAAGCAACATGAAGAACATAAACCACACAATGCAAATAAACAATATAAATACACGTTTACGGTTCTTGTTTGACCAGCCGTCGGTATGCTTATTTGAAGAGTTTATTGGGGCCGAGGGGTGTCAGCTCACCAGCCATTAGATCCTCAACAACAACAGCAACAACACATCATTGTGCCAAACAAAAAGAAATGTACTTCAGAAAAAAAAAAAATAAAAAAAGAATTTTGGCGAAAACTGTGAAATTCAGTGAATAGTATGACTTTCTAAATCTTGCTCAATTTATCACTCTGGGGGTGTCTGTTTTCAAGAAAGTTCCATCTACATTACGTGTCTGTTACCCTCCATCAGTCACGTCCATTTAGCTGCCTGCCACGCCCATCCAGTTCATCACGACCGACGTAACAGAACACCGGGTCATTGGAATTAACCACCTGAGGCGAGAACACCTTAAAACTGTTATTTTCTTATTCCCTGGAAATTTCACCTGCACACAATGCCTGCATTGTAATGTTACGTTCAGGACAGATAGAGTTCCAGCTACCAGGAGCGGACTAATTACATGGTGAATTGGAGCTTCGAAGTCGGCGTCAGAGTCGGAGCTGATTAAATATACATTATGGGATTCGGAGTGGTGACTCTAAAGGATGGGTGGAAATATGGTAGAAACAGAGTCATGAAGAGAGAGTCAAAATATCCAAGATGTGAATTTGAAAAAAAACAGTTTTCTGAGGAGTCAAAGTCGGAAGGTAATTTAGAGCAAAAAACTCTAATTTGTGAAATTAGATTGTTACCGTAAAAATATAGAGATATAGGGACTTTGTTTGAGGTGTTATACACAACAGCTATAGGAACTCTATTTGAGGGTGTATCTTCTTCTACCCTTTTAGCTCCCAGTGGAGCATAGGTCTTCAACAAACACTTTCCAAGTCGTTCTGTTTTTTGCCATTCTTTTAAGATCATTCCATGTCTTCCCCATCATCTTCATCTCTGCTTCTATCTGTCTTCTCCAAGAATTTCTTGGTCTTCCTCTTTGTCTTTTCCACTGGGGATTCCAAAAAGGACCTGTTGTGTAATACTCTCGGTTGGCTTCCGTAGTATGTGTCTTATCCACCACCATCGCCTTCGCTGTATCTCTTTATCCACTGGTATTTGACTGGTACAGTTCCATAATTCTATGTTAGTGATTTTGTCCTGCCATTTCCATTCTTTTATTCTGCATAAGCATCCATTAATGAAAGTCTGTATCTTCATGATTGTCAGTTTTGTTGTTCTCCATGTTTCACAGCCATATAATAGGACCGACTTAACATTTAAGTTGACAATTTTTATTTTTGTATTTAACCTAATTTATTTGGATTTCCATGTTTCCCAGTGCAATGAAAGTTCCTCTTGCTTTTGATATCCTTATTTTGGTATCATTTTCTGTTCCTCCCTCTTTATCTATATTACTGCCCAGATATGCGAACTGTTGAGACTCAGCCTTGGACCAGGAGATTTGTTCGCACGCAGACGAACAATATCTCCGTTCGGCGGTCCATGGTGGGGGTCTGTGGACAATCTGTCTCGTTCGGTCGGATAGCAGCTGAGCAGGTTCGAATCCTGCCCCAGGCAACAATTCTGTGCGGTTTCGCCTTATGTCTTTTGGCGCGTGCTGAGACTGCAACGATGGGGACTACAGTTACCTTTCTTTGTTTGGGAGATGAGTTAGTAATTCGGATGATTCAACTGGCACGGGCGGTTGAGCAATTATGGATTTTGATTCGTTTGCAGTGATACCGAGGCCTTTCATAACCAATAACCAATAACCAATGTAAGATTGTACGTCTAGTAGAGGTATTTCTCCTACTTTTTTTTTTTGTTATTGCCAACTGTATTAATTCTCATAATGTTGGTCTTATCTCAATTAGTCTTCAGTCCTAGCTGTTGTGATCTCTCATCATGTATGTTCATTTTATCCTGCATCAGTTGATGGCTGTGTGATAGGAGAGCTATGTTATCAGCAAAGTCTAAATCATCAAGTTGTTTGGTTAGTGACCACTGGATCCCATTTCTGTTGTTTTGAGTTATTTTTATAATCCAATCTATGGCCAGTAGAAAGAGAAATGGAGAAAGAAGGCACCCCTGCCTTACTCCTGTTCTTATTTCAAATGCTTCTGTAGGCTGTTCTTGATGCACCACACTACGTTTCGTTCCTTCATACATTGTTTTTATCAGGTTAATAAACTTTATGGGGATTCCGTAATGACTCAGCAACTTCCAAAGCATTCTTCTGTCTAAACTATCAAATGCCTTTTCGTAATCTATGAATCCAATATAAAGTGGGGATTTTAGTTCTAAACTTTGTTCAACTGTTATATGTAGAGTAGTTATTTGATCAGCACATGATCTGCTCTTTCTAAATAAAACCTGCTTGTTCATCTCTCAAATGTTTCTCTATGGCCTCTTTTAGTCTCTCCATAATGATTCTGCTTAACATTTTGCCTTGCACTGATAGTAGCATAATTCCCCATATAATTTGTGCACTCCTGTAAACTTCCTTTCTTTGGTAGTTTGATCATATAACCTTCTTTCCAGTCTTTAGGTATTTCTTCCCTCTCCCAAATTGTATCCAATAGATTATGTAACATCTTGGTAGAGGTGTTAATATCTGCTTTGATGGCTACCGAAGGAATTTCATCTGGTCCTGTGGCTTTACCATTTTTTAAATAGTTTGATGGCTTTTATTATTTCTTCTTTGCTTGGTTTTCCACAGTTAACGTGTAACTCTTTTTCTGCTGGTAGTATATCTGGAGGATCATTTGAGCCGGGTCTATTCAAAAGTTCTTCAAAGTGTTCTTTCCATCTCTCCATTTGTTCCCTTATATTACTAAGCAGATTTCCTTTCTTATCTTTAATAAAGGCATTGATCTGTTTGTATTTTCCACTTAATTTCTTTGTGCTGTTGTACAGTTCTTTCATATTCCCTTTATCTGCTGCTTTTGTGGGTGTATACACAACAGTTATATGAACTTTATTTGAGGGTGTATACACAACAGTTATAGGAACTTTATTTGAGGTAGTATACACACAGTTATAGGGACTTTATTTGAGGTAGTATACAAAACAGTTATAGGACCTTTATTTGAGGTAGTATACAAAACAGTTATAGGAACTTTATTTGAGGGTGTATACACAACAGTTATATGAACTCTATTTGAGGTAGTATACAAAACAGTTATAGGAACTTTATTTGAGGGTGTATACACAACAGTTATAGGAACTCTATTTGAGGTAGTATACAAAACAGTTATATGAACTTTATTTGAGGGTGTATACACAACAGTTGTAGGAACTCTATTTGAGGTAGTATACACAACAGTTATAGGAGCTCTACTTGAGGTAGTATACAAAACAGTTATAGGAACTCTATTTGAGGTAGTATACACAATACAGTTATAGGAACGTCATTTGTTTTTGTACACAATATAGTTATAGGAACATTATTTATTTTAGTACACAATAAAGTTATAGGAACATTATTTGTTTTAGTACACAATATAGTTATCTGAATTTTATTTGAGATAGTACACAATATAGTTATCGAAATTTTATTTGAGATAGTACACAATATAGTTATCAGAACTTTATTTGAGATAGTACACAATATAGTTATCGAAATTTTATTTGAGATAGTACACAATATAGTTATCGAAATTTTATTTGAGATAGTACACAATATAGTTATCAGAACTTTATTTGTGATAGTACACAATATAGTTAAAGGTGCTTCATTGAAGACAGTGCACACTGCAGTTATATGAACTCTATTTGATATAATAATAAATGCAGTTATAGTAACTTAATTTGTGGCGAAAAAGAAAAACAGTTACAGGAATTACAATTTTGGAGGGAGAATAGAACAGTAGAAACAAAAATAGTGTCTACACATAATGGTGTTGGAGTGGTACAGCCGAACTATACCAGTCGCAGATCTAGAGTCGAAAACAGAATGTTTGGTCACAACCAAAGTATAGGGTGTTTATAAAGTCTCACTACACTTGGTATCTAGGTCAATTTGAAAAAAATGTTTATGACGTCATCACAATATGTGCTCAATGGTAAGTTCACTTGTTGCGACAGTTTTCTTAATGACTTGTCTGGACTTTTAAGGATTCTGTCTTGGATATCTAAACATATTTCATCATTCACAGCAGGCCTACCAGATCGTGGAGCATCTTCCACATTTCCAGTAGCAATAAACTTATTCAACAAATTTCATTGACAGTGGGAGCACATATTGTGATGACGTCATAAACATTTTTTTTTCAAATTGACCTAGATACCAAGTGTAGTGAGACTTTATAAACACCCTATAGAAAATGTGAAGACAAAAAAAAAATAGACGAGTCGGAATTATGAAATGGCATTTGAAGCCGCGATAGCTCAGTGGTTAGTGAACTGGATTACAAAGGACAAGGGATAGGGTTTGATCCCAACCGACGGCTTCCGGGTTCATACAGCCTTAAATGGGTACCGGATTTTTTTTTTCTGGGAAAGTAACGCGGCACGGGTGTAATAAAAAAAAAGTAAAGTAAAGTACCCCCGTCACGCCAAGTGGCGTATAGGGAAATATGGTGTTAGTGACCCTATATTTTACAGACCTTCAGCACATGATTTTTTTTTTTTGGGGGGGGGGGTAATGTGGTCAGTATTACGCCCGTACTGTTTACTTACCCAGAAAACAAATCCGGTACCCATTTAAGGCTGGATGAACCCGGAAGCCGTCGGTTGGAATCGAACCCTACCCCTTGTCCGTGGTAGTCCAGTTCACTAACCACTGAGCTATCGCGACTCCCTACGGGTGTAATACCGACCACATTACCCCAAAAATCATGTGCCGAAGGTCTGTAAAATGTATGGTCACTAACACCATATTCCCCATACGCCACTTGGCGTGACGGGGACTCTTTACATTTTTTTTTACTAATCGTGACGTTAGAGTAGGAAGCTATTGTGTGCGAACCCGAGTTCGGCAATTGAAATGTACAGGAGTCGGACTCAAGGAAACGATTTTAATAGAAAGGCATAATAATATAAACTAAATAAGACTGAGATAAACAACAGAAAAAGTAAAAGTGGTGTTTTGAATTCCATCCCTGCTAATTTATACTGGGGATTTATTTGCCTTACTTGTCAGTTTGAAGTGTAAAGTAGACTTTTACACCTGTAGGAACACCATCATCTCAGGTAGATTAAGCTGGCACTTTGTGGGCGGATGACAATGATAATGTAACTCGGGAGAATGAAGCTCCCGTGAGAACGACTCCACTTAGACCGATGTCACATAACGCTGAACAAAGATTCACTTGTCACACACTGCAGAATGACAATTGAATTGTCACAGATCGCTTTACAGAAATTCCTTAATCTGTGACCAAAGTTCGGAAAACCCGCTGTCCCACATCGGTGTTCTATGATTCATTTGTCACAGTTTGTGTTAGGAAAGATAGATTCACAAATCGAAAAACTGTATACAATTCTCAGGACTTATATTACGGATTTTCAGCGTAATTTGAATAATAAATTGCACTTGCGAAAATAAAATAGTTCCAGAAAAAGTGTAACTTGTTTTGTAAGAAGAAAACTGTTGTTAGTCAATTAAGGAGATATAACAAGAAAAATATTATGGTTACAACTTTACGTAAGTAATGGAGAACACAATATCAAAGGACGTTGCGGCTCATTAGGCCTTCAGCTGGAACAATAAAGAACACACACACAGATATATTGTATACACTGTTAGACAATTAGTCTGTAGGCGAGGTTTCATAAATAAAGAATAAATAGAAAGAAATAGCTGGAACAAAGAACAAGTGGTATTATTCATTTGCGATAGCCAGTGCAAGAGTTCAAACAAAGAGTGGAGCCAAGGAAACGGACCGTGGATGGGCTGAAAACGTTCAGCGACTCAAAGTTGACTGTTTGCGTTAGGAACAGTGAACCAAAAGTGATCAAGATTATGTATACTCTTATATCCGCTGTGGCTCTATGGAAAAAAATGTAAACAGTCTGAGGTAACCCAGGACCGTAAAACACTGCCCTGAAGTCGGATTTGATGATCCGAAAGGCGCAGATGTCAAATGTAGTAAACAACGAAACTCCGCAACGTCAATCTAACGGTATATTTATGCGGGCGGCGGAAGTTTATTTGTTCGCAAAGGTTTGCTAAGGTTCGCTAAAGTTCGCAAAGGTTTGCTAAAGTTCGCTAAAGTTAGCAAAGGTTTGCTAAGGTTCGCTAAAGTTCGCAAAGGTTTGCTAAAGTTCGCTAAAGTTCGCAAAGGTTTGCTACAGTTCGCTAAAGTTCGCAAAGGTTTGCTAAAGTTCGCAAAGGTTTACTAGGGATCGCCATATCTGCAAAGTTTTATTTCCCATGAATTTTGTTGTCTTTACCAGTTCCTGTAATAGGCTGACGAGGTATCACTGTGATGATGGTTTTAGTTTCAGAGCCAAAGCTTGTTCAATATTTCTCTTTTGGAATTCTGATAAAGTCTCTGGTGTCTGGATATTCTATGAATATCCCACTCTCTTCATATGTTACTGCATCATCTGCTCATCCATTTGTATGTGTGTATGGAGATCCATGTGTGTGTATGTGTGTGTGTGTGTGTGTGTGTGTGTGTGTGGAGATTCATGTGTGTATATGGAGATTCATCTGTGTATGTGGAGATCCATCTGTGTATGTGGAGATCCATCTGTGTATGTGGAGTTCCATCTGTGTATGTGGAGATCCATCTGTGCATGAAGAGATCCATAGGTGCATGTGGAGATCCATCTGTGCATGTAGAGATCCATAGGTATATGTGGAGATCCATTTGTGTATGTGGAGAACCATTTGTGTATGTGGAGATCCATCTGTGTATGTGGAGTCCATCTGTGTATGTGGAGATCCATCTGTGTATGTGGAAATCCATCTGTGTATGTGTGTGTGGAGATTCATGTGTGTATGTGGAGATTCATCTGTGTATGTGGAGATCCATCTGTGTATGTGGAGATCCATCTGTGTATGTGGAGATCCATCTGTGCATGAAGAGATCCATAGGTGTATGTGGAGATCCATGTCTCTGCGTGGAGATCCATTTGTGTGTGTGAAGATCCATGTGTGTATGTGTAGATCCATGTGTACATGTGCAGATCCATGTGTGCATGTGCAGACCCACCTGTGTATCGCAGATCCATGTGTGTATGTGCAGATCCATGTGTGTATGTGCAGATGCATGCGTCACTTGGGAACCCCTGCTGCAGCACATACGCTGCCGCTAGTCTTTGCTAAATGTTATTTTGCAGGTTCTCAGTACGTGCAGTGAGGACAGTTGCTGTTGAACGGTTATAGAAAGAAAAATAAGTCAGCAAAAATATACTAACACAATGGATCTCAGTCGGGAGCCGCGATAGCTCAGTGGTTAGTGAACTGGACTACAAAAGACAAGAGGTAGGGTTCGATCTCAACAGACGGGGTCCGGTTCACCCAGCCTTTAATGGGTACCGGTTTTTTTCTGGGAAAGTAAAGCGGCACGGGCGTAATACCGGCCACAATACCCCAAACATTGTGTGCCGAAGGTCTGTAAAATGTATGGTCACTAACACCATATTACCTATACGCCACTTGGCGTGACGGGGGTACTTTACTTTTTTTTTGGATCTCAGTCCGTGCTACGGAGTTCGTGCACGCGGGGCTGGATTATCCTCGGATTCTCTCGCGATTCGGGATATCGGAGCACCTATGGGTTCGTTCGGTGTGCTGTGATGATGATGCTAACAACAAACAGAGAGAAAAAGAAAACGACCAATATACTAATCAGAATGTACGTGTAGTCAACTCTACATTATGTGTACTACGTGCTCAATTACTGCCAGGTGTCTCGGGAAACTTCAATGCTTCGTTACTGCACAAGAGACTAAGGACAAAAAGTCGAGTTTTATCGTCATCAATGGCTTCCAGATTCAACCAGTCTTTAAAATGAGTACTAGATTTGTGTATGGGAATGAAAATCAGCACGGGCGTAATACCGACCACTTTACCCCCAAAATAATTTACCGAATGTCTTTAAAGAAAAATATGGCCATGGTCTCCATATTCCTTATACACCACATGGCATAACGAAGCTCTTTATTGCTTTCCTTACTTTCATGCTAGTAAACAAAAACTTAAACCTACTTTATTGCCATTCGGTTTTCCAAGTACATCTATAATTGATGGCAGTAATTTATAATTGCTCTATGATTTATAATCTGGATTAACGATGGTTATTAAAGTTACCTATATCCAACGTATGGCTAGTAACTATAACTACTCCATAGATACTAAAATATTATTCAATTTTTAATGGTTGGGTATATATAAAATATATATATATAGATTTGCGTTCGCAGCTTTCACCTCTGGCGAAGTCCCTTGAGACTAGGAACCGAATTTTGCGTGTTAATCCGATTCTCCCTGGCAGTGTGTGCACAAGGGTACCCCGTCGTAGAGGCAGATAACTCCGTCTTCGGAAGTAAAATAAGTAAAAGTAGTAAAGGACTCCCGTCACGCCAAGTGGCTTATAGGGAATATGGTGTTAGTGACCATAAATTTTACAGACCTTCGGCACATGGTTTTTGGGGTAATGAGGTCAATATTACGCCCGTGCCGCTTTACTTTCCCAGAAAAGATCTGGTACCCATTAAAGGCTGGGTGAACCCGGAAGCCGTCGGTTGGGATCGAACCCTACCTCATGTCCTTTGTAGTCCAGTTCACTAACCACTGAGCTATAGCGGCTAGGGGTCTTCGAAGTACTCATATTTTTTTTCAGTCGATGAGTAATTATGTTTCAAGCCGGGGTTTCTGGTGAGAGAATCATTTCAGAGGAAGAGCTATGTTTACAGCACTCGGGAAAAATGACACATAATCTACAACAGAAAAAAACAAACAAAGAACAATATATGATCCGAAGCAGGATCGAACCCGTAGTTCTTGGCACAGCGCCTTGCCACGAGAAGCCAAACGCTAGGGAACACTGCCAAGCCGCAGAGATAAATCACAAATAAAAATCCAAGATGGTGTAGTCGGGATTTGAACACACGACCTCTCTGCCTCGAGGCCGGTGTCTTGCTTTGAGCCCCAGTCCCTGGTAGGTAAATGAACGTCATCATCATCATGTGCCATACCGGTTGGCGTAGGCGATCATGACTTCTACAATCTTCTATCTACAGTGCATCGTATCAGTTCTGTTGTTGAATGTTTGCCATGCCATAACACCACGGAATATAGTATTTTCTCTCTTTATCGTCGGCTATCTCCCCTTCCTTGTATTTTGCCAGTTGTAACCAAGTATTCCAACTTTCCTCTTCTAAAGATGTGCCAGAAAAATAATGATTGTTACTTTGTGAATATTTTTGGGAGCTCCCTTTTGAATGAAATGAACATTAAGGTTTGTTAATAATTATATAACCATAACATCCCACATGGCTTAAATGATTATATCTATAACTAAATTGTGTCTACAATGATTTTAATCCGTACAGGAAAAAATGCAACTATGAATGTTCTACTTTCTTCTAGTTGTTCAGTGTCGTGACCTTGAGACAGTTCAGTACTATAACTACCTTGGACATACTGTAACCAGTGATGGAAAATGTACAACTGAAATAAACAAAAGAATATGAATGGCAAAAAGTAATTTTAATGTCATGAAGGACATACTAACACCAAAACAAATAACACCAGAGCTAAAACTAAGAATAGCAAAATGTTACATCTTCTCAATATTCCTATATGGTGCTGAAACATGGACATGATACAAGAAAACAGAACAGAGAATTGAAGTCTTTGAAATGTGGATATATAGAAGAATAGATAGAATTGGATGGAAGGAAAAGAAAACAAACGATGAAGTCTTAAAACAACTAAAAATGAAAAGAGAACTTCTGAACACAATTAGAACAAGACAAATGCGATTCTTGGGCCATGTTAAAAGACACAACAGCCTACTGAAAGTAATCCTGGAGGGGAAAATACAAGGTAAAAGAGGCAGAGGCAGACCAAAATTAATATGGACGAGTAACATCAAAAGATGGACAAATCAACCGATGTCAACCTGCACCATCAAAGCAAGAGATAGAGCAGAATGGCGCTCCATGGTAGCCAACCTTCGTTGCGGAGACGGCACTCAATGATGATGATGATGTTCAGTGTCGTGGTACACATGGAGACAAATAATAATACATGAATATTATTATAGAGGGAAACATCCGAGGCGATAATCAGTGAATCAATTCAGATGAAGAGGTATGTTTACAGCACTCGGAAAAAATGACAAATAATCAACAACAGAAAATAATATGGACCATGGCAGGATCAGTTTTGTCAAAACTTGCCACCGACCATAAACAAATAGAAAAAATAAAAACATTTACAACATCAAGCACAAACACGGGGCCAAACTGGCAGTCAGAGCTTCGCAGGACGGGTGACAATAGTTTACAGATCCTTTGTGTGTTTGAGATGGTGATTACTAAACTTTTGTTACGGTAAACATTATAGTTAACGATCCAACAGTGTGAAAGAAGCTCTCATGTTTCAAAACGCCCATTTTGATAACGTGCTTTCTTTTTTATTAACGCACATTAATTTAAGGTTTAGAATAGCGCAGGATTGTGTCGACTCGCGCCAGTAGGAAGTTGTAAGACTTGTCTTTATATCCGACGACACGGCGGTAAAGGAGTTAAGCATACCCTCCAGATAATGGGAAGAGCTCGGAAATTTGAATGTGACAACGGTAGAGATAGATCTGATGTTTCTTTAATAACGTTTTGTCGCTCGTGTTTCTTTCGTCTTGGACGTTGGAGAAATTTAATATCATCACGTCTGGCTATCTGGCAAATCTCGTGAAATGAAATCTGCTGCCAGGTACTCGGTCTTTTCAGCGGCCAAACGGACATTATTATAAAGCGTTTTCAATACATGACGAAACTGATATAATTTTTCCCCAAAAGTGTATTATGGTTGTGGGAAGTTACATTGCATTGAATGCAATTGAGGTTTTTTTTTTTAGCTACGGGGTGGGGTGATAGACTATCTTCTTCATTTGCAGCGTACACCTTTAGAAATCAGGTTTAATAGGTTGAACGAAAACATTGGTCAGCTCAAAACTGGCGACAGCTCCTTACAGCATGTCCTGGTATGGTACTAAATCTTTACTCTTGGTCATTTTTTGGACATGCTGTAGCAGATGTTCAAGGGGGAATATAGCTTGACCGTATTAAGAGACGCGAGACGCCCTGCAATGCCTGAATTACAAGCCGTCAATGATTCATATAGGGGCATGCAGAGTATCAAATGTTACAATCAGAGAAGAAATCGGAACGAAACCATGTCTGGAATATACGAACTACAAATAAAATGGTTTAGGCACTTAGAATGAAACCAGACCAAGTGTCATCAAGAGCATTCAAAGAACATCAAAACAGAGGGTAAGAGGAAGACCAAAGAAAATGTGGATAGATGGAATAAAAGACATATGCAAAGACCAAAACATTTCCATTTTTAACAGCGTCCAGATACGTCAAAGAAAGACGTTCCATTTATGAAAAGATAGAATAAAAAAAGCAAGCAAATATCTAGATATGTCATAGTATACTGCCAACAAGTAACGAAACATCTAAAGACACCATAGTATCCTGCCAACAAGTAACGAAATATCTAGAGACACCACAGTATACTGCCAACAAGTAACGAAATATCTAGAGACACCACAGTATACTGCCAACAAGTAACGAAATATCTAAAGACATCATAGTATACTGCCAACAAGTAACGAAATATCTAAAGACACCACAGTATACTGCCAACAAGTAACGAAATATCTAAAGACACCACAGTATACTGCCAACAAGTAACGAAATATCTAAAGACACCACAGTATACTGCCAACAAGTAACGAAATATCTAAAGACACCACAGTATACTGCCAACAAGTAACGAAATATCTAAAGACACCACAGTATACTGCCAACAAGTAACGAAATATCTAAAGACACCACAGTATACTGCCAACAAGTAACGAAATATCTAAAGACACCACAGTATACTGCCAACAAGTAACGAAATATCTAAAGACACCACAGTATACTGCCAACAAGTAACGAAATATCTAAAGACACCACAGTATACTGCCAACAAGTAACGAAATATCTAAAGACACCATAGTATACTGACAACAACCTCCTTTCTCTGCGACGCTTAAAGGCATCTTCAGCCAAATAAAATAAGAGAGAGAGAGAAGAATGATTCATAGATAAGAGTTTCTGTCAGGAGAAGCGAACTAAAACTGATCAAGATACTGCTCAGCTTCCCCGTCTGTTAACTCTTTCAGCACTGAAGTTTATTATCAATTTAACGGTAAAGATTTCAAAGACAACATTTTCCAGGTTTTGAATATCAATCTACATGTTTATATTTATCTTTACATAGTATATGGGAATTTTTAGATAATTAAACAAGGAATTATATTTCTCCAATACCAAGATGATACAAGACATATAAACAGAATATGGTTTGATGACAGTTTACACTAATCAAAATGAGAGTGACGCACTATGAGTTTAAACGTACATGACCGAAATCGGCGTGGCACACAGTGCGTCAAAAAATGGTGCGTCAGAAAGATTTAAACAGACGAACTGATCTAGCTGAGTGAATAGAAGAAAGAAGTCAATTTTCTACCCAAAAAATGGCTTGCTAAAGTCTGATGTCTTCGGCCGAAGAGACAAATATTGTAAATCTGCTGTAAATTGAGCCGGGCGAGTTGTAGCGTTGCGGTTAGTGACCCGGTTATCTAAGGAGTGGTTCCATTTAATCCGGTTTAACTAGGCTTAGATATGATTTTTTCTGAGAACAAGAGACGGTACTGGCGTAATACTGACCACATTACCCAAAAATGTACCCGGGGTAAAAAAAAATAATATATACACTAGCGAATTTCCTTCACGTAATATCGTGTGATTGGTTCTAAACAAAATGAGATACAGATGAAAACAGAAATGAAATGGGGAGGGGGGGGTGGGGGGGGGGGTGGGAAAGAAATGAAAATGAGAGCGAGAAAAACAAAGTAATGAAATGAAGAGGGGAGAAAAGGAATGGAATAGAGAGATATATAATAGATGTAATGGAGAGGGAAACATAAATAAAATGGAGAAGATAGAGTAAAGAAATCAAATGGAAAGTGAAAAATATTAAATGAAATGGAAAGGGGAAAAAATTAATTAAATGTAGATGTAAAAAAAAAATAGATGAAATGGAGAGGGAAACAAAAAGACATGACTGGGAGAAGAGAAAAAAGGAATAAAATTAAGAGGAAAAAAATAAATTAAATAGAGAGAGAAAAAAACTAAATGAAATGGAAAGGAAAACAATTAAATGGAGAGGGAAACAATTAAATGGAGATGGAAACAATAAGAAATGAATGGGAGAGAGAAAAAAGGGAATGAAATTGAGAGAAAATAAAATAAATGAAATGGAGAGGGAAGCAAAATGAAATAAATGGGAGAGGTTTGGGGGGGGAGGATGGGATGATGAAATGTGAGAAAATAAAATAAATGAAATGGAGAGGGAAAAATAAATGAAATGGAGAGGGAAAAATAAATGAAATGGAGAGGGAAAAATAAATGAAATGGAGAGGGAAAAATAAATGAAATGGAGAGGGAAAAATAAATGAAATGGAGAGGGAAAAATAAATGAAATGGAGAGGGAAAAATAAATGAAATGGAGAGGGAAAAATAAATGAAATGGAGAGGGAAAAAAAGAAAAGTGCAATGAAGATGTGTCAAAAAGAAATCTACGTTTTTATAGACGGATTGATCAGTGAGTGTCTGTAGGAATAAAACTATTTTTTGAACAAACGAGATTAACTAAATGAACAAAAAATGCAATGCTATAAAGCTGGAATTAAAACAAATTAAAACATAAATTGAAGGAAAGAACATATTCATAGACAATGAAGGATAACAAAAATCTTCTTACTTTAATAGTTTAGTGCATTCGTTTTTATTGATTTGTGTTTTGTCCATGACTAAGATCTTAAGTCCCTCTATTGCCTTTTTTGAGTGAGAAATATAAAGCTGATGATGTATCATTGTTTTAATTTGTTTGATTTATAAAATATAGATAGCTAAAAAAAAATTAGATACTCGATAAAAATAAATACAGCGTTCATCATCATGTGTCATACCGGTTGGCGGAGACGATCGTGTCCTTCCACAATATTCCAACCGCAGTCCATCGTATCAATGTTGTTGACTGTTTTCCATGCCATGACGCCAAGCTATCTAGCGTCGTCTGTCTTTGTCGTCAGCGATATCTAATTACCCGTATTTTGCTATTTGTAAACAGGTACCTACATTTTCTCTTCTCATGCTGCGCCCAAAAAATGTTGATTGTTTCTTTCTGATGTTTTTTAGCAGCTCCCTTTTAGTATTGGCCTATTTGAGAATTTCCACATTGGTCTTTTTAGCTGTCCAGGGAACTTTCAACATTCTTCTGAAAAATCCCATCTCTGGTGTCTCTAATCGTTTTTTTCCTTTGTTTGTCAAATGTCCATGATTCGCATCCATTGGTCACAATTGGCTCTTTATAGCACAGATTAACTCTCTTTCTCGCGTCTATTGACATAGAATTGTTGAGCAAGATGTTTTTCATTTTAGGAAATGCTACTTTTGCCAATGCTATTTTGCTTTTTATTTCTGTAGTGCATATTCCTTCTGATGTTATTATTGTGCCCAAGTATGTGAAACGTTGCACTTGTTTCCGATTTGTTCCGTTTATTGTTGTGTTCACTATTACAGGGGGAAATTACCATTTATTTGGATAACAAAAAATGAATGAACATTTAATTTTGCTGATAAAGTCAGAAGTAAAAGAACTACTACACAGAGGCAAAGCAAGGGACAAAGATCACCATGGGCAGGCAATAATACGCGAGGGTACCCTGTGGTAGCGCAGTGGTTAGTGAACTGAACTGCTAAGGAAAATATGTTGAGTTTGAGCCCAAAACTGCTCCTTCAAGGTTCTCCCAGGAATAAAATGATATGATTCTGTGGAATTAGGGCGGCCTGGCTTGGTACCGACCATCAATAAAAAGTAGCGTTTGTTTTTCACTGACAAATATAAACATTATGTTACAGATTTAGGCGTGGAGAATCCACATCACCCCTCATCGTCACTATTCTTATAATAAAATGCATATTAATTACATATATAAAATAGATATTCCTGTACAGGAGGTACAATTTAAGACAAAGTAAACAAGAGACAACAGAAATGGCAGGCATATAGAATCATACATCCATCCCTCCCTTCCGGGCCAGACCCCAGTAACGGGAAAATGCCGCAAAGATAGGATATTTTTTTTATTTCTTTACGATCAGTGAACTTAGAAAATCATTAGTGGGACAACAATGCAATCAATGAATGTTATATTTGTTCTTTTCTTCTACTTGTTCATCATCTTCTACTTCTATTTCTTTTTAAGTCAAGACTATTTCAGACTGGGATTCTGGTTTATCTGTTCGAATTCTGATGTGTGTTTTAGTTTTGGTTCCGTCAAATTGTTTCTCGTCTAGTCTGTTTACTGGGGACAAACTTTTTAGATGTTTATTAAAAAAAAAATAATTCTGAAGGTCATTCTTCTGTCAACAATCTTGGAGTAATAATATCCGATTGGCTAAAAGGTGCGTATTCTTAAATCAGTTGCCAACTCACAGCTACGTTATGTTGTCATTTACAGCAGCATGCGATATTTGAACCTCTATGCCTAACAACACATCCGGCTCCAAAACAGCAATTATTGATGACCGGCTTGCCATCCCGTTTTGATCCCTACTCCGGGTGTCCGGTTAGCGCAATCGATAGGCGGTTGGCTTACCACGGCAACAGCCGGGGTTCGTACCCTGGCGAGGACACCTGGGTTTTACTAATTCCCTAAAAATTAGTACCTCTGAAGTCGGAGTAAATCTGCCTGCATGGCGAGGGGCATCCTGTAATGGGATAAAACAGACTTTACACGCAAAATTCAGTCCCACAAAATTGAGTGGGTGGGACTTCGTCAGAGGTCAAAGCTGACGAAAGCGAACGAACGAACGATACCTACTCCGCTTAGCATAGCTGGTTGGTCTGTTTGTCAGGTTGCCGCGGGGAGGTGATTTAGGATCTTGGTCTATTTTGGTTTATTAATTCTGATAATGATGATGATGAAATCTGATAAACAGTCAACAATGAGTCGCCGATCACTTTCGATCCAGATAAAGTTGGGCGTATTCGCACTCATGAGTGGCAATCGCAGAAGGAAAGTAAGAAGTTACACAAAAATGTAATCTTAGTCGGATTTGGGGCCGAAAACAGCAGAAACTGTTTCCTGCTTGTAAATCGCGACTCAGCGCAACTGGGAACATTTAACGACTTCTTAAGGGCGATGGCGGACAATCGTCGCTTGAAACTGGAAAAGAGGAAAGACGAAGAAGAAGAAAAACAGAAGAAGAAAGAAGAACTGGCATTAAACACTTCTATAATAAACACCGCTGTTATTGTGAAGTTATACTGTGTTGATATCTTCATGTGTGGCCAGGAAAGAGATCGCGATGGTAATGGACACTACTCGAGTGTCGTTTGATGTCCCCTACACTAAAACAATAGAAAAACAATGCTATTTGTTTATTTGTTATTGATCCCATGATTGTGGGCTCTGTGTGGCCCGTTTTAGATCAATATAATACATTGTACTGATGTGAGCATGGATTTCCTACACACTCAGGTTTCTTTCCCTACCGCAGATTGTGCAAGAAAACAATAAAATAATAAAAAAAAAAACACACCTTGTGAAAAGAGCAAGATCATCATATCAAAGGCAGCAAGAGGATCACCACAGGTGTGTGTTTTTACAAAAACTGTAATTAATCCTAGTCGAGGAGTATAAAAGGATTAGCCGTCTAGTTTCTAGGCTCTGTGGAGTGATATTTTAACAGTGGGATTAATACAAGGTTACCTGTCAGAACACTACCAGGGAAAGTATCAGTCACAGAAGGCCGTGACCAATATTCTTAAACTTTTATATAACGGATCGGTGACTCTGTCTAATAAAAATATCGTTACGTACATAATCTCCTTCACGATGTATAAATAGGACCAGATGTAACGAAGCTGCAGAGATTCCATTTATAAATATGTTAGAGTATGTGTGTGTCGATTTTTATGACTACTGTATATGTACGTCCTTATGACTTATATGTTAATTTCATATCATTAAAGTACGTCATATTTAATGTTCATTTTAAAGTACTTTATAATATAATAATTGTATTCTATTATAGGAATATATAATGTACTTTGAGATTATGTTATATTTAGTCATGTTTTATCGTGACCAATTGTAGTTTGTTTCGTCCCTCTATGTTTTTCTTCTTCCTCTTCTTTCCTTCCTTATTTGCCTTTCAGCGTAGAGAGGAGATACAATTTGCGGTCTTTTGCTCTTTTGTTTGCCTCTGCTGTTGTTGTTTCCTAGTGTTTCTAATATTCCACCAATCCATCTTTTTCGTGGTCGGCCCTTGGGTCTGATGTTCTCGCAACGTTTATTGAGGGCTCGTTAGTGTACTATTTTGATCTTTCTGCCTTATCACCTGGCCAAACTATTTTATCTGTTGTTTCTTTATGTACACTAATGCGCGAATTATTTCTAGCGTTTTTTCTCAGTTCTTCATTTCTGATATTATCTCTCAGGCTGTTTCCTGTCATTCGTCTAACACTTATAATCTCTGTGGTGGTTATTTTTCTTATTGTTCTTGCATCTAGGGTCAAGATCTGGCATTGGTTGCACAACGTTGGGATGAAGATTGTATTGTAGAGTGCCCGTTTTGCCTCGAGAGTTATTTCCTTGTTGGACAATAGTGGTGAAGAGCAGATCATGCATGTGTTTATCAAATAACTTCTCTACGTATAAT
The DNA here is from genome assembly GCA_032433765.1 of Megaustenia siamemsis. NCBI lineage: Eukaryota > Metazoa > Mollusca > Gastropoda > Stylommatophora > Ariophantidae > Megaustenia > Megaustenia siamemsis. The sequence goes on along the minus strand of JAVIAB010000047.1, from coordinate 88,980,626 downwards.
AGTTGAACAAAGTTTAGAGCTAGTCCCCACTTTATATTGGATTCATAGATTACGAAAAGGCATTTGATAGTTTAGACAGAAGAATGCTTTGGAAGTTGCTGAGTCATTAGGGAATCCCCATAAAGTTTATTAACCTGATAAAAACAATGTATGAAGGAACGAAATGTAGTGTGGTGCATGAAGGACAGCTTACAGAAGCATTTGAAATAAGAACAGGAGTAAGGCAGGGATGCCTTCTGTCTCGATTTCTCTTTCTACTGACCATAGATTGGATTATGAAAATAACCAAAACAACAGAAATGTGATCCAGTGGTCACTGACTAACAACTTGATGATTTAGACTTTGCTGATGACATAGCTCTCCTATCACACAGCCATCAACAGATTCAGGATAAAATGAGCATACTTGATGAGAGATCACAACAGCTAGGACCGAAGATTAATAGAGATAAGACCAACATTATGAGAATTAATGCAGTTGGCAATAACCAAATAAAACTAGGAGAAATACATCTATTTGATGTACAATCTTACATATATCTGGGCTGTAATATAGAAGGTCACAGTGTCAGTAAAGAATAGTGACACTGTGACCTTCCAGGCATGTCGTAAGAGGCGACTAAGGAGGTTGATCGATGGCTTGACAAGCTGTCATTGTAAAAAGTATTGTTATGGAAACAGAGCCATAGATTTTGGAAGCAGTAATCTCTGCAATATGTGCCATTTTGGCACGCAAGGTTTCTGTTTTTAAGATTGTGGTTCTGTCCTCTAGGGAGTCTTCGGCTCGAAAGGACAATAGATAGATAGATAGAATATAGATAAAGGGGGAGGAACAGAAAATGATACAAAAAAAGGATATCAAAAGCAAGAGGAGCTTTCATTGCACTGGGAAACATATGGAAATCCAAAGAAATTAGGTTAAATACAAAAATAAAAATTTTCAACTCAAATGTTAAGTCAGTCCTCTTATATGGCTGTGAAACATGGAGAACACCAACATTGACAATCATGAAGCTACAGACTTTCATTAATGGATGCTTACGCAGAATAAAAGGTATGGAAATGGCAGGACAAAATCACTAACATAGAATTATGGAAATGTACCTGTCAAATACCAGTGGATAAAGAGATACAGCGAAGATGATGGCGCTGGATAGGACACACACTGTGAAAGCCAATTGAGAGTATTACACAACATGCCCTTTTTTGGAATAACCAGGGGGAAAGACAAAGAGGAAGACCAAGGGATTCTTGGAGAAGACAGATAGAAGCAGAGATGAAGATGATGGGGAAGACACGGAATGATCTTAACAGAATGGGAAAAAAACAGAACGACTTGGAAAGTGTTTGTTGAAGACCTATGCTCCACTGGGAGCTAAAAAGGTAGAAGAAGAAGAAGAAGAAGAAGAAGAAGAAGAAGAAGAAGACAAACTACAGCGTTTCTGCAAGAACCTTCATTGGGTTTATCAAACAAACTATACACATTAAACACAAAAAAATCCAAGTCAGAATACAAACAACGTTACGAAGGCTTTTGCCGAAATGTTGTATTTTCTCTCTTTCTGTTAGTTTAGTTTCTCAATACGATTTATAATATTTGATATGTTTGATATATGTGCCTAGCGTCATCAAATATCTATACTATGACATGAATGTCATACTGAACTAATGCCAAAGTTCTTTATTTTAGTCTCAGGTGGCATTTTTTTTTTTTTTTTTGCGTTCGCCAGCTTTCACCTCTGGTGAAGTTCCTAGAGACATGAACAGAATTTTGCGTGTTAATCCGTTTTACCTTGGAGATGTGTGGACAATAGTCCCTCGCCACACAGGCAGATAACTCCGTCGAAGTTACTCATATTTTTTTCGCCGATGAATAATTGACATTTACTGCTGATACCAGGAGTGATTGCCGCAGAGAGAAATCACAAACAAAATCTCAGCTGGTGCAGCCGGGATTTGAACTTACAACCTGTCTGTCTCGAGACCGGCGTCTTGCCTCGAGATCAACCTGTCTCCCAAAGTGGCATACTTATATCTGAAATTTGTCACCGTTTAAGGACGAAATGTCCTGACATAACATGTGTATCTCTGCCTGCTTCACGGCCGTGCTAACTGATATATCGTGCTCATTAAAGCACATCGGAGCATTTGTTACGTAGGGAATAACGTCACTTCCTATAATTAACGTTGATTTAAATAATTAGTTACGTTCTAATTAATACGATTAATTAATTCATGTAGTTCTAGATAAGTAAAGAAGTTATTAAATAAGTTTGTTTCTCCATAGTTGATGCATTTATTTACTCTGTGTAGTTCCATATATGTTGATTTAATTAATGTGCTATGTGATATAATTATTACACTGATTTACATAATGTCGTTCCCGAAATTTGGTATGTTGATTTAATTAACATACAGCGTAATAATAACATACGTATTTGATTAATGTAGTTCGTGATAATTAATAAATTAATGTAGTTTATCATGATAATTAATATATTGATTTTATTAGTTTTCTACGTGATGATTTATTGATTTAATTGATGTACTTGTGTATAATTGAATTAAAGTCTGTTTTGTTAATGATGGTGGTAATGATGATTTTAGGGATGAGGAGAGTGGCTACAAATGGGCTGATAGTGAAAATGATGAAATAGGGAGGATGATGTTGGTTGATATAGTTGTTGATGTTGACGATGATTTTGGTGGTGGCCAAATAAAAAAGATGATTAAGATGATAATAATGATGAATATGATAATGAGGATGGTGATAATGACAGTGATGGTAATGTGAACAATGAAAATGAGAATGATGATAATGAAAGTGATAATTATGTGGATGACGATAATGAGAGTTGTGATAATGTGGATGATGATAAGAGGATGATTATAATGAGAGTTATGGTAATGTGGAAGATGATAATTACAATGAGGGTTATGAAATTTATGATTATGGGGATAACGATAATGAGAATGATTATAATGAGAGTAATATAATGAAGATCATGATAATGTGGATGATAGTGAGAGTGATTATGATGTAGATAATTATAACAAGGATGATAATAATATTAATTATGATAATGAGGACGATAATAATGAGGATGTTGCTAACGAGGATGTTGCATTGCATTGTTTTGTTGCAGCCATAATTGTGATGGTTGCCTCGTCTTCCGTAAAGACGGCGTAAAATGGACGTAAGGTACGTTAAGTCGCGGATTACAACAACATTTTATTTGCAACTACCTCTCCGACACATTCGACATTGCTTAAAAGCTGGTTTTGCCTCCTTGGGTTAACTCCTATCTGGGCGAGCCAGAGATTGTTTCTCAGTTTTTCGCCGTCCTAACAATGACGTTTATGACAGTCAGTTATCACTTTACATGACATCAGTAGTCAGTCCTGTTCTCTAAACGCTTTCATCTCATTCATTGTCTGCATCTCGAGGTCTGAACGTAGTCAGCCCTGTTCTCTAAACGCTTTCATCTCATTCATTGTCTGCCTCTCGAAGTCTGAACGTAGTCAGCTCTCTTCTCTAAACGCTTTCATCTTATTCATTATTTGCATCTCGAAGTCTGAACGTAGTCAGCCCTGTTCTCTAAACGCTTTTATCTCATTCATTGTCTGCATCTCGAAGTCTGAAAGTAGTCAGCCCTGTTCTCTAAACGCTTTCATCTCATTCATTGTCTGCATCTCGAAGTCTGAACGTAGTCAGCCCTGTTCTCTAAACGCTTTTATCTCATTCATTGTCTGCATCTCGAAGTCTGAAAGTAGTCAGCCCTGTTCTCTAAACGCTTTCATCTCATTCATTGTCTGCATCTCGAAGTCTGAACGTAGTCAGCTCTCTTCTCTAAACGCTTTCATCTCATTCATTGTCTGCATCTCGAAGTCTGAACGTAGTCAGCCCTGTTCTCTAAACGCTTTCATCTCATTCATTGTCTGCATCTCGAAGTCTGAACGTAGTCAGCCCTGTTCTCTAAACGCTTTCATCTCATTCATTGTCTGCATCTCGAGGTCTGAACGTAGTCAGCCCTGTTCTCTCAACGCTTTCATCTCATTCATTGTCTGCATCTCGAAGTCTGAACGTAGTCAGCCCTGTTCTCTAAACGCTTTCATCTCATTCATTGTCTGCATCTCGAAGTCTGAACGTAGTCAGCCCTGTTCTCTCAACGCTTTCATCTCATTCATTGTCTGCATCTCGAAGTCTGAACGTAGTCAGCTCTCTTCTCTAACGCTTTCATCTCATTCATTGTCTGCATCTCGAAGTCTGAACGTAGTCAGCTCTCTTCTCTAAACGCTTTCATCTCATTCATTGTCTGCATCTCGAAGTCTGAACGAAGAAGATAATGAGTTGACGACGAGGATGATGATGGTGAAAGTTTTTTGTAATGTAGATAAAATGATGTCGGTGACCATGCTAATAACATCTTAGAGAGTGGTCATCCATTGGATACCATCACACTTTAATATACAGGGAAACGAATGCGCAGACAAACTAAGGAGGCAGGGAGATAACCACAAGGGAATCATCGGATCAGTTAAGAAGCCAAATCCATCAACAAGGTCAGTATCATGCACAATGGAAACAAGAACACCCAAAGTGTAACGACGGGGTGGGAACGGTTACTTCCAACTATCAAGGATATATATATATATATATATATATATATATATATATATATATATATATATATATATATGGCCCTTTTCGTCTTGTCAGACGGTCTAGTGGAGGCTATTGCGTATTTTTTGAGGTTTTGTTTTTGCTGAACAGCTTCTCTCGTGGCTAATTCTACCAATGTTTGACAAACACACGCGGTCACATAATGAACAGGTCAGGCTCGCTGATCCACAGGGTTTACCATCCTTTTTCATGAGTCTCTTCTCTTCTAAGTCCTGTCTTAGCACAGTCTCAAGGAGAGATGACGTCCTAATATTTCACCAACGATCTGGTCTACGATCTAAATGAGAAACCACATGCTCATCAAACTCAAAACAGAAACTATCAGTTATGTCACAGTACCCAAGACGATATGACAAGAAAGCACATCTTACAGCATTTGCCCCCAGCACACAGACCTGAGAAGGTTAATGTGGCCCGTACCCACCTCCATGGAAGAGAAACTCTACTGTACACTCAAATAAATGAGACAGACAGGAGCCCTAATATCAGAGTCAGGAGCCCTGATCTGAATGAGCCATGATTGAAGAATAATAAGATAACACGTTGAGCACATTCTGGTGAACCGTCTACTGGAGAGATCGGGTTCAATCCCATGACCAAATGGTTTCTAGATACATCCAGTCTGAAATTGTTACGTCAGATATAGTCTGCGAAAGAAAGGCGGCCCTGCGTGATGCTGATGTTTACTAAAATAATGCCCTAGTGGTCAAAAAGGATATGGGCATTAACAGGCATTCACTTTACACATGATTCCATGCTGAAATGTGTTTATTCTTTCTTTCTTTCATTCATTCTTTCTTTCTTTCTTTCTTTCTTTCTTTCTTTCTTTCTTTCTTTCTTTATTAATTTCTTTCATTCATTCTTCCTTTCTTTCTTCATTTCTTTATTTCATTCTTTCTTCTTTCTTTCTTTCTTTCTTTCTTTCTTTCTTTCTTTCTTTCTTTTTTCTTTCTTTCTTCTTTCTTTAATTATTTTTTTTCCTTTCTTTCATTCTTTCATTCTTTCTTTTTTCTTTCTTTTTTTCGTTCTTTCTTTCTTTCTTTCTTTTTCTCTTTCTTTCTTTCCCAACGTCAGAATAATATCAGAATCAAATATCTATACTGCGCTGAATGAATTGACGAAATATTTCAAATATGTCATAGTTGTTTATTTTCGTCTCAGTGTGGCGTTATAGTTCTAATATTCGACATTTATTATCGTTTACCCGTTACATTAATATATGTTTATGTGAAAGATACGTTAGTAGTTAAAGCCAGTAGCATCAAAGATTGTCAAGTATGAGAGTTTCCGAGATGCAATCAATTTTTAACGACGAATTTAGTTTACAACTAAAGATAAAGCTTCTTCTAATCATTCTAAATGTGTAATCGAAGATGCGTGCATATAGGGAATGTGGTGTTAGTAACAATAATATTTATAGACCTTCAGCGCATGATTTTTTGGGTAATGTGGTCAGTATTATGCCGTGCCGCTTTACTTTACCAGAAAAATATCCGGTACCTATTTATGGCTGGGTGAACTTGGAAGCTGTCGATCTGGATCGAACCCGACTTGTCCTTTGTAGTCCAGTCCATTAACCACTAGCAGCTCCCAAGAAAATTCGCTACAATCAAACGGAAATATATAAGTTCAAATAAAAGAAAGGTGCCTTATATTCTATGAGTAACTTTTTGACATTCCGTTGGAGAAAGATGCAAAGTGAACATCACAGTTTTACTGCAAACAACGACACGGCACATTTATGCTCACTCAACTTTCTTTCCTTTTTTTTTTTAAAGCCAGTCTTAACATATGGATGTGAATTATGGACATAGGACAACAGACAAGAAAATTACTGGAGGTCATAGAAATGTGGTTTTACAGAAAAATATTGAGAATACCATGGACAGCTAAAAAGAGTGATGAAAACGTTCAGAAAGAGGCCAAAGCAAAGAAACATCTAATTTCTAATATTAAGATGAAACAATCATGATTTTATACGCATGTAATGAGAAGGGAACAGCTGGAATACATTGTGACAGCTGGGAAAATTGAGGGACGAAGAGATAGAGAGAAGCAAAGAGAAACGATACCGGACAGCTTAAGAGAACGGCTTGGCATAAGGTCAACAACAGAAATGATAAATAACTGTCGAGATCGAAAGTTGTGGAGAGACATGATCACCTACGCCAGCAAGCATGGTATTTGATGATGATGATGAACTTTCTTCTAACAGTGGATAAAATAGAGGTGTATTGATTTCCTTAGTTATCGCGTGAACGTAAAGAAGAAGAAAGAAGATATTGTCAAATACCGACGTTAATATCAGCGGAGAAAAGAAAGATTACAGCTCATTAAAGGGGATATCCCTGACGATGAGTAAAGTAAAAGAAGGCACTAAAGGACAAACAAAGAAGATCGGAAATAGTATAAACCGCTGCATTCATATGATAAATCAAGAAACTACAAACAATTTGTTTGTAAATTGATTGCAATTAAATCACGGTTGCAAACAAATAACAATCAGCAGAACATCAGTTATATCAATGTAGCAACAAAAGAGACAGATATTTCAAAAAGAGATTTAACAAAATTATAAATGCTGCCAAAAATACCACAATGAAACTATAAAGAAAATAACTTGTCTCAGTCGACGCTGTAAGGCACCAGTGGACAGTACAGAAACGAAAATAAGAGAGAGAGAGAGAGAGAGAGAGGCAGAGAGAGAGAGAGAGAAAGTATAATAGCAACACGAATTATAATGATGGTAATGAAAAATATAATATGAATAATAATGTTAAATATGATAATGTGATGGCTATAATGATAATGATGGAAACTGCATTAATTAATCTGGTAGAGACGTAACAGATATTGATGAAGCTGATAATAAAAATAATAATAACAGTTTTTAATTACACACAATGAAAAATAACTAGCTGCTGTTTATTCCAACATATGTTAAAGCAGAAAAAAAAATAACAAAAAGCATCCAAAGAAAAAGAAAAACAGGTTTCCAAATAAAAACGAAAGTAAAAGATAAACAGATAAAAGAATTCCTTTAAAAAGAAATCCAATTTTGTGTTTTATTTCTGCAAATTTCCAAGCCAAATAAAAATCACAAATTAAAAAGATGACTAGAAGTATAGAGGTATCATATTATCCTCCCGTTTTTCAAAGTTCTGTTCGGCCTTACCCAGTGAATTCGACTTTTTTGAAAGCCATTATTTCTGATAGCTTTTGTTCGAGGGGGCGTGATAATTTATTTCGTGTGTACTGTGGGAATGTCGTTGTAATCTGATGTCCATTTGTGTCAGCTGTAAGCAAATAGATTGTCGCTTTGCTGTGACTAAGTGAGGCAGCCAGCAGTCATGAAAATTAACTGCTCCCAAGTGGATGTCCTACTATCGGCGTGTTTGTTGATAATGGAGAGAGGGAGGGGTGGCAGAAATGGGGCACTGGGAGAGGGAGGTAGGGAGTAGGAGAAAGTTCGGTGTGAAATAGCAGTGGAGAGGAGGAAGGAAACGGACAAAATAAATAGAGAGTAAGATAAGAAGAGAAAGAGAAGGGGGCAGAAGAGAGCATTGGGAGGGAGGAAGGGAGGGAGGGAGGGAGGGAGTAGGAGAAAGTTTGGTGAGAAATATCAGCGGAGATGAGGAAAGAAACGGACAAAATAAACAGGGAGTAAGATAAGAGAGAGAGAGAGAGAGAGAGAGAGAGAGAGAGAGTAAGAAAGAGGGCATTGGGAAGAGAGATAGTAGGATAAAACTGGTGAGAAATAAAGGCGAAGAGAAGGATAGTATGATAAATAACAGCAGAAAGGAGGAAGGAAAGTAATAGAATGAATGGAAAGCTAAGAGAGATAGAAAGAAAATGGTAAGAATTGATTATGTGTAGAAAGGTAGGAAGGGAAAACATGCGAACAGAGGGAGGGAGTTAGAAGGTATGAGAGAGGCTGAAAGAGAAAGGCGTGGAGAAGGAAGGAGAGAATGAGTGATGACGAAAAAGAAAAGGTAGAGGGTGAAAAAGAGAGAGAAGATAACTATGTAGAGAAACAGACTGACGAATGTGATGGATGGGGCCCAGGCATGGATGATAGAACGTTAAGAGAAGAAGAGCCAATAAAAACAATCAAATCTACCAGAAGTTGATAGAAGTTGAGATACACTTATTGATATATTTGACGTGATTGATCAACGACCACGTCAGACGTGGAACCAGTTCATCTGAAGTAAGTATGGGGTAATGAAACAGCAATTAAAATGTTCTGTTTGGCTCTAGCTTCCGAGAAAGACACTTCCGGTTATGTATTTTGGGTCGACATATATGTCTAGTATCCAACTGCAGTTGTTGATTACGTAACTAGTATCAATGACCAGCAAAAATTGAATTGAAATAGGTGACGCAATCTGATCTATGTTTGCATCATCTCTCTGTACAAACTGCCTAGTTCTCATAGCTAAACAACATTATTTTTGCATAGTTTTGTGTTATTATAACATATGTTGGGCATGTGATCAGAAAAGATAATATCCGAATAGCAAAGCAAGACCTCAAGTGGGAAACAACAGGTAGGAGGAAAAGAGACCGAACCAGAGAAACACTGAGAAGAACATTGATCAGGGAGGCAAAGACAGCAGGAATCGACTTCCTCAATGAGATCGAGATGCTTGCACCGAATAGAGACAAATGTCGAGATTTGATAAAAGATCTGTGCAAGGATTGAGACTGCTAAAAAGAACATTTAGAAAAAGAGAAGGAATATCTGAGTCTATGCCCTATGGGCAGACTACGGATCGAAAGCTTGATAGACAGACAGACAGACAGACAGACAGACAGACAGACAGACAAGACAGACAGACAGACAAGACAGACAGATAGATAGATAGATAGATAGATAGATAGATAGATAGATAGATAGATAGATAGATAGATAGATAGATAGATAGACAGACAGACAGATAGACAGACAGACAGACAGACAGACAGACAGATAGACAGATAGATAGATAGAAAGATAGATAGATAGATAGATAGATAGATAGATAGATAGATAGATAGATAGATAGATAGATAGATAGATAGATAGATAGATAGATAGATAGATAGATAGATAGATAGATAGATAGATAGATAGATAGATAGATAGATAGATAGATAGATAGATAGATAGATAGATAGATAGATAGATAGATAGATTGCTCAAATATACTTCAGAGGACGATGAACAGTGCAGGTCATGCCTGTTATACTTGTGGCGATGTTAATTTTGCATCACAAAAACGAAATATAACTGCAGTGATTAAGAAAGGCTACAATTTGTGTTAAACAAAATAGGATATCAGAGTAAGAATTGGACACTAAAAACATGTTGCAATGCATGTGGAACAAATCTTAAACAGTGGCTCAGTGGCTAAAGACACGTTATGTGCTTTTGCAATTTCAATGATTTATAGATGATTATATCAGCTTTTGTTATTTTGTTTGTTCTCTCCTATTTGTAAAGGCATGTCCAAAAAAGACAATTTTGGACTGTGAAATGTCCAAATATTTCCTCTGCACTCTACGTCCTATACAGCATTCGCAAGGACCTGTCCGTTCTTAGTGTGCCAGAATCATTTTCAGCCGAATCAACTGGGAAAGTAGGGAAAGTTTGTGGCCTTAAACCAAGAACTTCACAAGATCCAAACATGTACATTTGATCTCCACTAAACCGTGACTAAACTAGACCCGAATAATCCAAAGGGAACTGAATGCTCTTGTCAGGGATATGAAATTACCCAAGAACAAAGCGGAGATTCTCATTTTCAGGCTGCATTAGTGGAATCTCCCGACAAATGAAGTTTGAGTTTCTGTGTTTCGGGATCGTCAGAAATATCTTGTTACATTCTTTTTCAAAGAGGGTGATCTTTCTATGTGCCACGATATTTCTGATTTAATCACATCCTTCAGTACAGATCGGGAGCCGCGATAGCTCAGTGGTTAGTGAACTGGACTACAAAGGGCAAGAGGTAGGGTTCGATCCCAACCGACGTCTCCGATTCACCCAGCATTTAATGGGTACCACTTTTTTTCTGGGAAAGTAAAGCGGCACGGGCGTAATACCGACCACATTACCCCAAAAAATCATGTGCCGAAGGTCTGTACAATTTGGTCATTAACACCATATTCCCTATACGCCACTTGACGTGACTGGAGACTTTACTTTTTCATTATAGATTACAAACCGGATAATTGGAGGTTTTACCTTGATTAGACCAAGACGTGTCTTAAAGCTGTTTTGCTGCAAATGGACATTTCTACCTTCAGTTTTAGTTGGTCATGCGGCTCATATGAAAACATTTAAGAGCTTTTGTAATGTATAAACTATGATCAGCACCAGTGATCACAATGTGATGACTTCAATTTGTTACTCTCTTACTCGTACTTGAGAGTGGCTACACCAAATAATAGTGCTTTCTCTATGAGTGCGATGGACGTGCAAGAAATAGCGGCTACATCACAGATAGGATTGGCCAATCAGACAGACATGTTGACCTTGCAGTAAGAATGTGGATCATCCAGCACTTCCAGACGCCTGTAAGATCATGTTGACGCCCTAGCACATTAAGCTGGGATGATGGCTACCGTTATCAAAGCCGTTGATAAAACACGAGAGGCTTTTTAGTTCCTCAATAGAGAAGTTGTTAGACTGATTGAAGCTAAAAGAAAGGAGTTTTGTTACCCATACATTCACAAACTTATTGCTGATGATGAATTCCTTTACGCGGTGCATGGCAAGGGAAAAGGCATGTACAGTATGTCGATCAGTGGCAAGGGAAAAGGCATGGCAGTATGGCGATCAGTGGCAAGGGAAAAGGCATGTACAGTATGTCGATCAGTGGCAAGGGAAAAGGCATGGCAGTATGGCGATCAGTGGCAAGGGAAAAGGAATGGGCAGTATGTCGATAAGTGGCAAGGGAAAAGGCATGTACAGTATGTCGATCAGTGGCATGGGAAAAGGCATGTACAGTATGTCGATCAGTGGCAAGGGAAAAGGCATGGATAGTATGTCGATCAGTGGCAAGGGAAAAGGCATGAGCAGTATGTCGATAAGTGGCAAGGGAAAAGGCATGTACAGTATGTCGATCAGTGGCAAGGGAAAAGGCATGGATAGTATGTCGATCAGTGGCAAGGGAAAAGGCATGTACAGTATGTCGATCAGTGGCAAGGGAAAAGGCATGGATAGTATGTCGATCAGTGGCAAGGGAAAAGGCATGGATAGTATGTCGATCAGTGGCAAGGGAAAAGGCATGGACAGTATGTCGATCAGTGGCAAGGGAAAAGGCATGGATAGTATGTCGATCAGTGGCAAGGGAAAAGGCATGGACAGTATGTCGATCAGTGGCAAGGGAAAAGGCATGGACAGTATGTCGATCAGTGGCAAAGGAAAAGGCAAGGACAGTATGTCGATCAGTGGCAAGGAAAAAGGCATGGATAGTATGTCGATCAGTGGCAAGGGAAAAGGCATGGATAGTATGTCGATCAGTGGCAAAGGAAAAGGCATGGACAGTATGTCGATCAGTGGCAAGGGAAAAGGCATGGATAGTATGTCGATCAGTGGCAAAGGAAAAGGCATGGATAGTATGTCGATCAGTGGCAAAGGAAAAGGCATGGACAGTATGTCGATCAGTGGCAAGGGAAAAGGCATGGATAGTATGTCGATCAGTGGCAAAGGAAAAGGCATGGACAGTATGTCGATCAGTGGCAAGGGAAAAGGCATGGATAGTATGTCGATCAGTGGCAAGGGAAAAGGCATGGACAGTATGTCGATCAGTGGCTAGGGAAAAGGCATGGACAGTATGTCGATCAGTGGCAAAGGAAAAGGAATGGACAGTATGTCGATCAGTGGCAAAGGAAAAGGCATGTACAGTATGTCGATCAGTGGCAAGGGAAAAGGCATGGATAGTATGTCGATCAGTGGCAAAGGAAAAGGCATGGACAGTATGTCGATCAGTGGCAAGGGAAAAGGCATGGACAGTATGTCGATCAGTGGCAAGGGAAAAGGCATGGACAGTATGTCGATCAGTGGCAAAGGAAAAGGCATGTACAGTATGTCGATCAGTGGCAAGGGAAAAGGCATGGACAGTATGTCGATCATTGGCAAGGGAAAAGGCATGGATAGTATGTCGATCAGTGGCAAGGGAAAAGGCATGGACAGTATGTCGATCAGTGGCAAGGGAAAAGGCATGGACAGTATGTCGATCAGTGGCAAAGGAAAAGGCATGGACAGTATGTCGATCAGTGGCAAAGGAAAAGGCATGTACAGTATGTCGATCAGTGGCAAGGGAAAAGGCATGGATAGTATGTCGATCAGTGGCAAAGGAAAAGGCATGGACAGTATGTCGATCAGTGGCAAGGGAAAAGGCATGGACAGTATGTCGATCAGTGGCAAGAGAAAAGGCATGGGCCGCATGTCGATCAGTGGCAAGGGAAAATGCATGGGCAGCATGTCGATCAGTGGCAAGGGAAAAGGCATGGGCAGTATGTCGATCATTGGCAAGGGAAAATGCATGGGCAGCATGTCGATCAGTGGCAAGTGAAAAGGCATGGGCAGTATGTCGATCATTGGCAAGGAAAAGGCATGAACAGTATGTCGATCAGTGGCAAGGGAAAAGGCATGGACAGTATGTCGATCAGTGGCAAGAGAAAAGGCATGGGCCGCATGTCGATCAGTGGCAAGGGAAAGGCATGGGCAGCATGTCGATCAGTGGCATGGGAAATGCATGGGCAGCATGTCGATCAGTGGCAAGGAAAAAGGCATGGGCAGCATGTCGATCAGTGGCAAGGGAAAGGCATGGGCAGCATGTCGATCAGTGGCAAGGGAAAGGCATGGGCAGCATGTCGATCAGTGGCAAGGGAAAGGCATGGGCAGCATGTCGATCAGTGGCAAAGAAAAAGGCATGGGCAGCATGTCGATCAGTGGCAAGGAAAAGACATGGGCATCATGTCGATCAGTGGCAGGAGATTTTAATATGATTCATCAGATAACTTCCAGAAAATTGTAAAAAGTCGCCTTTCTGATGTATAATAGGCGTTGCTGTAACATGTCTCTGAAGACTGATTTCATGCAGTCACATCTGGATTTCTTTCCACCAAATTTGTGGAGCACTGTCCGAAGAACGTTGTGAGAAATGCCACTAAGACATCGTTGCTATAGAGACAATGTATCAACGCAGCTGGAATCCTTCAATATTTGCAGAGCACTGCTGGACAGCGAGAAGAGACACACTATTGCTTGAGTACAAGAAACAAGTGACGAGAGTCGAACAGTTACTTAATCATGATGACAAGGGTACAAATGTTCATTTAAAAAAAAAAATATTTTATATGAAATTAAAATACTCCTTTGACTTTTCTCCCATTTAATTTTGAGATTCCAGTTGTTATCAAGCTGAAGTAGAATAACTGTTTGTTCAACCGTGATAATTAAGAGTTAAAAGAGATGTATTTTTACATTAGTGCGAAGCTTGTTTGTTTTTTATTAAAAGAAGCAAGAGACAATTCGTGAATTTTATTCTAATATTTGAATTCAGTAATTTTATTATATTTGAATTCAGCAATTTTATTATATTTGAATTGAGCAATTTTATTCTAATATTTGAATTGAGCAATTGTATTATATTTGAATTGAGCAATTTTATTCTAATATTTGAATTGAGCAATTGTATTATATTTGAATTCAGCAATTTTATTCTAATATTTGAAATCAGCAATTTTATTATATTTGAATTCAGCAATTTTATTCTAATATTTGAAATCAGCAATTTTATTATATTTGAATTCAGCAATTTTATTCTAATATTTGAATTCAGCAATTTTATTATATTTGAATTCAGCAATTTTATTCTAATATTTGAATTCAGCAATTTTATTCTAATATTTGAATTCAGCAATTTTATTATATTTGAAATCAGCAATTTTAATCTAATATTTGAAATCAGCAAGTCACACAAATTTAGAAACTGGGGGAATTCATTTCTGGAGCAAACAACTTCTGAAAATCTGTAGACTAGTGTTATTATTATTACTGTTGTTATTGTTATTGTTGTTATTATTTCTATTTTTATTTATTATTATTTTGATCCAACATAACAAACTCCGGTCACGTGACCTGTATAAAAGTGGAACCATTTGTCACGTATATTGGAACAAATAATATACTTAAGTAAAATAAAAACAAAAAAATAAAATTACAATATAATTTGGGTACTAAATGACAAACTGGCCAGAGAACTTTCCCACCCCAGGTCAGATTTTGTGATATTCCCTGCGTCAGGTGTTCTCAACTTGTTACCACAACTGTCGGATGATTCCCAATTTTCTTTTTAATGTTTCACATAATTTGATGAAGCAAAGATGTGGACCAGCATTTCCAGAGAGTTCGACTACAGATTTCGACTAAAGGAAATGCGTCTTGATGATTTGTGCAAAGAGAAATATCTTCGTAATCTGCTTATTTGAGCTGGACTACAAAGGGCAAGAGGTAGGGTTCGATCCCAACCGAAGAGGTCCGGTTCACCCAGCCTTTAATGGGTACCGGATTGTTTTCTAGGAAAGTAAAGCGGCACGGGCGTAATACCGACCACATTACCCAAAAAAATGATGTGCCGAAGGTCTGTAAAATGTATGGTCACTAACACCATACTCCCTATACGAATAAGGTGTTAGTGACCATAACACTATATTGTTATTATTATACGCCACTTGGCGTGACGGGGGTACTTTACTTTTTTAAAAATTTACTTATTTACCTATTACATAATTAGGTTCAAAGTCAACGGTTACTCTCCATCAATGCTTTTAATGATTTATCTATAAATTCATTACGTTATTTAAATAAATACATGTTTATCTAATTTAATGATTTATCTATAAATTCATTACGTTATTTAAATAAATACATTTTTACTAATTTAATGATTTATCTATAAATTCATTACGTTATTTAAATAAATACATGTTTAATAATTTAATGATTTATCTATAAATTCATTACGTTATTTAAATAAATACATGTTTAATAATTTAATGATTTATCTATAAATTCATTACGTTATTTAAATAAATACATGTTTACTAATTTAATGATTTATCTATAAATTCATTACGTTATTTAAATAAATACATGTTTACTAATTTAATGATTTATCTATAAATTCATTACGTTATTTAAATAAATACATGTTTACTAATTTAATGATTTATCTATAAATTCATTACGTTATTTAAATAAATACATGTTTACTAATTTAATGATTTATCTATAAATTCATTACGTTATTTAAATAAATACATGTTTAATGATTTTAAAGTGAGGCCATATTGTACTCATGGTAGGCACATTGGTGTGTAGTGGAGACACAAGGCAAATTCTGTTTTAAAGCTGGAAATGTCAACAACTCATTATGAGGTGATAGCTTCATGCTCAAAGAGCTGGAACTAATTAATGCTCTGCCTGAGACATCTCAACGGGTACTGGTAATTGATTAATCAACCTGGGTAAGCGAGTAGGGATAAAACAAGGAAAGCAAACTCGACGTTTAAAAAGGCACTGAAATTAAAGAATCATAAACAATTAACAACAGAAAAGAAACAAATAACAATGGATAGTCTGAAGCAGGATGGAACCCGTACTCCTCGGTACAGCGCCTTGCCACAAGAAACCAAGCGTTAGAGCACACGGCCAACTCAGCTATCTAAACAAATAGCTATCATTGACGATGCCTTTCACGCAGGTATACTCATGACTATAGCATAGGACTATGATCACAACTCGGGAATAAATTGGGTATCTGTATTTGTCCTATCAAGAATTTTGTTTTCCGAGTGTTGTAAACATAGCTCTTCCCATGAAATGATTCGCTGATCGATCGCCTCGGAAGTTTCCCTCCATTATTATATTCATCTATTATTATTTGTCCTTTAATGGAATAAAATGTGGGTCAAAATGGGCAATTGTCGCAGTTCACTGTTTTCAGTTTAGTTTAGTTTTTAGTTTAGTTTAGTTTTTAGTTTAGTTTAGTTTAGTTTAGTTTAGTTTAGTTTAGTTTTTAGTTTAGTTTAGTTTAGTTTAGTTTAGTTTTTAGTTTAGTTTAGTTTAGTTTAGTTTAGTTTAGTTTAGTTTAGTTTAGTTTAGTTTAGTTTAGTTTAGTTTAGTTTAGTTTAGTTTAGTTTAGTTTAGTTTTTAGTTTAGTTTAGTTTAGTTTAGTTTAGTTTAATTTAGTTTAGTTTACGTCATCATCATTTCCCCTGTATGAACCATAGCCGCCATACACAGGCAAAAACATTTAAAAAGGGCATCTTCAACTCAGAAGTCGTCTCCACTAGTAGTCTCCTACAACTTGTCTGGCAGGCGTCAGTGGCTATATTCTTGTCTCTGACCGGGTTCAGGGCTCCCATAGCCACAAGCGCGGCGGTTTACTGTAAAACAAAATACTTACGCCCATCTCACTCCCTTTTTCAGTGAGGATGAGGCATCGGCAACCGGCAGATCAAAAGGTCAACAAACAACAACATATGTAAGTGCCCAGTCTCTCAGCAAATGATGGTATTCTGCACTCAGATAGTGATATAGCTCGTGGGCTAGACATTGTTTTGATTTGGCATCTTCGTCGTCCTGTTCTACCCGTTTTCAGCTTGCTCCATCGCTAGTCGTCGTGTTAACATGTAACAAAAAGCTGTAAAAAAAAAGTCTAGTAATTTCCTTTACATCAAAGTCTAATAATTTCCTTTACATCAAAGTGTAGTAATTTCCTTTACATCAAAGTGTAGTAATTTCCTTTACATCAAAGTGTAGTAATTTCCTTTACATCAAAGTGTAGTAATTTCCTTTACATCAAAGTGTAGTAATTTCTTTTACATCAAAGTGTAGTAATTTCCTTTACATCAAAGTGTAGTAATTTCCTTTACATCAAAGTGTAGTAATTTCCTTTACATTAAAGTGTAGTAATTTCCTTCACATCAAAGTGTAGTAATTTCCTTTACATCAAAGTGTAGTAATTTCCTTTACATCAAAGTGTAGAAATTTCCTTCACATCAAAGTGTAGTAATTTTCTTTATATCAAAGTGTAGTCATTTTTTTTATACCAAAGTGTAATAATTTCCTTTATATGAAAGTCTAATAATTTCATTTATATCAAAGTCTAATAATTTCCTTTACACCAAAGTCTAGTAATTTTCTTTATATTAAAATCTATTAATTTCTCTTACATCAGAACTCAATTAATTTTGTTTACATCAAAAGTCTAGTAATTTCCTTCACATCAAAGTCATTGAAGTAAATGTGCAAAAAAAAAAAAAAAAAAAAAAAAGCGAAAGAAGATTGGTTCAGTCAAAGATGTCTAGAAATAAAAACTATTGAAAATAAACATGATGTATAAAGAATGCGCACAGAAATAAGGAGAATGACTAGTAAAATAAAATTAAAAAGCACAGAAAGTGGATGTATTGCAAACAAAAAAGTAAACAGATGGCAGGAATATATAACATAATAATTTAATGACGAAAGGGACAAGAAACCAATTGTGAAGTGAATGCCAAGCTACAACATCTTAAAGTCTGTGAAATGAATGCCCGGCTACAACATCTTAAAGTCTGTGAAAAGAATGCCAAGCTACAACATCTTAAAGTCTGTGAAATGAATGCCCGGCTACAACATCTTAAAGTCTGTGAAATGAATGCCCGGCTACAACATCTTAAAGTCTGTGAAATGAATGCCCGGCTACAACATCTCAAAGTCTGTGAAATGAATGCCCGGCTACAACATCTCAAAGTCTGTGAAATGAATGCCCGGCTACAACATCTCAAAGTCTGTGAAGTGAATGCCAGGCTACAACATCTCAAAGTCTGTGAAATGAATGCCAGGCTACAACATCTCAAAGTCTGTGAAGTGAATGCCAGGCTACAACATCTCAAAGTCTGTGAAGTGAATGCCAGGCTACAACATCTCAAAGTCTGTGAAGTGAATGCCAGGCTACAACATCTCAAAGTCTGTGAAATGAATGCCAGGCTACAACATCTCAAAGTCTGTGAAGTGAATGCCAGGCTGCAACATCTCAAAGTCTGTGAAGTGAATGCCAGGCTACAACATCTCAAAGTCTGTGAAATGAATGCCCGGCTACAACATCTCAAAGTCTGTGAAATGAATGCCCGGCTACAACATCTCAAAGTCTGTGAAATGAATGCCCGGCTACAACATCTCAAAGTCTGTGAAATGAATGCCCGGCTACAACATCTCAAAGTCTGTGAAATGAATGCCCGGCTACAACATCTCAAAGTCTGTGAAATGAATGCCCGGCTACAACATCTCAAAGTCTGTGAAATGAATGCCCGGCTACAACATCTCAAAGTCTGTGAAGTGAATGCCAGGCTACAACATCTCAAAGTCTGTGAAATGAATGCCCGGCTACAACATCTCAAAGTCTGTGAAATGAATGCCCGGCTACAACATCTCAAAGTCTGTGAAATGAATGCCCGGCTACAACATCTCAAAGTCTGTGAAGTGAATGCCAGGCTACAACATCTCAAAGTCTGTGAAGTGAATGCCAGGCTACAACATCTCAAAGTCTGTGAAGTGAATGCCAGGCTACAACATCTCAAAGTCTGTGAAATGAATGCCAGGCTACAACATCTCAAAGTCTGTGAAGTGAATGCCAGGCTACAACATCTCAAAGTCTGTGAAATGAATGCCCGGCTACAACATCTCAAAGTCTGTGAAGTGAATGCCAGGCTACAACATCTCAAAGTCTGTGAAGTGAATGCCAGGCTACAACATCTCAAAGTCTGTGAAATGAATGCCCGGCTACAACATCTCAAAGTCTGTGAAGTGAATGCCAGGCTACAACATCTCAAAGTCTGTGAAATGAATGCCCGGCTACAACATCTCAAAGTCTGTGAAATGAATGCCCGGCTACAACATCTCAAAGTCTGTGAAGTGAATGCCAGGCTACAACATCTTAAAATCTGAAGTGAAAAAAGTTTTACATGCAATGAAAATGGGAAAACCTGCAGGCCCTGACGACATACAGATAGAGACGATAAAGACACTAGAAGATTTTGGCATTGAATGATCACAGACATATGCATCGACATACACCATAAAGAATACATATCAAATTAACTAAAACGACTTTCATTTTTCTTCTTTCCTTTCTCATTTACCTTTCAGCGTTGAGGGGACATATAATTTTTGTTCTTTTGCTTGTCTGTTCGCCTCTGGTGGTGCTACGTTTCCTAGTGTTCCTAACATTCCGTCAATCCATCTTTTTCGTGGTCGGCTCTTGGGTCTGGTGTTCTCGCAACGTTTCTTGAGGGCTCGTTGTGTAGTGTTTTGATCTTTCTGCCTTGTAACTTGGCCAAACTATTTCATCTGTTGTTATTCCTATGTTTTTTTTCTTGCATCTAGGGTCCAGAACTGGCATTGGTAGCACAGCGGTGGGATGAAGATTGTATTGCAGAGTGCCCGTTGTGCCTCTGGAGTTATTTTCGTGTTGGACAATAGTGGTGTAAAAAAGTAAAAGTAAAGTATCCTCGTCACGCCAAGTGGCGTATAGGCAATATAGTGTTAGTGACCATAAATTTTACAGACCTTCAGCGCATCATTTTTGGGGTAATGTGGTCGGTATTACGCCCATGCCGCTTTGTTTTCCCAGAAAAAAAATCAGGTACCCATTAAAGGCTGGGTGAACCCGGAAGCCGTCGGTTGGGATCGAACCCTACCTCTTGTCCTTTGTAGTCCAGTTCACTAACCACTGAGCTATTGCGGCTCCCTACAATAGAGGTGGTAGCTGTCCAATGATTTGACAAGCTTTGTTGCACCTTGAATATATTTCTGATGTTTGTGGTTTATCGTTTGTCACCAAACTTCCTAGGTATTTAAATTCCTCTATTTGTTTTAGTTGTCTGCCCTCTATAATTATGTTGATGTTCTGTTACTCTTTTTCAGTATTCATCTTTCTTCTTCTTCTACTTTTCAGCTCCCTGTGGAGCATAGGTCTTCAGTAAACACTTTCAAAGCTTTGCACGCAGAAACGGTTGTGGGTACAAAAACGACATCCACTTAAATAGCTCATATAGATGAAACGATACAAAATATAGAAGGAATATTGAAGTAGACAGAAAGAACATTGAAAGATTTCAAGAGTAGAGCTGCCATGCTATAACAAAAAATGGAAAATGTAATATAGAAATAAACAAAAGAATAGGAATGGCGAAAAGCAATTTTAACAACATGAAAGATGTGAGGACATAAAAGTAAATAACATCGGAACTAAAACTCATCATCATCATCATCATCAAGTACTGGGCCTGCTGGCGTAGGTTATCATGTGTCTCCACAACTTTCGATCTCGACATTTATTTATCATTTCTGTTGTTGACCTTCTGCCAAGCCGTTCTCTTAAGCTGTCTGGTATTTTTTTTCTCTTTGCTTCCCTCTATCTCTTCGTCCCTCAATTTTCCCAGTTGTTACAATATATTCCAGTTGTTCTCTTCTCATTACATGACCAAACAATGATGATTATTTCTTCCTAATATTGGAAATTAGCTCTCTTTTTGCTTTGACCTCTTTCAGAACGTTTTCATTACTCTTCTTAGCTGTTCATGGTACTCTCAACATTCTTCTGTGAAACCACATTTCTACAGACTCCAGTAATTTTCTTGTCTGTTGTCCTATCGTCATTAATGATTCACATGCACATGTTAAGACTGGCTCTACATAAAATTTAAGAACTCTTTTTCTTGTTTCTATTGTCAAAAATGGATTGCATAGTATCTTCCTCATTTTTTGGAAAGCTCTTTTGCCTGAGCCATCTGCATCTCAATTTTTTGTACATCTTCCGTCTAAGGTTAACAAAATTCCCAAATATTTAAATTCATTTACCTGTTTTAATATTGTTCCACTTGTCTTTATTTTGCACTGAGGTGATGTCTTTTTCTTTGTTGTTACCATTACTTCTGTCTTTTTGCTATTAAAGCTGAGTCCTTTATTTTTGCTTTCCTTCACTATAATGTCTAACATTTCTTGTAACTCATTTTCACTCTTAGAGATTAAGACTGTATCATCAGCATACCTTAGATTATTTATATTATGACCTCCAATTGTTATTACAGGCATGCTCCTTATGGATCTTAAAATAATCTCACTATAAATATTAACGAAATCTGGTGACAGCACACAACCTTGTCTAACAACCTGTTTTTTTTTTGTTGAAACATTCCCAATTGGTTTCCAGTTCTTATGGCCGCTGTTTATTGCCAGTACATGTTATTTATTATTCTTAGATCTTTGCTGTCTACGTTTATGTTTATGAAAAGTATACTAACATCAAAACAAATAACACCAGGGCTAAAAGTCGGAATATCCAAATGTTATATCTTCTCAACATTCCTGTATGGTGCAGAAACATGGACATTAGACTAAGAAAACAGAACAGAAAATGCATGCCTTTGATATGTGGATTTATAGAAGAATATGAATAATTGAATGGAAAGAAGAGAAAACAAACGATGAAGTCTTAAAACAACTACAAATGAAAAGAGAACTACAAAACACAATTCAAACAGAACAAATGAGATTTTTGGGGCATGTTGAAATACACAGAAGCATACTAAAAGTAATCTTGGAAGGGAAAATACAATATAAAAGAGACAAAAGCAGATAAAGACTAACATCAGCGAATAAGATCAAATGACGGACAAGTCTGTCTATGACAACATGCACTAAGAAAAAAATGAGACAAAGCGAAAAGGCGCTCCATGGCAGCCAACCTTCGATGCGGAGACGGCACTTAACGATGATGAAAGTCCAGTAATCTCCTTCACACCACACCCTAAGGTCTGTTTTTTTTTTAAATTCCCACAAAAGAAGCCTCTAATTGTTTAGATAAACATATACAACTATTCTCAGGTTTTCTATCACATATACAACTATTCTCAGGTTTTCTATCACACATACAACTATTCTCAGGTTTTCTATCAAATATACAACTATTCTCAGGTTTTCTATCACATATACAACTATTCTCAGGTTTTCTATCACATATACAACTAATCTGAGGTTTTCTATCACATATACAACTATTCTCAGGTTTTCTATCACATATACAACTATTCTCAGGTTTTCTATCACATATACAGCACAAGAGATATGGCTATTACATCCAGACTGTCAAACGTTGCAATAACAAAAATATATCTTGAGGGAGTGACAGATTGATGAAAATAAAATATGGAAAACAGAAGAATAGGAGACAGACAAGAACAACCACAAGAAAAATAGACAAGTCAAGACTGACAGTGATTAATTAGTTGCAAAAGAGAGAATCTGACTGTACTCATGGATGTTACTGCAGCAGCACGGAGGGTAATAGGTTGTCATATTGTCCGACAATAAGACAACAAATAAGAAAATCACTGGAGTCTGTAGAAATGTGGTTTTACAGAAGAATGTTGAGTATACCATGGACAGCTAAGAAGAGTAATGAAAACGTTCTGAAAGAGGCCAAAGCAAAAAGGAGAGCTACTTTCCAACATTACGAAGAAGCAATCATCATTTTTTTTTAAAAATGTAATGAGAAGAGAACAACTGGAATATATTGTAACAACTGGGAAAATTGAGGGACGAAGAGATAGTGGAAAACAAAGAGAAAAAATACCAGACAGCTTAAGAGAACGGCTTGGCAGAAGTTCAACAACAGAAATGATAAATAACTGTCGAGATCGAAAATTATGGAGAGACATCACCTACGCCAGCAGGCCCGATACTTGATGATGATGATGATGACGGAGGTTAAAGGAGTAGGAAGGAGTGATAAATGCAGTGAAGACCTTATGGGAGAAGAATGAATGTGGAGATTCACAGACTGGACCTTGAGGAAGATGACCAGAGTAACATAACCTGTAAATGAC
This sequence comes from Megaustenia siamemsis, assembly GCA_032433765.1. Taxonomy (NCBI): domain Eukaryota; kingdom Metazoa; phylum Mollusca; class Gastropoda; order Stylommatophora; family Ariophantidae; genus Megaustenia; species Megaustenia siamemsis. The sequence goes on along the minus strand of JAVIAB010000047.1, from coordinate 88,957,015 downwards.
GTCACGATACAAGTCGAAATCTGATTGGCCGAGGAGAACAGGTAGAGAATGGACAAGTCTTAACTTCATAATCCATAAATAAGAAACCTTGACAAGATACACATGAAGGAAGCTGGGCGTACCCATCAACGTGGGTTGCAAGATAGAACCAATGAAAGGAACGGCCTCTAGAAAGAAGAAGAAGCCAAAGTTAAAATATAAATAATTGCTTCTAAATTTTTCAAGAAAACAAGGCCTCTTTGTTTGTCCTGCTTAAAAGAGCGCTCAGTAGGCGAACCTGCGATATCATCACTTTTCGACCCATCTTATCCTATTTCAGCATGACATTCATGAATACCGTGTTGCCTTCACTCTCGGTCCCTATTCACAAGGGTTGAAGAAGTTAGTATATTTTCAGATGAAATGTTGGGTCTCGGTTAGCTGTTTGTTGCTGACCCTGGCGAAGGTACAAATGAGTCACTGACGACCAACAACTCACTTTCTGTTTGGTCTCATGGACTCATAAAAAAAAATAATGACAACTGTAAATTTTAACAAAATAACTGTCTTCTTCTTCTTCTTTCTTTCCTCATTAGCCTTTCAGCGTCGAGGGGAGACATAATTTATGTTCTTTTGCTTTTCTGTTCGCCTCTGCTGCTGTTATGTTTCCTAGTGCTTCTAATATTCCGTCGCTCCATCTTTTTCGTGGTCGACCCTTGGGTCTGGCATTCTCACAGCGTTAATTGGGAGTTCGTTGTGTTGTGTTTTGATTACTCTGCATTGTCACGTGGCCAAACATTTTATCTGTTGTTTCTTTATATATTCTATAGCGGGGGCTATCCCTAGCTTTTATCTCAATTCTTCATTTCTGATCTTATCTCTCAGGTTGTTTCCTATCATTCGTCTGACACATTTCATATCAGTAGAGGTTATTTTTTCTTATTCTTCTTGCATCTAGGTCCAGGACTGGCATTGGTAGTACAACGTTAGGATGAAGATTGTATTTTATAGTGCAATAATTATGTGATGTTCTAAACACATCCGGAAATTAGATAAATATGTCCATGCGAGAACAAGTTAAGGATCCTTGATCCAGGTTAAGTGTACTCTGTGAAACGGCGACGTTGGCCAAATATAACCTTACCTATTTCGTTGCCTTGGTTGACGTTTCAGATTAAATCGTCCGACAACTGGAAATGTTTGGGGACCAAGGTTAATCCTTTGAGAAGCCAGGCAGGCATATGAACCTTTCAGTCGGGAGGTCAACATAACGCTGGGACTTCTGGGTAAGATATTGTACGCTTGATAATACCCTCCTTGGCGCCATGGATCGACATCTTACGGTCGTCTCTAAATATGCTTACAAGTTTGTACTTAAGAGCGGTTGGTGGAAATAACCATAATATTAGCTAGCATCTATAAATATATATATATAAGTATAAAGCTGCTATTGTGATGGGTAGGCAGTTACTAGCTTATGCTGAGACCTTGCCATTGTGATTTCCAAGGGTGACCAAAAAAAAAATCAATCAATTAAACAGCGACCCCGACCAAAATGTTTGCAATAATAAGTGACACACCAAGTTAGTGAAACACAAAGTTAGAGAAACACCAAGTTAGTGAAACACAAAGTTAAGGGCACACTAAGTTAGTGAAACACCAAGTTAGTGAAACACCAAGTGAACACACACAAGTTAGTGAAACACCAAGTTAGTGAAACACACACCAAGTTAGTGAAACACACAAGTTAGTGAAACACAAAGTTAGTGAAACACCAAGTTAGTGAAACACCAAGTTAGTTAGTGAAACACCAAGTTAGTGAAACACCAAGTTAGTGAAACACCAAGTTAGTGAAACACACACCAAGTTAGTGAGAAACACCAAGTTAGTGAAACACCAAGTTAGTGAAACACAAAGTTAGTGAAACACCAAGTTAGTGAAACACCAAGTTAGTGAAACACCAAGTTAGTGAAACACCAAGTTAGTGACACACCAAGTTAGTGACACACCAAGTTAGTGAAACACCAAGTTTAGTTAAGAGACACACCAAGTTAGTGAAACACAAGTTAGTGACACACCAAGTTAGTGAAACACCAAGTTAGTGACACACCAAGTTAGTAGTGTTAACACACCAAGTTAGTAGTGACACACCAAGTTAGTGTTAGTGACACACCAAGTTAGTGAAACACCAAGTTGACACACCAAGTTAGTAGACACACCAAGTTAGTGAAACACCAAGTTAGTGAAACACCAAGTTAACGACACACCAAGTTAGTGACACACCAAGTTAACGACACACAAAGTTAGTGACACACCAAGTTAACGACACACCAAGTTATTGACGCACCAGGTTAGTGACACACCAAGTTAGTGACGCACTAAGTAGTGACACACCAAGTAAGTGACACACCAAGTTAGTGACACTCCAAGTTAACGACACACCAAGTTAATGACACACCAAGTTAGTGACGCACTAAGTTAGTGACGCATCGAGTTAGTAACGCACCAAGTTAGCGACACACCAAGTTAGTGACACATCAAAGTTAGTAACTGACCAAGTTAGTGACACACCAAGTTTAGGACACACCAAGTTAGTGACACACCAAGTTTAGGACACACCAAGTTAGTGACACACCAAGTTAGTGACTCACCAAGTTAGTGACACACCAAGTTTACGATACACCAAGTTAGTGACACACAAAGTTAGTGACACACTAAGTTAGTGACACACCAAGTTAGTGACACATCAAGTTTACGACACACCAAGTTTACGATACACCAAGTTAGTGACACACCAAGTTTACGACACAACAAGTTAGTGACACAAAAAGTAAGTGACACACCAAGTTTACGACACACCAAGTTAGTCATACACCAAATTAGTGACACACCAAGTTTACGACACACCAAGTTAGTGACACACTAAGTTAGTGACACACCTAGTTTACGACACACCAAGTTTACGACACACATAGTTAGTGACACACCAAGTTTACGACACACCAGGTTAGTGACACACCAAGTTTACAATACACCAAGTTTACGACACACCAAGTTTACGACACACCAAGTTTACGACACACCAATTTTACGACACACCAAGTTTACGACACACCAGGTTAGGAACACACAACTGACAAAGATAGACAAAAACGTCATGTTATTGAAAACATTTTGGTCAGGGTCGCTGTTTAATTAATTAATTTTTTTTGTACAAATAATTTTTATAAACTGAACTTCCTCAGCGTTCACCCATTAAGCTGACATATATATGTGTTTTGTCGTTAGTTTAAGTCGCGACATCTGCGTCTTTCGACCAGACACATTTTCAAAATTTCAAATTTTGCCCGGGCAGGGGCCACTTTGGCCTACTCTTTTAGATTTGTAAATGTCAAGATTTCTTTAAAGCGCACACGGAACTTTTCTATTTCACTGATTTCCGAGAAAGCTAGATTTTGAATCTTACTACACAGAGACCAAAATGAAGGTAAAATCACGTAGAAACCACAGTTTGGAAGAATAAAGATTCACACCACATATGCACTTCCTAGTCTAGAGAGACCACCTGGTATTCGTAAACTGAACATATTCGAATTTCTTTCCAACATTTCATCGCTTTTATTATCGAGATTCATACTCAGAGGACTATTTAGATAAGTGATCTGAGACCCTTGTAGAATAAACTTTACGTTAGAATCCGTCATAAATCCTACGCAGGAAAAAAATGTCTGTGGAGGTTTAAAATAAATTAAACTGTGTCTGGTGATCTCAATTAAACAGCGGTAATTATCATCAGATGGTTTCAAGTAAGCCATTACGCTGTTGAGACATTAATAATGGAAGATAAAAGGGGTGGATTAGACGATGACAAGTTGGAGATAACTGTGACTTCTCAAATACTACACTCTAGAGGATGAAGACCTGAAGATAACAGTGACTTCTCAAATACTACACTCTAGAGGATGAAAACCTGAAGATAACAGTGACTTCTCAAATACTACACTCTAGATGATGCAGAGTTGAAGATAACAGTGACTTCTCAAATACTACACTCTAGATGATGACTAGTTGGAGATAACAGTGACTTCTCAAATACTACACTCTAGATGACGAAGAGCTGAGGATAACAGTGACTTCTCAAATACCACACTCTAGATGACGAAGAGCTGAGGATAACAGTGACTTCTCAAATACTACACTTTACAGGATGAAGAGTTGAACATAACAGTGACTTCTCAAATACTACACTCTAGACGATGACGAGTTGGAGATAACAGTGACTTCTCAAATACTACACTCTAGACGATGACGAGTTGGAGATAACAGTGACTTCTCAAATACTACACTCTAGACGACGAAGAACTGATGATAACAGTCACTTCTAAAATACTACACTCTAGACGACGAAGAGCTGAAGATAACACTTACTTCTCAAATACTACACTCTAGAGGATGAAGAGCTGAAGATAACAGTGACTTCTCAAATACTACACTCTAGAGGATGAAGAGCTGAACATAACAGTGACTTCTCAAATACTACACTCTAGAGGATGAAGAGCTGAAGATAACAGTGACTTCTCAAATACTATACTCTAGAGTATGAAGGGCTGAAGATAACAGTGACTTCTCAAATACTACACTCTAGAGTATGAAGGGCTGAAGATAACAGTGACTTCTCAAATACTATACTCTAGAGTATGAAGGGCTGAAGACAACAAAATCTCCGTACAGAATACACACACTCATACACACATATACACAGGTTGACAACGATAAACATTAAGACTGACAGATGAGAACTTTAAAACCTCAAATGAAGAGGCTACTTAATGATGATGATAGCTGCCTCCTATATACATGTTCTGAGCTGAATTATAAGCGGTAATTTCACTGCTGTCATTTAGCCTATTCTTTATTTCTGCTGCCCGTTTTTACAAATATAAGCCCTTGACAAAAAGTAGATAATGGGGTGGTAAATCAGCACACCTGTGTGACGTAATAATGTAAATGCTTGCTTGCTTGCATTCGCCCTATGACTAAATGAGTCACCTCTTCGTCATCCGCCCTTAAGAGAACGTTAAATGGGCGTGTCTACGTTGTGTTGTGATTTACAGTATAACTGTGATATTTGTGCCTTTCGCTCCAACACATCCGACTTCAGCACATATTTAAGTACCGGGTTGTCTTCCTTCTTCGATCCCTACTCTCTTGGCCAGACAAGACAGATTAGTCTGTAACTAGAGGCACCACCGAGAGGTGGAGTAGAGTCTGGATGGTTCTGGTTCATCGATCCTGGCGCAAGCCATTCAGCTCTGGCCTGCCTGGGTCGCTGACAACTTCCTACTCTGGTGCTGTGAGGCGCACCTTAACCTCTATAATGTAAATTACAATGATAAAAGATGCATATATTAGGCTGTCAATCTGGATTGAGCTATTACACGTTATCGATATAGACCACATCATTTTGAGGCGAGGTGATTCCTTGCTATTATTACTCTCCTATATCAGTGAACCAGTCTTCTATCCCTCTTTTTTCAATCCTTCTTTGAAGGGAGAGCGTCAGCCTAGGATCGAACTCACGTTTACATTATTAGCAAGCCAGTGCTCTAGTCACTGCGCTAATAGAATCGTAGAATCGTATAAGGTAGAAAGGATATATCTTTCACACCGTTGTGTGCGTGTGCCTTGGTCGCATGTCTAAGGTATGGCCCATACTATAAACCCCAGTCTCAACTAACATATACCACGATGTCTTGAAACACAAATTAGTACCTTATAAAGCTTATATTAGGGCCAACTCTTATTATGGTTTCAATATCTATTCTGCGTATCGTATTCTTCTTCTACCTTTCAGCTCCCTGTGGAGCACAGGTTTTCAACAAACACTTTCCAAGCCGTTCTGTTTCTTCCCATTCTTTTAAGATCATTCCATTTCTTCCCCATCATCTTAAACTCTGCTTCCATGTGTCTGCTCCTAGAATATTTTGGTCTTCCTCATTGTCTCAACCCTTGGGGATTCCCATGAAGGTCATATCATGTAATACTCTCAGTTGGCTTCCGCAGTGTGTGTCCTATTCAGCGTCATCGTCTACGCTGTATCTCTTAGTCCACTGGTATCTGACAAGTACGAGTTCTCCCACAGATCTACATTAGTAATTTTATCCTGCCATTTCCATCCTTTTATTATGCGCTAACATCCATTAATGAAGGTCTGTACCTTCGCGATTATCATTTCTGTTGTTTCAGTGTTTCACAGCCATATACTAGGACTGATTTAACATTGGAGTTGACAATTTTTATATTGCGTGCCTGTGTTGTACATTTTCACTGTACATTTTAAGTACATATTTTTTTGGATTGGACGTGACGTTTCCCATCAAAATGGCTGCGAGTATTATTCCTGGACGTGTCATTTATTTTCTTCTGTCGGGGCGAAATAAAAACTTTCACCTGCAGATTCTGTATGTTCTGTTGTATGAGGCCATGATTCCCCTGCAGATTCTGTATGTTCTGTTGTATGAGGCCATGATTCCCCTGCAGATTCTGTATGTTCTGTTGTATGAGGCCATGATTCCCCTGCAGATTCTGATGTTCTGTTGTATGAGGCCATGATTGCCCTGCAGATTCTGTATGTTCTGTTGTATGAGGCCACGATTCCCCACAAACACCCAATGACAGCCCCAAGACAAATAAGACAAATGCCGCAAAAATAGATAGTTGTTAACACTTTTGAGCTGTCACTAAAAAAAATTACAGTCAACCTGTTTAGCACAAATTGTTAGTTCGTATTAAAATATGCTAATGTATACATTTCATAACTAAAGTATAAAATATGGACCCAGTTATGTTGCTGTGTGTATGTACTTGTTCATACTTTCGCGAACGACAAGCAGAAGCGCGTGCCATGCGCGTGAGTTGCATTCTATCGATGTTTATAGCGAGCTGTTATGCTCAACATTTCGGGCCCAACACTTCCGACATCAACTCGGAAACTCTTGAATGTCGGGTTTGACTTTCCATTGTTATATCGTATCACATGATCAGACCAGCTCTTATGTTAACATGTCTTACAACTAACAATAGAGGCGCTGATATTTTTTTACATGACTAGAAATAAATACAAGGTTTTAAAAAAAAGGCAGACCAAGACCAAGTCTAATGAGACATGTATCAAAAATCTTGCTAAAAGTTATACAAGGAAAGGTTCAGAATAAAATCAATATAGAATTAGAGCAATAACAATTTGGATTTAGGAAAAAACAGTGGGTCAAGGTAAATAATAATCTACATGAGAATATTGATCGAAAAGTAGTAAGAAGTAAACAAACCAATATATGTCTCTCTCTCTTTCTCTCTCTCTCTCTCTCTCTCTCTCTCTTCTCTCTCTCTCTCTCTCTCTCTCTCTCTCTCTCTCTCTCTCTCTCTCTCTCTCTCTCTCTCTCTGCGATCAGGACTCAATCAGAGTAAGGATTCCAGACTCTCACATGAAGTCAGCTGTCAGGCCAAGTGTGTTGATCGCCCCCACAGACAGAACATCACAATTAGAGTCTGTCAGATCCACTCTGACTGAACACCCGTTAATACGTTGCACTGTGTTCTGCGCCAGTGGCCCAGTGCATCCGATTTCAGCCAGCATTTTTTCAGGTTTGCTTTCCTTAGCCTTTGATTGTCCCCAATCTTCCTGCAAGGCAGCAGTTGATCTTTTCTGTCGGGGGATTCTGCCGTTAGATGGTCGGCCTTCCCAGGTTTACGAGCACCATCTGCCCGAGTCACTAGAGGTGACTAACACAGACATGTGACTTGTAATATGAGGAAACTGCAACAAGGAACACATTTCATGCATAGCCTTCATTTGTTCCCGCCGCCTATCCCCTTATACCGGTAAGTCACGTCCTCTTGAAAATGATGATCATCGTAGCACTTGATGATGTTAGGCCATCGTTGATGACTCCAATTCCGAACGTATAGACACACAGTCAGTCGTCAAATTATTCTTGTTGCACATCAAACAGCAGACCGTAAGATTTGCGCACGGCCGGTTTAGGGAACCAATACGATGACGTAGCCCACAATGTCGCCAAACTCGTAATCTCGATACCTTTAGACTTATGTCTGATTACTAATATATGCCTGCTTCATAGACTACACCAAAGCTTTCGATAGAAAACACCACAAACAATTTATAGAATTTATAAAAGAGATACATCTAGATAACACATGAACATACGACTAATATGTAATCTATACTAGGAGCAAACAACAATAATAAAATGTAACAAAGAGAACTCTACACATATTGATATAAAAAGAGGAGTAAGGCAGGGATGCATCCTATCTCCAAGCTTGTTCCATCTATACACTGAGCAAATCTTTGAAAACATCATAGAGATACCAGGCCTAAACATTAATGGAAAGATAATCTATAACCTAAGATATGCTGATGATACTGTTCTACTAGCAGAAAATCATAAACATCTAAAACAATTACTTAATGAAAAAAAACATGACAAAAGTAAAATACGGACTAGATATGGATATAAAAAAAGACTAAAAAATATGATCATAAACAAAGACAATATTCAAAACCTACAAGTGGATATCAAAGCGGAGGGAATAGACCTGACTTTCGTTATGCTATAACCGGTGATGGAAAATGTACAACTGAAATAAACAAAAGAATAGGAATATCAAAAAGTAATGTTAACGCAACGAAAAAAATACTAACATCAAAACAAATAACACCAGGGCTAAAACAATATCAAAATGTTATATCTTCTCAACATTCCTGTATAGTGCAGAATCATGGACATTAGACAAGAAAACATAACATGAAATTGAAGCCTTTGAAATGTGGATTTGTAGAAGAATAGGAAGAATTGAATGGAAAGAAGAGAAAACAAACGATGAAGTCTTAAAACAACTAATAATGAAAAGAAAATACTAAACACAATTCAAACAAGACAAAGGAGAATTTGGGGGCGTGTTAAAAGACACAGCAGTCTACTAAAAGTAATCTTGGAAGGGAAAATTCAAGGTAAAAGAGACAGACATAGACCAATACCAACATGGAAGAATAACATCAATAGATGGACAAGTCAGCCTGTTACAACTTGGACTATCAAAGCAAGAGACAGAGCGTAATGGCGCTCAGTGGTAGCCAACCTTCGATGCGGAGACGGCACTCAATGATGATGAAGAAAAATGATCCTCATGCAAACAATAACAGGTAAAACGGAGAATAACAAGCAGATAGTGTACAGTTGAAACCATACTTCGACCTATTACTTCGCCTCTATGTTTACTTTTGTTGTTTATTTATTGACTTTTTTCAAGTGCTGTAATATAACACCTCTGTGTAACTTGTTAGTCTCTCCCCTCGGATGTTATCGCATTCGTTCGTTCGTTCGTTCGCTTTCGTCAGCTTTGACCTCTGACGAAGTACCACCCACTCAATTTTGTGGGACTGAATTTTGCGTGTAAAGTCTGTTTTATCCCATTACAGGATGCCCCTCGCCATGTAGGCAGATTTACTCCGACTTCAGAGGTACTAATTTTTAGGGAATTAGTAAAACCCAGGTGTCCTCGCCAGGGTACGAACCCCGGCTGTTGCCGTGGTAAGCCAACCGCCTATTGATTGCGCTAACCCAGTTATCACATTCAATAAATGCTCATTGATGTATTATTTGTGTCTCCTGCTACCGTGTCTGCCACGGATCTACTAGAATAGAATTTAAATCCTCTCTGATTTGCTTATCGGCACATCAACAGTCAGTTATGAGTTGCTGCCTGTTTATAACTCATTCATAAACAAGTCTCATGTTTTTGCTCATTTCTGCGGCAGGAATCTGGATAATGTTCTATCAAAAGTTCTTGTGAGGAGAATGTTCACTTTACATTCAGAACCGGCTAGTTCTTGGAAGAACAAAGTTGTTATTCTGACGAATCAGCAACTACTGGTTTATGTTGTACTCATGAGGTTATAATTTCCGAGTGTGAAAAAAAAAAAGTTTATAAATAGAGAGTCAGCTCCAATTTAATTATCAGAGATAAAGCGTCAATTTATAGATAAGAGAGCCAGCATCAATTTGTAGTTTAGAACGAGAGCTCCAATTTATAGATCAGAGAGCCAGCATGAATTTATAGATTAGAATGCCAGCTTCAATTTATAGATCAGAGATCAAGTATCAATTTATAAATAGAAAGCCAGCATGAATGTATAGATCAGAATGTCAGCTCAAATTTATAGATCAGAGAGCTTTTAGCAAATTATAGATAGTGAGCTAGCATCAATTTATAAATCAGGTAGCCAGCAATCAACTAATATCAGATTACCATCAACCAACTTATGGATCAGATAGTCATCATGAATTTGTTAAAAAGATAGCTGATAGACACCTATAGATCAGATAGTTATGAGCAAATTATAGATCATATAGCCAACGTCAACCCATAGATCAGACATAATGACGACGAAGACTTACTGAGACAAAGACGTATTGAAGATAAAGACATATCAACAAAAAGATACATTGGAGACAAAGATATATACTGAAGACAAAAACATACTGAAGACAAAAACATACTGAAGACAGAAAAAATGAAGACAAAGACATACTGAAGACAAAGACATAATGAAGACAAAAACATACTGAAGACAAAAACATACTGAAGACAAATGATATCAAATGCAATGTCATAACGCCCCTTCAAGGCTTGTTCAGTGCCTCAGTTCTGATGGAAGAATACATGGACCGGAAGCTGTTACTTTCAACCGGATATTGAGACATGATCTCTTTTACTACGACTCGAAAACGCAACTTCCGGTTCCCATAATGCAAATTGTTATACGATCAACCAATGGAAACACTTATTGCTAAAACAGAAGTGATGAGCTAACAACAAATACAATATTACGCAGTTTAACATAAGCAAACTCACCGTCCACATTCACTCTTTCATCGATAGGCCCACAACAAGAACAGAGCAAACTATGACGGGTCACATGATTTAGCAAAAATGATGAATAAATAAGCAGGTAACTAAAAGGACGTTGTTAAATGCTGAAAAATATAAAAGAGATTAAAGCTAATTACCATTTCGCTTGCTTACTCTCGTGTGCATCGTTCACTTTGTTAGTTCTTCTGTCCTAATTACGTTTGTCCTGCTCTTCACAAAAACATTTTGGTCGTAGCGTAGATTTTTGTCATTGGATTATTTGACTCAAACTTCCTACGCCTTATTTGTGCGTAACAACTTATTCATAACTGTTCATGTTTGTGATTAGTTTCACTATCGGCCGTCGTTGCATTACGCTAAAACTCGACTGCACTAAGAACACTCAACGGTAACACGACTACTCACAAACACACTGAATCCTATTTGATCCATATCTTCAGTAAGCACACAAGTCAAAAACACAAGACCAGGTTCGGTCGTCCTGCAGTTACTTCAGCATCCACTACTCTTGATAGTCGCTGGAAAAATGGTAGAAAACAGTTCAGAGTCCAAATTTATTCACAAGTCCTCACCAAACGATCCAGTTACGGACCATGGGTAGTTAAAATTCAGCAGCTCCCGATTAACTAGTTTTCTGGGGGGAAGCATCCTTCCCGCTAATTTTTGCAGACGGACAATGAGCTAAACACCCTCATGAATAATATAAATATGCCATTAACGTCACGCTTGTCCATAAGGCCTCAAGCAGTGCTGTGCTTCTAATGCCTAAACACTGGCATTCAGATATCGTTACAAAGAGAAACACCAGACGGTATTAAAATGGTGCAGCAATGCATTCAATGGTTAATGGTATTCTCTTCTGTATTCTTTGATATTGAGAACTTTTAGAGTCGAGAAGGACTAGCTGAAACTGTTTTGCTTGAATGGTGTTTTTTTTTTTTTTTTGCTGATACTTTCAATAGAAAAGTTACCGGGATATTATTTAAAAAAAAAACAGGCAGGTAGTGACTTATTTGCCAGCTCTGAGGATTTCCAGTGTTTGCAACAATTCATGATTAATGTCGCGTTGGCAGTTTGATTGAAGTCATATTAGGAAATTAAATAAAGATGACAAAGAATAATGTTGAATTAAACTAATGATGCTTGAAATCAAGACATTTATTTATTGTTAATAATTTTCAACTGAAATGTTAATGGGTAACGGACGCAGAATGAAATATCATTTCATAAATTAAATATATAGCTGGATCTGTTATGTAGACATTAGTAAATAGCTAGTGAACGAGAAGAAAAAAAGAAGTAGAATAAGTAGGAGACGTTGAAGAAAGGACATGTGAAGAAAAAATAACAGGAAAGAAATAGTAGTAGAAGAAGAGTAAGACTTAACAAATATAATAATTACAAGCACTCAGGTATTAACGAATGTCAATTAACATTTCTGGCCCGAGAAAACGAGACATTCGCCAATGTAAACTTAAGACGGGATGTAAAGGACACCAGGCATTAACGAAAGTAAAAGAAAATCCGTGACCCGAGGCAACGAGGCATTAGCCAAAGTAAACTGGAGACTGGAACTTAAACCGATCAGATTTTGTGCCAGTGACAACCATCGTCATTGATGACAACCACACCAGACGTCTGTAGTTGAATCCGTCATGTGTGTACGAATGTGACTGACAAGTAGACACCAAATACTTGTATACTGTCACAGATGCAATATGTCAAATCAGAGCTTCTCGTGTCGACTCTGAATGTTCTGTTCTTACTGGGAGCTCCCTTTATTCCTTTCTTTTAATAGACGTTTTACAGCGAAGCGGATGTCAAAGGTGATGACATTGCGCCGCCGTGGACTGTCCTGCGGAAGAGACAAGGCTTCCCGTGAGATCATTTCAGTGTTGGTGTTGTTAAGAAACACAGTGGGATAGAGAGAAAGAGAGAGCGTGAGATAGACAGAGAGAGAGAGAGAGAGAGAGAGAGAGAGAGCGAGTTGAAAGACCATTTGTCTACTGTTTGTGTGGTTAGAGACCATTGGCTACAAAGTCAATCAACCGAACAGGATGTGTCAAAGTCTCGTTTTTCGCCACCTACGTATTTAGCTTTCTGTCCGTATGGTACTTGTGCGCATAACAGTGGAGAATTACATCACCATGTGTCATCCAACAAGCTTTGTGGTTGTGTGCACAAAGCAACGCGCCAGTATCGTGGTCATGTGCATTCTAGTCTTATCGTTGTTGCTGTATATGGCCACTGCTGTAGCTGCTGAGGTAACGCCAAACGAGATAGGTCCGGAGAAATGCTTGCCAAGTCCAAGGCTGATGTTCTTGCGCATAATAACCTACATTGACTTGGTAGTAACGTTGCTACTACCGCTGATCGCCATTACTGTAATGCTCTTCACGATCGTTCTGTCCATCATACACAAGTCCCGGTAGAAGAAGCTCAGTGGCATGCCGATGCTGGAAGTTTCCGAGCTGAAACCGATCAACGATCCTAGGTGGAACTCAGTGCGAGCTAGCGCCCAGGTTCGTGTGGCTAGGATGCTCGTTTCCTTGTCTCTGTTTTACATCATCATGAACGCACACAGCCACGTGGCCAAACTGTACTATCTGATGCGGACTCAAAACTCAGGGGACATGAAATTGACATTCTCTGAAGGTCTTATCCGGCTGATCTTCCAGCACGTCGACCACGCCCACCATGCCAGCAAGTTTTGGATCTTCGTGGTCGTCAGTAGAAACTTTACCAGGAACCTCAGACAAACTTTGGTGGACGTTATCAAGTGTATATGTTAGTCGTGGCTTATATCTTGGTGGTTGTCTGTGCTAACCATGGCTCATATCTTTGTGTGTGTATGTGATAGCCATGGTTCCTATCTTGGTGGGTGTCTGTGATAGCCATGGCTCAATTCTTTGTGTATATCCGTGCTAGTCGTAGCCCATATCTCAGTGGGAATCTTTGATAGCCATGGCTCATATCTTGGTGTGTGTCTGGGCACCCCATGGCTCATATCTTGGTGTGTGTCTGGGCTGGCCATGGCTCATATCTTGATGTGTGTCTGGGCTGGCCATGATTCATATCTTAGTGTATATCCGTGCTAGCCATGGCTCATATCTTGGTGGGTGTATGTGCTAGCCAAGGTTCATATCTTGGTGTGTGTCGTCTGTGCTGGCCATGGTTCATATCTTGGTGTATTTCCGTGCTAGCCATGGTTCATGTCTTAATGTATTTCAGTGCTAGTCATGGTTCATATCTTGGTGTTTCCGTGAAGCTATGGCTCATATCTTAATGTGTTTCTGTGCTAACCATGACTCATATCTTAGTGTGTTTCTGTGCTAGCCATGGCTCATATCTTGGTGTGTTTCTGTGCTAGCCATGGTTCATATCTTGGTGTGTTTCTGTGCTAGCCATGGCTCATATCTTGGTGTGTTTCTGTGCTAGCCATGGTTCATATCTTAGTGTGTTTCTGTGCTAGCCATGGCTCATATCTTGGTGTGTTTCTGAGCTAGCCATGGCTCATATCTTAGCTTGTGTGTGTGTGTGTGCTAGCCATGGCTCATATCTTTGTGTGTGTCATGTTAGTCATATCTCATATCTTTGTGTGCATGTCTATGTTAGTCATATCTCATATCTTTGTGTGCATGTCTATGTTAGTCATATCTCATATCTTTGTGTGCATGTCTATGTTAGTCACATCTCATACCTTTGTGTGTACATGTCTATGTTAGTCATGTCTCATATAGTTGTGTGTATGTCCATGCTAGTCACATCTCATATCTTAATTTGTGACTGTCTATGTTAGTCATGTCTCATATCTGTGTGTGTTTTTGTTTAGTCATATCTCATATCTTTGTGCATCTGTGTTAGTCATATCTCATATTTTAGACATGTCTATGTTAGTCACATCTCATATTTTAGAGTGTGGCTGTGTTAATCACATCTCATATCTTAGTGTGTGTGTGTGTGTGTCTGTGTTAGTCATATCTCATATCTTGGTGTGTGTCAGTGTTAGTCATGCCTCATATCGTTGTGTGCATGTCAGTGTTAGTCACATCTCATATCTTTGTGTGTGCATGTCAGTGTTAGTCACATCTCATATCTTTGTGTGTGCATGTCAGTGTTAGT
This sequence comes from Megaustenia siamemsis, assembly GCA_032433765.1. Taxonomy (NCBI): domain Eukaryota; kingdom Metazoa; phylum Mollusca; class Gastropoda; order Stylommatophora; family Ariophantidae; genus Megaustenia; species Megaustenia siamemsis. The sequence goes on along the minus strand of JAVIAB010000047.1, from coordinate 88,941,958 downwards.
CACATCTCATATCTTTGTGTGTGCATGTCTGTGTTAGTCACCTCTAGTGACTCGGGCAGATGGTGCTCGTAAACCTGGCAGGGCTGACCATCTAAGGGCAAAATAAAGAAAAGACAATCTGCTGCCTTGCAGGAATATTGGGGACAATCAAAGGCTAAGGAAAGCAAACCTGGATAAAAAGCTGGCTGAAATCGGATGCACTGGGCCACTGGCGCAGAACACATTGCAACGTTTTAATAGGTATTTAATCTGAGTGGATCTAACAGACTCTAATTATGATGTTCTGTCTGTGAGGTCGATCAATTCACTTAAACAGACAGCTGTCTTCATGTGAGAGTCTGGAATCCTACTCTGATTGAGTCTTGATCGTGGAGAAAGATGAATCGGCTGGTCGCTTGTGTTTAGAGAGTTCGCCATTTAACAAATGTTTCATGGTCCACATTCATCACGCATGCTCACAGTCTTTTCATAGTCTTTTGTTTTAGCTTTCATGAATACTTCATTGATTGCTACCTTTTTCTGTGTCTCTTCACTGAGCAATCTGCGAGAATAGCTCATATGGTTTCATAATTTTACGGACGTGCAAAGACATCTTGGTTGGTGGGGTATTTCACGGTCGTTGATTTTTTTTTTTTACCTGAAATTTCATATTCAGGCTATATACCAAAGTAGCAACGGCAACCCAGTAGGTAGTCAAGTGAACTATTAAGGTCAAGATGTGGGGCTCAACCCAGATCAACGACTTCCAAATTTATCACGCCTTAAATGTACGCATGAGTTCTCTGAGAGACGTCGCTGGCGTAATACTGACCATATTCTATCTATTGTCCTTTCGAGCCGAAGACGACACATAGGGCAGAACTACAATCTCAAAAACAGAAACCTTGCATGCCAAAATGGCACATATTGCAGAGATCACTGCTTCTAAAATCTATGGTTCTGTTTCCATAACAATGCTTTTTACAATGACAGCTTGTCAAGCCATCGATCAACCTCCTTAGTCGCCACTTACGACATGCTTGGAAGGTCACAGTGTCACTATTCTTTATACTGACCATATTACCCCAAATTAATGTTCCGAAGGTTTATAGATAATATAGACACTAACAGCGTATTTCCTAACGCAACTTGGTGTGACATGGTCTTATCATTTCTTCTCCATTTGCCAAATGTCAACAACGGACCGTTCCCAACAGTTAGGTAAAGACAAAAGACAGTATAGTAGCTTGATACCAAGCCGTTTATAACGACAACGGCAGTAGCTCGACTCTTACTCGTTTGTAAAGACAAAGGCAGTGACATATACATATAGCTTGTAATGTCGTGCCGATACATCTGTCGACTTCCGGTATGATGGACGGAGGTTTATTTCCCTGTGGGATGAGACAGTGGGGTTCAATAAGGGGGAAGGATCAGATGTCGTTAAAAACATACTTCACGTGTACACCAGAAAGTGACTCTTGGGCATGCAGCCTGCATTCTCCGGCCTTTATATATTTCCTACTACTTCACAGATACATCTAAAAAAAAAATCAGAAAAAAAATATATATATATATATATATATATAAGAATTATATTATACTTTTACTCTATCCCTTTGTGGAGCCGCGAAAGCTCAGTGGTTAGTGAACTGGACTACAAAGGACAAGGGGTAGGGTTCGATCCCAACCGACGGCTTACGGGTTCACCCAGCCTTAAATGGGTACCGGATTTTTTTCTGGGAAAGTGAAGCGGCACGGGCGTAATACCGACCACATTGCCCCAAAAATCATGTGCCGAAGGTCTGTAAAATTTATGGTCACTAACACCATATTCAATATACAGCACTTGGCGTGACGGGGGTACTATACTTTTTTTACTTTACTCTATCCCTTTGTATCCTTAACTCTCTTTTTATCTTTCTCTCTCTCTCTCTCTCTCTCTCTCTCTCTCTCTCTCTCTCTCTCTCTCTCTCTCTCTCTCTCTCTTTCTGTCTCATGCTATCTATTTATCACAATGTATCACTTCCCATTTTACTCTTGTCATATCTATTTCTAGTTTATTTCATTTGTTGTTCGTCTCTCTTGTTTTCTGCGTTTTTTAACCCTATCCCCAACTGCTATATCAATTTGCCTTTCTTTCTCTCAATTTTTTTCCTATTAATCTTCCTGTCCGTCTTTCTGTCTATCGCTATATATTTTCTGTATCTGCAATTTTCTCTCCCACCTTCTCTCTCTCTCTTACGTTATCTTTGCTCTTTCACTCTCTCCGATACACAAATCGATCGATGTCCCAAGTACCTTGTACAGGCAGTCACATGACCACTCATTTTAACAATGAAACTAATGCACTGCTTATTTTGTCAACTTCAATATGTGCCAAGAGGCAAACGAATGAGAAAGCCTGTGACAGAGTGAGGGAATAAAAAACAAAAGCGAGAACAAGCATCGATTGATAGAAGTCCTGGGAACAACACGGCACAGTTAACCAGCTTTCCCAGCCATCTCTATTTCGACTTCTGTCGTTTCTCTCATTGTGTCATCTCCAGAGACCTCACAGGCACGACCAAGCTTCCCCCTGTGACACGATTAGATTATCGTGCCGTGCTCAAACTCATCTAATGGCCGGCCGCTGTTTGGTCATTTTATTAGGGCCTGAAACATGGCTCTTGTCGCCTACTGTACCCAGCTCTCATATCCGAAGCTACGAAGCCAGGCAGACACGCAAAGCAAAACTCAACGCCACTCCTCGCTCCCTCAGACACCCGTATGCAGCAGCTCACCCAGATGGCATGACAAGCACTTACGTGTTCTGGAAATTTAAGTCTGGGAAATTTGCCAAGACTCATCTTCCAGAAGAAGCACAGTTCAAACCATAGGGGTAACACACGTGACCAGGTAGTTTGTCACGTGGGCTTGGAAACCGAGAGCTTTCCAAGATAATTTAAAACACTTAAATTTAGTATTCATTTCTTTGCATTTCAAACGCTAATATTTGTAATTGTCACCGAATGGGATTTGGCAATGCTATGTTTTGTTCTGTTGTGCGGGCGACTTCATTTCTCTATGTTTAAACACGAAACAGAATGTTAACTCTCAAGACCAATGCAATGTTAACTTTGAAATATGATTTGAATGTAAACAATGAATAAAGAAGCTTGAAGGCTTTTTGACACTAGAAAGATGACGCTAAATATTGTTTAAAATGATCAAATATAAGGTCAGTGATTTCAAGTAAATATGATTTAGATTCACAAAGAATCGGATATTTGGATATTAAAATCGATACAAGACTACAAAAGGAGAATCATGCAAATTTATCGGCAAGGATTTATTTTTTATAAGTGAAGTGACATTGACAACAAGGCTGGATATTTTTGTTTGGTGTAGGGGCGCTGTTACTCTGTGTACGTGTGTGGGTGCACGAATGCGTATGTGTGTGTGTGTGTGTGTGTGTGTGTGTGGGGGGGGGAGGTGGAAAGAAGAGCGGGCAAACTTAGTAATAATTTTTAGTCATTTAATGATAAGTTTAATATAAATTAGTATGGCTTTAATATGAACCAGTGCGACTAAAATATGAGTTAGTGAGACTAAAATATGAGTTAATGAGACTAAAATATGAGTTAGCGAGACTAAAATATGAGTTAATGAGACTAAAATATGAGTTAGTGAGACTAAAATATGAGTTAGTGAGACTAAAATATGAGTTAGTGAGACTAAAATATGAGTTAGTGAGACTAAAATATGAGTTAGTGAGACTAAAATATGAGTTAATGAGACTAAAATATGAGTTAGTGAGACTAAAATATGAGTTAGCGAGACTAAAATATGAGTTAGTGAGACTAAAATATGAGTTAGTGAGACTAAAATATGAGTTAGTGAGACTAAAATATGAGTTAGTGAGACTAAAATATGAGTTAGTGAGACTAAAATATGAGTTAGTGAGACTAAAATATGAGTTAGTGAGACTAAAATATGAGTTAATGAGACTAAAATATGAGTTAATGAGACTAAAATATGAGTTAGTGAGACTAAAATATGAGTTAGCGAGACTAAAATATGAGTTAATGAGACTAAAATATGAGTTAGTGAGACTAAAATATGAGTTAGCGAGACTAAAATATGAGTTAATGAGACTAAAATATGAGTTAGTGAGACTAAAATATGAGTTAGTGAGACTAAAATATGAGTTAATGAGACTAAAATATGAGTTAGTGAGACTAAAATATGAGTTAGCGAGACTAAAATATGAGTTAATGAGACTAAAATATGAGTTAGTGAGACTAAAATATGAGTTAGCGAGACTAAAATATGAGTTAATGAGACTAAAATATGAGTTAGTGAGACTAAAATATGAGTTAGCGAGACTAAAATATGAGTTAGTGAGACTAAAATATGAGTTAGTGAGACTAAAATATGAGTTAATGAGACTAAAATATGAGTTAGTGAGACTAAAATATGAGTTAATGAGACTAAAATATGAGTTAATGAGACTAAAATATGAGTTAGTGAGACTAAAATATGAGTTAGTGAGACTAAAATATGAGTTAGTGAGACTAAAATATGAGTTAGCGAGACTAAAATATGAGTTAGCGAGACTAAAATATGAGTTAGCGAGACTAAAATATGAGTTAGTGAGACTAAAATATGAGTTAGTGAGATAAAAATATGAGTTAGTGAGACTAAAATATGAGTTAATGAGACTAAAATATGAGTTAATGAGACTAAAATATGAGTTAGTGAGATAAAAATATGAGTTAGTGAGACTAAAATATGAGTTAGTGAGACTAAAATATGAGTTAGCGAGACTAAAATATGAGTTAGTGAGATAAAAATATGAGTTAGTGAGACTAAAATATGAGTTAGTGAGATAAAAATATGAGTTAGTGAGACTAAAATATGAGTTAGCGAGACTAAAATATGAGTTAGTGAGACTAAAATATGAGTTAGTGAGACTAAAATATGAGTTAGTGAGACTAAACTATGAGTTAGTGAGACTAAAATATGAGTTAATGAGATAAAAATATGAGTTAGTGAGACTAAAATATGAGTTAGTGAGACTAAAATATGAGTTAGTGAGACTAAAATATGAGTTAGTGAGACTAAACTATGAGTTAGTGAGACTAAAATATGAGTTAGTGAGACTAAAATATGAGTTAGTGAGACTAAACTATGAGTTAGTGAGATAAAAATATGAGTTAGTGAGACTAAAATATGAGTTAGCGAGACTAAAATATGAGTTAGCGAGACTAAAATATGAGTTAGTGAGACTAAAATATGAGTTAGTGAGACTAAACTATGAGTTAGTGAGACTAAAATATGAGTTAATGAGATAAAAATATGAGTTAGTGAGACTAAAATATGAGTTAGTGAGACTAAAATATGAGTTAGTGAGACTAAACTATGAGTTAGTGAGACTAAAATATGAGTTAGTGAGATAAAAATATGAGTTAGTGAGACTAAAATAGACGTTATTGCAAGCAGATTTTGAGTAAGTGCAAATAAAACATGTTAATATGAGTAAACTGTAAATAATTACTAGCAAATTAAAGTTAGCTTGATATAAATATGAATTATTTATAGTAAACCATGAGTTAGTGCGAGTAAAGCATGAGCTTGTGCAAGTAAAGTATGAATCAATGGAACAAAATTACGCGTTAATGCTAGTAAGTTATGAGTTAGTGAGTGGAATATTGGTAAGTAGATTGTTGAGTTAGTGTTAGTAAAATATCTCTTTTTGGCTAACATGAAGTGATGTGTGTAAGATAAGAGCGTGGTGTAGATTATATATATTAGTAAGATAATCAGAAATAACGTAGTAAAAATGAAATGGTAAAATATGAGGCTGCTGTGGGTAACAACGAGTACAGGAGAGCCAAAGTAGCACTGAGGTTAATCTGATCGCCTTTCATGCTAAGGTAGTTGGTTCAAATTTCATGTGCAGTGCTTGGTTTATTATTTGTCCAGTGATCCATTATCTCTTTATAAGACATATCGGAGAAGAAAGATGCAACGTAAACAGCATATCCCAGTTTTAAAAAATCGTGATAGTGAGAAATCGAAATTAAAAATCTGGAGGACTGGTTGGTGACAAGGCAAGAAGCCGATATCGAGAAAGAGATGTTGTGAGTTAAAATTCCAGCAGCGAGGCCCGGACAAACACCAATAACTCATAGACGGAAAAAAATATGAGTATCTCCGAAGACGGAATTATATGCTTGTGGGGCGAGGGACCCCTGTGTACACAGCTGCCGAGGAAAAACGATTTAACACGCACAATTCAGTTCCTAATCTCTAGGGACTTCACCATAGGTGAAAGCTGGCGAATAAAATAAAATATGAGGTGTAATGTGGGTAAATATGAGGGGTAATATGGGTAATATGAGGTGTAATATGGGTAAAAATGAGGTGTCATAAAGGTAAATATGAGGTGTAATATGGGTAAATATGAGGGGTAATGTGAGTAAATATGAGGTGAAAGTTGGGTAAATATGAGGTGTACTATGGGTAAATATGAGGTGTACTATGGGTAAATATGAGGGGTAATATGGGTAAATATGAGGCGTAATATGGGTAAATAAAGGTTAAAGGTAAAGGTAAAGTACGAGACTTGAACCGGCGTCTTAGCACGCGAGTTTCCACCCATATGTGCTCGGCCGCCTATCCAGAAATGTTCGGAGATTTCTGGATAGTGTCGCTTCAAGCATCGAAACTCACGATGCGAGGCGGCATTCCTCACCTTCCCAGGGAATACCCTGGTACCCATTTCTGCCAACGGCTGGGTCGACCGTGGGGTATTTTTTTTTTCCAACCACGAGTTTACACTACTCCCAGCGAGAATCGAACACGGGTTGTCCGAACGTCGGTAGTCCAGTCGGGTGGTTTTTCCTCCCAACCGAGGCCCCATAGGTGTAAATATGAGGTGAACGTTGGGTGAAGAGGTTAATTTTGGATAAGACAGGAGCTGTAATGCGAGTAAATGTTAGGTAAAATTTATTGCCTTTTGGGTAAAACAGAAGATGTTTAGTGTAAAATTAGGATAAAAAAATGTGTGGGTAAAATAAGAGGTATTGTGTTATTATAAAGTGGGGGTAGTTGGGTAAATATGAGGAGAATGTGAATCAAATATGAGAACAGTGTAGGTTAAATATGAGAACAGTGGGGATCAAATATGAGAACGGGGTGTGTTAGTCAAATTTGAGAACAGAGTGGGTCAAATGTGAGAACAGTGTATGTCAAATATGAGAACAGTGTGGATCAAATTTGACGGCATTGTAGGTAAAGTTAGATCCTCGGTGTTTGAGTGGCTATTGTGTTCGCTCCTTGATCGGAGAAGTCTGGGTTCGATTCCCAGAAGTGGCGAGTTTTTCTTTTTTGGCGCCGACAAGGCTCCGGGGATCACCCACCTTCTATAAATGGGTACCAGAAATAGTACCTATACGTCACTTGAGATAGGACAAGACTTTTTCTTTTCTCATTCAGGTTGGGTGAAGTAGAGAAGCAATATTGCATTTAGAGGAAAGACTCTAAACACAAAAAGACAACATTTAATTCATTTTGGTGAACACTGATTTATTGTTTACGTTTATATTATTTATTTGAGATTCAACTTCCTAGTGTTAACCTGAAGTTTTCTGTTTACACAAAATGCGACAATAGACAAGGATACAAATGATTGGACTTGAGATAACAAGAATGAGGCCTAGCTGGAAGCTGATATTAACGATGTCATTAGAGATGACGAATCTATATTAACTGATGACAGCTGGAAGATATGCTTGCTTGCGTTCGCCCGATGATAAAGGAGTACACCTCTTCATCATCCGCCCTTAAAAGGACGATAAGTTGGCGTGTCTGCGTTATGTTGTTGTTTTCAGTATAACTGTTATATTTGCCCCTTTCGGTCCAACACATCCGACATCAGCATGACATTTTTGAGTACCAGGTTGTCTTCCCTCTTCGATCCCTACTCGCTTGGCCAGACTAGACAGGTTAGTCTGTTACTAGAGGCAGCACGGAGAGGTGGAGCAGGGTCTAGATGGCTCTGGTTCACCGATCCTGGCGCAAGCCATCAGCTGTGGGTCGCTGACAACCTCCAGCTCTGGTGCTGTGAGGCACCAGTTGGAAGATATACATTAAGAGCAAAATCATCTGATAAAATTTAAATTTCTTCTTCTACCTTTCAGCTCCCTGTGGAGCATAGATCTTCAAAAAACACTTTCCACGCCGCGATGTTTCTTGTCAATTTTAAAATAATTCCATATCTTACCCGTCCACTTCCTCACTGTTTCCACCTGTCTTCTCAAAGAATATTGTTTGGTTTTCCTCATTGTCTCTTCCCCTCATCATCATGTGCCATACCGGATGGCGCAGGCAATCATGTCCTTCCACAATCTTCTATCTACAGTGCATCACATCAATTCTGTTTGTGACCGTTTTCCATGCCATGACACCAAACTATCCAGTATTTTCTCTCTTTGTCGTCCGCGATCTCTCTTTCCTTTTATTTTGCCAGTTGTAAACAAGTATTCCAACTTTCCACTTCTCATGATGTGCCAAAAAAATGTTGATTGTTTCTTTATGATGTTTTTTAGTAGCTCCCTTTTAGTGTTGGCCTATTTGAGAATTTCCTCATTGGTCTTTTTAGCTGTCCAGGGAACTTTCAACATTCCTTTGAGAAATCCCATCTCTTGTGTCTCTAATCGTCTTTTTATTTGTTTGTCTACTGTCCATGATTCGCTTCCATAGGCCAGAATCCCCTGGGGAATTCCAATAACAACTTTTCCAGTAATACTCTCTTTTGGCTTCCGCGGTTTGTGTCCTATCCAGCGACAAAGTCTCTATGTTTCACAGTCATATAGTAGGACGGATTTAGCATTAAATCTTCGTACTGGCATATCATCTATTTTCTTCTAGACTGCCAATATGACGATCTGCATTTCTCAGACGGGTTAAGTCGCTCTTTATTTATTGTAACTAATAGTTCGATTATGAAATGTTTTAAGACATCAAGGAGACCTTGAACATGACAGCAGAAGCAGTGTGAGATTTGGCTAGAGACAGAGATTCTTTCAGACGGGTTGTGGTGAATTCAAGGTTCTGTGGGAAATCTGGCTAGATACAGACGTTCTTTCTGATGAGTTGTGGTGAATGCATCGTTATGTGGGAGATCTGGTTAGAGACAGAGATTCTTTCAGACGGGCTGTGGTGAATGCATCGTTATGTGGGAGATCTGGTTAGAGACAGAGATTATTTCAGACGGGCTGTGGTGAATGCATCGTTATGTGGGAGATCTGCTTAGAGACAGAGATTCTTTCAGACGGGCTGTGGTGAATGCATCGTTATGTGGGAGATCTGGCTAGAGACAGATACTTTTTCAGACGGGTTGTGGTGAATGCAAGGTTCTGTGGGAAATCTGGCTAAAGACAGAGATTCTTTTTGAGTTGTGGTGAATGCATCGTTATGTGGGAGATCTCGTTAGAGACAGAGATTCTTTCAGACAACAACGTTCTAGAAAGGACACGCGACTTGATGATGAACAGCTTGATTTATCGCACACGTTGTATATCTCCTCATACTCCCCAAATCTTTCTTATTTCTCTAAATCTTTATCTTCAATTTAATCCTCTCTCCTTTTTTCTCTTAGAAACATAACAATATACTGTTTAATTTAGTAAAACATTCAAAAAAGTAACTAATTACATAAATTAAATACGCTAATAAATGAACAAATTTATATCTAAAATTAAAAATAAAATAAAATAATAATTTTGTTATGATTGAAAGCATCTCATCTCTCTGGAAAATTAATTTCTACAAAATAATAACAAATAAGAGAAAAAATCGTTGTTTTCCGAATGCGCGACACTCAAAGACATTAGCCATACAGTAATATTCATGTTTTTGTTCGCTTAGATAAATATGTTTAAATGGAGTATATTCAGCTACACAGCTCATCACTGGCTAACATCTGTCGCCATTTGTGTAAGTTGAATATAAAGCTACGTATTGTTTATCATATTTGATATTTGAACTATCAAGTGTCAATAATAGTTAGGCGGGTTCAAAATGTGCGCTAGCGTCCAGCTAATTAGCATTTACATACGCTAATTACACTTACACATAACTAGTACTTGTCTACTTTTTCCATAGTTCTTTCTTCTTCTTTCTCTTGTTATTTTTCAGATTCTTTATCTCCATTTTTCTATTTTCTCTCTCACTTTCTTTATCTACCTCTCTCTTGTTCTCTACCACCTCCTCCATCTACCTCTCTCCCTTGTTCTCTTTCACTAGTTTTCTCTCTCCCTCTCCGTTGTTCTATTTTACTTCCTTTAACTACCTCTCTCTCTCTCTTGGTCTCTGCCATTTCCCTTATCTCCCTCTCTCTCTCTCTTTCTCTCAATTTCTCTCTCTCTCTCTCTGACTCTTTTCCACCTCAATTATTTTTCTCTCCTGTTCTCTACTACTTTTTCCTTACTCTTTCTTTCTTTCTCTCTCTCTCTCTCTCTCTCTCTCTCTTCCTCTCTCTCTTATTTATTTTTACTTGCCTTATCGTCCCGTCTCGTCTTTCTTTTGTCCTCTTTCACTTCCTTTAATCTCCCTCTCTTGTTCATTTTTACAACATTTACCGTTCTCTCTTGTTATCTATCACTTCATTTATCTCCCTCGATCTCTTGTTCATTTCTATAATATTTATCTTTCTCTCTTCTTTTCTTTCACTTCCTTTATCGCCCTCTCTTTCTTGTTGATTTTCACCGTATTTATCTTTTTATATTGTTCTCTTACTTTCTTTATCCCCTCCATCACTCTTGTCCCCTAACACATTCATTATTTCCTCCTTTGAGAGGACACGTGTATACATTTTTGATAAATTGTTTACACAGCATTACCGAATACTCAATAAATAATTCTTGCAGATGATATATTTATCATGAAATACAAATAACTCCACATAAAAAGATGAGACATGCTCATCTGACGTCATATTATGACACACACAAAATTAAATATAAAAAAATTCAACGTCGTATTTCTAAAAATAGAAGTTTCTAATCAATCTTGACCTTTAACCCGAACTTGCCGGACATTTTCCGAAAGTGGATCTCTTCGTGCTAGCCGAAGCAACTAAGCCATTATTAATGATACAGGTCTATTTAATAAACATTATGCTTGTCACGAGCGGGTCAAACGGATTTGAACACAATTCATACCATTAAGGAACTAACAGCGTTTAGTTCAGTGAAAGTGAAGATGAAGCTGATGCTAGAGATTTCACCCACAAAAAATGTACAGGCACGAACAGGACTGAAAATACACACTTTCAGGGCAAGTGGTTTCTGGGTGAATTGGACACGGGGCAGATCTGCCGTGGGGATGTCGTTGTGTTGGACATTAGAGACTCCGGAGTTCTACAAGGAGGGGCACAAACATTTGATGGGTTGTGTTTGCCAAGACTGTCGACATTGCAATGTTGTAGACATGTTCTAGAGACAATGAGAGGCTGGTGAGATATGAATATTACACAAATGTAAAGTGAGTTCAAGAACACGTATACAACGTATTATTATATGGTATAATAATATAGCATGTAGATAGTAATAAACTTCAAGAACACGTATACAACATTAATATAGTATAATAATATAACATGTAGATAGTAATGAACTCCAAGAACACGTATACAACGTATTATTATATGGTATAATAATATATCATGTAGATAGTAATGAACTTCAAGAACACGTATACAACATTAATATAGTATAATAATATAACATGTGGATAGTAATAAACTTCAAGAACACGTATACAACATTAATATAGTATAATAATATAACATGTAGATAGTAATAAACTTCAAGAACACGTATGCAACATTAATATGGTATAATAATATAGCATGTAGATAGTAATAAACTTCAAGAACACGTATACAGCATTAATATAGTATAATAATATAGCATGTAGATAGTAATAAACTTCAAGAACACGTATACAACATTAATATAGTATAATAATATAACATGTAGATAGTAATAAACTTCAAGAACACGTATGCAACATTAATATGGTATAATAATATAGCATGTAGATAGTAATGAACTTCAAGAACACGTATACAACATTAATATAGTATAATAATATAACATGTGGATAGTAATAAACTTCAAGAACACGTATACAACATTAATATAGTATAATAATATAACATGTAGATAGTAATAAACTTCAAGAACACGTATGCAACATTAATATGGTATAATAATATAGCATGTAGATAGTAATAAACTTCAAGAACACGTATACAGCATTAATATAGTATAAAAATATAGCATGTAGATAGTAATAAACTTCAAGAACACGTATACAACATTAATATAGTATAATAATATAACATGTAGATAGTAATAAACTTCAAGAACACGTATGCAACATTAACATGGTATAATAATATAGCATGTAGATAGTAATAAACTTCAAGAACACGCACGCAGCAATTAAATAATATAAAATATAGATACATGTAGTAATAAACTTCAAGAACACGTGTACAACATTAAACAATATAAAATGTAGATAGTAATAAACTTCAAGAACACGCACACAATATTAAATAATATAAAATGTTGATAGTAATAAACTTCAAGAACACGTATACAACATTAAACAATGTAGATAGTAATAAACTTTAAGAAGAGGGACTTCCGGTCAATATGGCGGATAGGCAGCAGGAACCGTTGAAAAGTGTTCCTTGTTGCAGTTTCCTCATATTCCAAGTCTGGCTTGTTGCCGGAGCTACGGAGTTTAGTGCTCTGTGCACACCGTGAGCTCTTTGTTTTTCATCCTGATCGTGTTTCGATATTCCGATTGCTTACGATAAATGATGATATTGTATGACGAAGGGCAGTTTGGCTGCGTTCACTTTCGGTGCTGCTGGCCTTATGTCTGTTGGCGTGTGCTGTAACTTCTATGATTGAGACTGTAGCTGCCTTTCTTTGTTGGATCCTTCAATGAGATGCGTTTTAATTCGGATGATTCCACTGGCACGGGCGGTTGAGCAATTATGGATTTTAATTCGTTTGCAGCGATACTGGGGCCTTTGACTAACCATAGTCTTAACCATAAACTTCAAGCACACGTACACGTACACATACAACTTAAACTAAAACTAAAATTAAACTAAAACTAAATTAAACTAAACTAAACTGAAACTAAACTAAAATTAAACTAAAACTGAGTTCAACTAAACTAAACTAAAACTAAACTAAACCTAAACAAAAACTAGCCTAAACTAATCTTAAACTAAATTAAATTAAATTAAATTAAAACTAAATCTAAATTAAACTAAAACTGAACGAAACTAAACCATACTAAACTAAACTAAACTCAACAACATAGATGGACGTAAATCGGCGATTTCTCAAATTAGAACTACTAAAGATGTGGTATCTGGCGACCCCGGATTGCTTGACACGAAAAGTTGTATGGAGATGTTGACACCTCAGAGATAACGCTGTTTCCTGTTTGTTTGTTTTTTAGAAACATCAATGTGAACGCTCAATAGTGAACGAGAGAAAGAAATCACTTCTTTCTTTCTCCCTCATTTTCTCTTTAGTTTTTTGTAATCTAAAACAGCAAATCTCACAGTATTTCTTCCTCTAGTCAACACACACACACACACACTCTCTCTCTCTCTCTCTCTCTCTCTCTCTCTCTCATTCTTCGGTCCTTCGATATCAATTTTAGACTATTTACTTGATTATTACCTAGTTCTAGTGCTAATTTTATTTACTTACATATCTGTGTTTGTGTTGTTCCTACTGAAGCCGCAACATCGTCCCATCTTGTATTTTTAATTACTTACTCCTCATTAATTTTTCTATTTCTTCTTCACTTCTTTATAATCAGCTTTACTGCAACGTTTTGCAGTAATTTGGATGCATTCCAATGCTTTGACCCATCAATATGTTCACCGTTTTTTTTCTTTGTTTTCTCTCTTCTCCCTTAGTTATTTATATAACATCTCACTCATTTAACGTTCCATAACTTACCTCCTTCCCCTTTTTCCCTAAAAAAATCTCCAATATTTCTTTAATTGCTCCTAACATTCACTGCCTCATTCTGCTGTTTATTTTTACTCTCTATTTTATACTTCTCTCGATATATCGTCATCATAGACCCAATTGCCCGCCTACAGCAGCTAGTGGCTGTATATCACCCAATCAGCTAGCACCTCTCAAACTCAAATTGGGAATACCCCTCAAAAGACTATCTCCCGCTAGCACCAACACAATACACTAAGTGACACACAGAAGAGGTCACACTGGTCTTCTGTTTGTCAACTAATTGCTTTGAGCTCCCATGGCTAAGCTGCCGATAATGTGGAACCCACCGACGCATGTTAAGCGCTTGCCCATATCTGTCAGATAGCATTTCAATGACGACGCATCATTGGCTTCCCTTTGGCCCGTGACTTTGATCGAGGTGTCTTCCCCAGCTAGCCCGGGGTGACCTCAAAATTGAGCCCAAAAAATCGACCTGACCTTCACGGGCGAAAGCGACATTGATCAACTGAGAGCTTGTTATTAAATATGTTGTTATTTGTTTTTAATCCCCCAATTCGGCTGACGAACTAAAACTGACAAAAATAGACCACTCACAAATTATATTGACAAACTTTGACAATGTATGCATATTACGTGATAATCGCACCCCCCAAAAATGTCTAAATTTGACATCAGCTATTACAAATTTTGTAAAAATAAAATATTAATGTTTATTATCATTATTTCTTTGTTTAATCACTTTTGTGTTCAATGGCCCATGTGATCGCTAATGTATGCATTCTACCGTCCCTAGTGTTTGTCAATTAGATCTGCTGCTATTTGGTTCCCATGTCACAACGTTTATGACCGAACACCAACCTTGTTTTATTTTTTTGGGCAACCCTGGGCCACTCAAATATTGTACCTCAAATATCAACTTGAGAATATCAAACCTGGGCTTATATTCAAATAGAGGACGTTGAAAAATTCATCAACTCCGAAGAAATGTTGTATTTAAACATTCAAGATCAGGCAATATATATAACATTTCACCTGTGTGGATACAGTGTCTTTGCCACGACGACATGATGGAAGTAAAGAATCTAGCTACTATCATCTGCCACGTCCGTGTGGCTCCGGTGTCCCTGACCATGATGTTTTAAAGGAATATAGCCAGTCATGCTTGTGTGGCTACCCGGGCTCTGATTAAGTGAAAGAAGAAAGTAATATAGCCCCTGACACCTGCCACGTCCGTGTAGCTACCTGGGCTCTGATTAAGTGAAAGAAGAAAGTAATATAGCCCCTGACACCTGCCACGTCCGTGTGGCTACCCGGGCTCTGATTAAGTGAAAGAAGAAAGTAATATAGCCCCTGACACCTGCCACGTCCGTGTGGCTACCTGGGCTCTGATTAAGTGAAGAAAGAAAGTAATATAGCCCCTGACACGTGCCACGTCCGTGTGGCTACCTGGGCTCTGATTAAGTGAAGGAAGAAAGTAATATAGCCCCTGACACGTGCCACGTCCGTGTGGCTACCCGGGCTCTGATTAAGTGAAAGAAGAAAGTAATATAGCCCCTGACACCTGCCACGTCCGTGTGGCTACCCGGGCTCTGATTAAGAGAAAGAAGAAAGTAATATAGCCCCTGACACCTGCCACGTCCGTGTGGCTACCTGGGCTCTGATTAAGTGAAGGAAGTAAGTAATATAGCCCCTGACACCTGCCACGTCCGTGTGGCTACCTGGGCTCTGACTAAGTGAAGGAAGAAAGTAATATAGCCCTTGTCACCCGCCACGTCCGTGTGGCTACCCAGGCTCTGATTAAGTAAAGAAGAAAGTAATATAGCCCCTGAAACCTGCCACGTCCGTGTGGCTACCTGGGCTCTGACTAAGTGAAGGAAGAAAGTAATATAACCCCTGTCAACTGCCACGACCGTGTGGTTACCCAGGCTCTGACTAAGTGAAGGAAGAAAGTAATATAGCCCCTGACACCTGCCACGTCCGTGTGGCTACCCAGGCTCTGACTAAGTGAAGGAAGAAAGTAATATAGCCCCTGTCACCTGCCACGCCCGTGTGGCTACCTGGGCCCTGACTAAGTGAAGGAAGAAAGTAATATAGCCCTTGTCACCCGCCACGTCCGTGTGGCTACCCAGGCTCTGACTAAGTGAAGGAAGAAAGTAATATAGCCCCTGTCACCTGCCACGCCCGTGTGGCTACCTGGGCCCTGACTAAGTGAAGGAAGAAAGTAATATGGCCCCTGTCACCTGCCACGCCCGTGTGGCTACTCGGACCCTGACCACGGTGAGGAGAGACCTCATCGCTCATATACATATATATATATATAACTGGAAGCCATCTTCAGTGCTTTCGTTACTGTATGACTAGCGCACTTTATACTGGTGAACAAGAAAATAGAATCATAGCGAAATGGACAAGCACAGGAAGGAAACAGTGGGACGTAATAGTGGGAAATAGTTGGATCTAATAATGGGAATAATAGTAGGAAATAATGGGACGTAATAATGGGAATAATAGTGGGAAATAGTGGGATGTAATAATGGGAATAATAGTGGGAAATAGTGGGACGTAATAATGGGAATAATAGTGGGAAATAGTGGGATGTAATAATGGGAATAATAGTGGGGCGTAATAATGGGAATAATAGTGGGAAATAGTGGGACGTAATAATGGGAATAACAGTGGGAAATAGTGGGACGTAGTAATGGGAATAATAGTGGGAAATAGTGGGATGTAATAATGGGAATAATAGTGGGAAATAGTGGGACGTAATAATGGGAATAAAAGTAGGAAATAATGGGACGTAATAATGGGAATAATAGTGGGAAATAGTGGGATGTAATAATGGTAATAATAGTGGGAAATAGTGGGACGTATTAATGGGAATAATAGTGGGAAAAAGTGGGATGTAATAATGGGAATAATAGTGGGAAATAGTGGGACGTAATAATAGGAATAATAGTGGGAAATAGTGGGTTGTAATAATGGGAATAATAGTGGGACGTAATAATGGGAATAATAGTGAGAAATAGTGGGACGTAATAATGGGAATAATAGTGGGACGTAATAATGGGAATAATAGTGGGAAATAGTTGGATGTAATAATGGGAATAATAGTGGGAAATAGTGGGACCTAATAATGGGAATAATAGTAGGAAATAATGGGACGTAATAATGGGAATAATAGAGGGAAATAGTGGGATGTAATAATGGGAATAATAGTGGGAAATAGTGGGACCTAATAATGGGAATTATAGTGGGAAATAGTGGGATGTAATAATGGGAATAATAGTGGGAAATAGTGGGACGTAATAATGGGAATAATAGTGGGAAATAGTGGGATGTAATAATGGGAATAATAGTGGGAAATAGTGGGACGTAATAATGGCAATAATAGTAGGAAATAATGGGACGTAATAATGGAAATAAAGTGGGAAATAGTGGGACGTAATATTGGGAATAATAGTGGGAAATAGTGGGATGTAATAATGGGAATAATAGTGGGAAATAGTGGGACGTAATAATGGCAATAATAGTAGGAAATAATGGGACGTAATAATGGGAATAATAGTGGGAAATAGTGGGATGTAATAATGGGAATAATGGTGAGAAATAGTGGGACGTAATAATGGCAATAATAGTAGGAAATAATGGGACGTAATAATGGGAATAATAGTGGGAAATAGTGGGACGTAATAATGGGAATAATAGTGGGAAATAGTGGGACGTTCTTTTTTGGAATAATAGTGGGAAATAGTGGGATGTAATAATGGGAATAATAGTAGGAAATAATGGGACGTAATAATGGGAATAATAGTGGGAAATAGTGGGACGTAATAATGGGAATAATAGTGGGAAATAGTGGGACGTTCTTTTTTGGAATAATAGTGGGAAATAGTGGGATGTAATAATGGGAATAATAGTGGGAAGTAGTGGGACGTAATAATGGGAATAATAGTGGGAAATAGTGGGACGTAATAATGGGAATAACAGTGGGAAATAGTGGGACGTAATAATCGGAATAATAGTGGGAAATAGTGGGACGTAATAATGGGAATAATAGTGGGAACTAGTGGAACGTAATAGTGGGAAATAGATAAAAGACGAACATTATTGGCGGCCTGAAACAATGTGAAGAACATCCAGGAACAACAAGGAACAAACAGAGAGTTTGTTCCGTATTTCTTCTGTGTGGGCCGTATTTCTTCTGTGTGGGCCGTATTTCTTCTGTGTGGGCCGTATTTCTTCTGTGTGGTCCGTATTTCTTCTGTGTGGTCCGTATTTCTTCTGTGTGGTCCGTATTTCTTCTGTGGGGTCCGTATTTCTTCTGTGTGGGCCGTATTTCTTCTGTGTGGGCCGTATTTCTTCTGTGTGGTCCGTATTTCTTCTGTGTGGGCCGTATTTCTTCTGTGTGGTCCGTATTTCTTCTGTGTGGTCCGTATTTCTTCTGTGTGGGCCGTATTTCTTCTGTGTGGTCCGTATTTCTTCTGTGTGGTCCGTATTTCTTCTGTGTGGTCCGTATTTCTTCTGTGTGGTCCGTATTTCTTCTGTGTGGTCCGTATTTCTTCTGTGTGGTCCGTATTTCTTCTGTGTGGGCCGTATTTCTTCTGTGTGGTCCGTATTTCTTCTGTGTGGGCCGTATTTCTTCTGTGTGGTCCGTATTTCTTCTGTGTGGTCCGTATTTCTTCTGTGTGGTCCGTATTTCTTCTGTGTGGTCCGTATTTCTTCTGTGTGGGCCGTATTTCTTCTGTGTGGGCCGTATTTCTTCTGCATAGAGTGCTTCCTTTTGTCTGTTATTTCATCGTACGTCTATGTCTGTATTTCTTCTGCATAGAGTGCTTCCTTTTGTCTGTCATTTCCTTCATTGTGGTCTAGATCAATATTGGAGTGAAATCAGCTGTGCTCTCAATCGGGTATGATTGGCACTATTCTACGATTACCTTATTTCCAACATCCCCAATTCCCCTCTTTAAAACCCTGACTGGTCTAGTAAGCCGACGGTGGATACTAGAATTGCTCAAAGCGACAAGAGATGTAAGAGACTAGTAAACTAGAATAAACAGGGAGATTCATAAACGAGTTTCTTCTTTAGAAAATTCTTTTCTGACATCATCATCATCATGTGCCATACCGGTTAGAGTATGCGATCATGCCCTTCCGCAATTATTTCTCGATTCACAGTGCATCGTATCAGTTCTGTTGTTGACTGCTTTCTGTGCCAAGATACCAAGCTGTTTAGTATATTCTCTCATTGTCGTCCGCGATCTCTCTCTTCGTGTATTTGCCAGTTGTAACTAAATATTCAAATCACATTTTCTTCTTCCCATGATATGCCCTCAGGGAAAAATGTCGCTTGTTTCTTTCTGATGTTCTTAGGTGCCCCCTTTTTGTGTTGGCCTCTTTGAGAATGTCCTCATTGGTCTTTTCAGCTGTCCAGGGAACTTCCAACATTCTTCTGAGAAATCCCACCTCTGGTGTCTCAAATCGTCTTTTCATTTGTTTCTCTACTGTCCACGATTCACTTCCATAAGTCAGTATTGGATCTATATAGAATCGATGCACTCTCTTTTCTAACAAGGAAAACTAAAGCTCATTCTAATAATGGTAATACAGAAAAACAGATTGGATTTATTATTGTCGACGATGTTCAATTTGATGAAAGTTCATTCAAACAGTGAAATCTGTTAACGTGTTCAAACATAACACGGTCGTTGCTTCACTTCTCACTTCGTGTGCTTGTTTGTTTGTTTCGTCAGTTAGCATTGTGTACAAACTGGCAAATGGATTTAGTGAAGCGCCATCTAGTCTCAGGGACAAGCCAGGCATTTGGCCATGGCTAGTCAATACTTCATCTCGAAAGCTACAAGATTACCCAAATAACAGTTGCACGCTTCTGTATTGACTACAACAGATCTCCGAAGTTGTTTATCTGTTACATTAGTTATGTTAGTTTGTCTCTTTCATTTGTGATCTTGGCATTTCTCTTTCATTTGTGATATTGGCATTTCTCTTTCATTAGTGGATATTGACACTTCTCTTTCATTTGTGATATTGATACTTCTCTTTCATTTGGTGATATTGACATTTCTCTTTCATTTGGTGATATTGACACTTCTCTTTCATTTGTGATATTGACATTTCTCTTTCATTTGGTGATATTGACACGTCTCTTTCATTTGTAATAATGACATTTCTCTTTCATTAGTGGATATTGACACTTCTCTTTCATTTGGTGATATTGACATTTCTCTTTCATTTGGTGATATTGACACTTCTCTTTCATTTGTGATATTGGCATTTCTCTTTTATTTGGTGATATTACCTCAACACCCCTGTTTATATTGGTGGCTCATTCATTACACTTATTGTTATAGCTCGGCCACACAACAAGTGGTTAGTGAACTGGACTACAAAGGATAAGGGGTAGGGTTCGATCCCAACTGACGGATTCCGGGTTCACCCAGCCTTAAATGGGTACCGGATTTTTTCTGGGAAAGTAAAGCAGCACGGGCGTAATACCGACCACATTACCCCAAAAATCATGTGCTGAAGGTCTGTAAAATATAGGGTCACTAACACCATATTTCCCTATACGCCACTTGGAATGACGGGGGTACTTTACTTTTTTTTTTATATTCCTTCGACTATGTCAAAATATATATTTATCTAGGTCTATTTCCTTCCATTATTTGATACCTGCGTCAACACCTGTGCATGTACAATCATCATCCTGTGACTGTGTAACGAGAAACGGGTCACTTCAGTTGAATTTTTGACAACTGGAAAAATTGAAAAAAAAAAGAGCTAGAGGAAAGCTTCATTTTCTTCTTTCTTAATTTGCCTTTCAGCGTCGAGGGGAGATATAATTTGTGGTCTTTTGCTCTTCTGTTCGCCTCTGTTGCTGTTATGTTTCCTAGTGTTTCTAATGTTCCATCGATCAATCTTTTTCGTGGTCGACCCTTGGGTCTGGTGTTCTCACAACGTTTAATGAAGGCTCGTTGTGTTTTGTTTTGATCTTTCTGCCTTGTCACGTAGCCAAACCATTTTATAAATTGTTTCTCTATATATTCATGGCGGGGGCTATTCCTAGTTTTTTTTTCTCAGTTCTTCATTTCTGATCTTGTTTCTCATGCTGTTTCCTGTCATTCGTCTAACAAAAAAAAAAAAAAAAAAGCTGCACAGACAAGATAAAAAATGAAGAACTGTGAAAATAAAGCTAGGAGTACCCTCAACCAGAGACTTGGAGGCTAGAGGAAGGCAACGAGACATAATATGAGAGTAGCAAACAGTTTAAGATAACAGCAGTGTGAGACGTGAACAGAAGAATGAATTTGTAAACAAATGTCGCAGTTAGAAGTTCAGAAGAGACGTGATCAACTACACCTCCAGGTAAGGTTTGTGGTGAAGTAATGTGATGTGTTTGTGAAGGGAAAATACCAATTACCAGGGGAAGACAAATGTGAATGTTTAGTCGATAGTGACTCGATTGACGTTGTGGATAACAGAAGCCTCCTTTTTCGTTTGTCATTAAGTGTAGCATGGGAAGATAAAATACTGTTTGAACATGTTTTACAAGAATGTTCTACAAGAATGTTCTACAAAAATGTTCCACGGGAATGTTCCACAAAAATGTTCCACAAAAATGTTCCACAAAAATGTTCAACGGGATTGTTCTTCAAGAATGTTCTACAGGAATGTTCCACAGGAATGTTCCATAGGAATGTTCCACACGAATGTTCCTCAACAGGACAGGCCAAGGTCAAGTGAGCAGGTGGGTAGAAAACGCATGAGCAAAAGGGACTGACCACAAGAACGCAATAACACGAGGACGTAGAAAAATAAATAAGATATTAAAACTGAGAATGGGTGTTAAAAAAAGGGAATGGTTGAAATATAAACAAAAAAAACGAATGATTGTTCTACACAAGGACACAGACTCCTGGACTCTGTTACATATGGACAGATAAGTTGAGCAGATAAGTCGCCATATAGGGCTACATGTACACGATCGCAGTAAACAAGTCTTAATTAAATTAGGATTACTATGTCAGCACACAACTGCACAACTGTGCAGATTAAGTATTGATTGTGAAATGTTAACAGATGGATTCAAATAAAGTATGAGCATGTATGAGAGCTGGGAGCTGCCATAGCTCAGTGGTTAGTGAACTGGACTACAAAGGACAAGAGGTAGGGTCCGATCCCAAACGACGGCTTCCAGTTCAACCAACCTTTAATGGGTAACGGATTTTTTTTTCACGGAAAGTAAAGCGGTACGGGCGTAATTCCGACCACATTACTCCAAAAATCATGTGCCGAAGGTCTGTAAAATGTATGATCAATAACACCATAATCCCTATACGCCACTTGGCGTGACGGGCGTACTTTACTTTACTTTTTTTTAATGTATGAGAGCTAGCAATTTAAATATGATTGATTCACAAAATTTCACATTGTGTTATAATGTATGGCCGTCCCCCTGTGTAATTATCATTTTTGTCAATGACTTACCTCATCGGTAAGCCAATAAACTGGTATTCTAGTTGTTACTCTGGTATCTGAGTTCATTATATTCATACAACTGAAGTGGACAGATAGAGAATGAATGCCTGAATGTATTCTGCGGTGAGAGGTATGTAGATGATGTTGGGAATGCAAGACACGCAGGCTCCAATATTAATAGCAAGGTGGCCGATTTCTTGCAGCTGGAACGTTTCATGATTAGAGAGTAGCTCATTATTATAAACTTACTATTTTTTCAAATTAAATTAATTATAAATAAAAAAACTAATTATTAGAAAGTAAGTCAGACTGATTATTGCACAATCAGTAAAATCAATCATCATCATCATGTGCTATATTGGTTGGCGTAGGCGATCATGTCCTTCCTCAATCTTCTATCTACAGTGCATCGTATCAGTTCTGTTGTTGACTGTTATCCATGCCATGACACCAAACTATCCAGTATTTTCTCTCTTTGTCGTCCGCGATCTCTCTTTCCTTTTATTTTGCCAGTTGTAACCAAGCATTCCAACTTTCCTCTTCTCATGATGTGCCCGAAAAATGTTGATTGCTTCTTTCTGATGTTTTTTTAAGAGCTCCCTTTTTGTGTTGGCCTCTTAGAGAACTTCTTCATTGGTCGTTTTAGCTGTCCAGGCAACTTTTAACATTCTGTAAAATCAATACCCATGAGATATCACGAACTATCAATAGTGGTCATGTAAAACTTTACACTCGCATTTTAGTTTCAATAGAAATATCGCATTTTTTTCCATTAACGATCAAATAACAAACAACCTTGGTTATAACATTAATATCATTTTGTATCCTTGGTCATCAGACAACACACACGTTTAGTTGCAATATTAACAATATTTTGTTTTTGTTTTTATTAATGATCAAATAGCCATCAACTTTATTTTAAATATTACATTTTTTTTTCTTTATTCGCCAACTAACAACTTTGAACATCAAATAACACAATTATTGCTAGACCATCAAATGTTGAATGTCGTCAGTTTAAAAATTAACATCAATTTTCTCTAGATTATCAAGTACTGAAACTACATTATCTGAATTCAATTTAAAGGCAGGGGCGTTTCTGAGAAATAACAAATGGGAATGGGCGCTGGGTTCGGTGCCTCGTGTTTGATTATATCCCCTGTCCTGTTCTATGCTCACATGATCTCAATCGGTCAATCAACCAGCCACGTCTATTGATCACTCTATTATAACATACATTTTCGTTCCTTCGATTCATAACCTCCCCCTGTCGTGTTCAGAGACCTCAAACACGTGATCATTGCCTGTTTCCGATTTCTCTGCATTAAAACGTTTTGCACGCAAAGCACGTTCTGAAACAAGAGCTGTTCTCCATGAAGGATTTCTCTTATTTTATGTCGCTAATAAGTTTCCTTTAATTTATTGACCGATGTCCTTTTATGAGAGAAATGTATGGAAAGATGGGCTCCTAATTATCGGGAAATGAGTTTGTTTGTTTGCATGTTGTTTGTTTCTTTACGTTCTCCAGCTTCACATTTTTAGCCAAGCCCCGATGGACCGAATTTTGCTTGAATATCACTTTTTCCTATTTTCCACACGCGCAACTGTGTGCACAGGTGTCCATTGCCTTACAGGCAGATATTCTCTACATTCAGGGGTT
Source organism: Megaustenia siamemsis (assembly GCA_032433765.1). Taxonomy (NCBI): domain Eukaryota; kingdom Metazoa; phylum Mollusca; class Gastropoda; order Stylommatophora; family Ariophantidae; genus Megaustenia; species Megaustenia siamemsis. The sequence continues at coordinate 88,917,757 of JAVIAB010000047.1, read as the reverse complement.
ATCTCGCTTTTACCCCCAAATTTTTAACGTTTTGGGTAGATTTTTTTCCTTTAACTTTACATGGCAGAGACCGATTTTGGTCTACTATTTTCGATTTCCTATTGCCAGGCGTTCTTTAATGTGCGCAGATTGCACATTAAAGCTCCAGTTTTAGGCGGCTAACCCGGAAGGCTACGCATCGTATCTTGCTCCCCAAAGGAGAGGGTAAAGCCAACACGAAGAAAACACTGGTTCGATTTTTGTTCATGTGCTAATTTTCCACGAACAATTGTGAGGTTCGAACCAGAGACTGTTTTGTCCAGAAGCCGACGTCTTACATCTAGACCAGAACACTTTTGGAGATGAGTTTAGACTCTATAAGAATCTCAAAACAAAACTCCACAATAAATTATCCAAAGCAAATATTAGCAATTCCGTTTATCCTCTAATTTATCAATTCATCATCATCAAGTACCATGCCTGTTTAGCTGTATGTCCCATTGATGATTGATCATAGCCAATCTCTGGTAAACACAAATGTTTGGCGGTTTAAATAACAAGACAAAATTATGTGAACACGAACATAAATAGAGGAAGGCGATTCCAGAAAGTGGTCGAGTTTATCACAAACACTTTCCTGACGATCTAAACTAAAAAATGTGAACACAAGCAGTAGAGCAAGATTCAGACAACAATCACGATGATCAAAAACAATTCAGACAACAGTCACATTGATCAAAAACAATTCGGACAACAGTCACATTGATCAAAAACAATTCGGACAACAGTCACGATGATCAAAAACAATTCGGACAACAGTCACGATGATCAAAAACAATTCGGACAACAGTCACGATGATCAAAAACAATTCGGACAACAGTCACGATGATCAAAAACAATTCAGACAACAGTCACGATGATCAAAAACAATTCAGACAACAGTCACGATGATCAAAAACAATTCGGACAACAGTCACGATGATCAAAAACAATTCAGACAACAGTCACGATGATCAAAAACAATCCAGACAACAGTCACGATGATCAAAAACAATTCAGACACAAGTTACAGTGATCAAAAACACTTGTTTTGACAGTTTAAACACCAAAATATGAACACAAGAAGAAGACGATAATTCCGAGTCAGCATAATAGAAGTGTAGAGCCGATGAATTAGATGGGCCGGCCGAATTCAAACCGTAAGTCACATCTTTTCCGGCTAGCACCTAAATACCGACCGACCAGTTCTTAGTTTCAGCAGCCTAATGTATGTACCAGAATTTTTTTAAAAATGAAATACAGCCTTGCGCAATGTTGACCACACAACTTAGATTGTGACTTAGTTCAAGAAAAGAAATACAAGTACTATCCCTATACTTTCTAAACAGCACACATAATGTTTGGCCCCGTTATTTCCATTTCTTTCATCTTTCTTTAATTTTAAACAGATAAAAGACGTTTACTATTTCATCGTTATACAAACACTTGTTTTACGGAAGTCCGTTAAACGAGTATTTACATTAAATTATTATATATTCATGATCACAAGGACCAGCTATTAAATAAGCTAAGAAGTAAAGGCATCATGATGCGTAGAGATGAGAAGCTGCTGTAAAGCTGATGATAATAGCAATACTAGAAAAAAAAATAAGAAAAAAAAGTGGCATGGTGACAGCATTACGTGGTAATGGACAAAACAAAAGTCGACGTTTCGGCCAAGTAGGCCTTCAGCTGGAACAACAAACAACCACACACACAAATATATATAAGGATATGTAAACAAATCTAACTACATGACGATAATATGCTAGACACTCAAGAAATCGCCATGTAGGTAGATTTGTTTACATATCCTTATATATATATATTTTTGTGTTGTTGTTTGTTTTTCCAGCTGAAAGCCAACTTGGCTGAAACGTCGACTTTTGTTTTGTCCATCACCACGTAAAGCTGTCACCATACCACTTGTTTTCTTCTTTTTTTTTAGTATTGCTATTAAATAAGCTAACTCTTGTTACGAACGTTCATGGACTAATGCCACAACAAGTCTTATTTATATTTTCGTTTCATTACATCTATTAAAAACATTATTACATTTCTGCTTTACAAACAAATCTGCTGAACGAATATACTATCTTTCAATAAATTAATACAGCAAGTAAATGCCAGTCTAATTGTAATGAAAGACGTTTAATAAAATGTGTTTTTCTCACAGATGTTTCTCATTAAAACTTTAGTTGATTCCTTCATTCGCATTTTTCCTGGAAGATACACTTGCCTCTTCTACGATACGTCGTCATCATCATCATCATCATCATCATCATCATCATCATCATCATCATCATCAAGTACTGTGCCTGCTGGCGTAGGTGATCATGTCTCTCCACAACTTTCGATCTCGACAGTTATTTATCATTTCTGTTGTTCTCCTGCTGCCTAGCCATTCTCTTAAGCTGTCTGGTATCTTTTCACTTTGTTTCTCTCTATCTCGTCACCCCTCACTTTTCCCAGTTGTCACAATATATTCTGTTCACTTATCATTACATGACCAAAAAATGACGATTGTTTCTTCCTAATATTGGCAATTAGCTCTCTTTTTGCTTTGCCTTCTTTGTATGATACATTCAAAGTCATTAAAAGAAGCCGTATCTTCAATTTTAAATAAAAACGTTTGTGGTTAAAAATTAAATGGAACATTCCATACCCTGAAACTCTCAGGTTTGTCAATCTCTGGTTTTTTGTTTGTTACTACCAACATTAATTAATCACATATGTTCGTACATTATTATTGACTTGAACTTGAAGTGTTAATTTTTGTGATTAGAGTCACAAATTTAAAAGACGATGGTTATATGTAGGACAGGTGATGAGAAGAGATAATAACCGAATAGCAAAACAAGCCCTCATGTGGGAAACAGCAGGTAAGAGGAAAAGAGGAAGACACAGAGAGACACTGATAAGAACATTGATGAGAGAGGCAAGAGCAGCAGGAATCGGCTCCCTCAATGAGATGGAGCTGCTTGCACAGAACAGAGACAAATGGCGAGACTTGATAAAACATCTTTAAAAGAATTGAAAACTGCTAGAACAAAAATTCAGATAAGAGAAAGAGTATCTTGGTCTACACCCTATGGGCCGGCTACGGCTCGAAAGGTCAATAGATAGATAGTCACAAATTTAAACTACTTAGAAAAATATTAATGTTAAGGGTACGTGGAATGTACTAGACTCAGGATATCTTCATCTATTAATGCTGCAGTTTTCAAGATTAAAACTAAAATACTGCTCTGAGATGAAACCAGTGTTTTGTACAAAATAACACTGGTCTGTGTTCTTCACCTCGGACTGCTAGTGGGTTACTCGCTAACTCCTAACTAACGTTTGGAAATATCACATTTATAGTGAAGTCTTCCAACTTCGAAAGACCCTAATTTCGAACGTGCAAGAGTTCTAACGCTAAATTTGAGGGAATTTCGATCCAGAGTTCGAACGATGCTTCCACGTTCGAACTTCGCTTGAGCCAGGTCAGTGGAAAAAAGAAGATATTTGTAAGTGCACTCTGTTATGACGTCGAGACAGCTCGTGCGTTGTGTTTGTGTATTTTCAGTGATTTTCGTTTAATTTTTAATTTTAAAAAATATATTTGTTGGTGAGTTTGTTATGCAAAACCACTATCTACTAACTATAACGCTGAAGAAGCGTATGGATGCAACGGCGTCTAGGATGAAAGTTGCAGTATTGAAGGTTGAGGTGAAAGAAACGAAACAATGTGACGCATGAAAGTGGTACTTGTGTGGCGAATCTAGAATGGATGAAACCGGCAACCATTAGTGGAAAGAAGAAGACAAAATGACGGGAGGCAAAGAGAAAAAGAAATACAAGACAATCTAAGAGAATGGTTTAGTAGGAAGTTAACAACAAAAGTGTTAACATCTGTAGAGATAGAAAGTTGTGGAGAGGTATTGTAACCTAGGCCAGCAGGTACTTTATTGTAACCTAGGCCAGCAGGTACTTTATATGATGATGATGAATCCGATCCAACAGCAGCAAAAAAAAAAAATATTCAGACATAAAGTGTTAACATACACATGAATCTGAGCATATGATGGTGTACTTTTGAGTTGAGGGCAAATGATGACATACCTACTAGCTGAGGCCAAGTTGTAGTAACAACTAGTAGGAGAAGCTGTAGTAACAACTAGTAGGATAAGTTGTAGTAACAACTAGTAGGACAAGTTGTAGTAACAACTAGTAGGAGAAGCTGTAGTAACAACTAGTAGGACAAGTTGTAGTAACAACTAGTAGGACAAGTTGTAACAACAACTAGTAGGATAAGTTGTAGTAACAACTAGTAGGACACGTTGTAGTAACAACTAGTAGGATAAGTTGTAGCAACAACTAGTAGGACACGTTGTAGTAACAACTAGTAGGACAAGTTGTAACAACAACTAGTAGGACAAGTTGTAGTAACAACTAGTAGGACAAGTTGTAACAACAACTAGTAGGATAAGTTGTAGAAACAACTAGTAGGACAAGTTGTAGTAACAACTAGTAGGATAAGTTGTAGTAACAACTAGTAGGACAAGTTGTAGTAACAACTAGTAGGACAAGTTGTAACAACAACTAGTAGGATAAGTTGTAGTAACAACTAGTAGGATAAGTTGTAATTAAAGGCAGGAGTGTATATATGTAATTATATATATATATATATATATATATATATATATATATACACACACACACATCGAGTGGAGAGAAAAAGTTAATATATATGTGAAGCACATGAGTTAATACACCTGTGGAGAAGGAGAGTTAATATACCTGTGGAGAACAGGAATTAATATAACAGTAAGTTTACGGCTAGAGTTAATTAATAAATTAACTGTTGGTATACGATAAAATACCGGTGAGTTTTAGCAATAGCTTATCTATATTTGTTATCACTATGCACATAACGTCTCACTGATTTAGAATTTAGCCTTAATGTTTGGTTATGTTCTAGGTAGCAGAGGGTAAGTACCGACATTTTGTTATGTTAGGATGTACACCAAAATATTGCTGCAACAATTAGTGTCACAAAGATGAGTACGTTTGTTAAAGGCCACGTCATATTCAACAGGTGCGCATGTTATTATAAGACATGTTGACCAGAAGTCAAATGTAGAAAAGAAATGAAATGTAAAATGTAAAAGACACGAATGTTAATATTTCGACAGAGCAACTAGTTCTGCAAAACTGGAGACAGGGCGGAATTGTGCTCTGTGTTGCCAGACTTCGATGCGAAGACGGCACTAAATGATAATATGGCTAAAGCTATGGTTATGGTTATGGAAGGCCCCGGTATCACTGCAAACGAATTAAAATCCATAATTGCTCAACCGCCCGTGCCAGTGGAATCATCCGAATTACTAACTCATCTCCCAAAGAAAGAAAGGTAGCTGTAGTCCCCATCATAGCAGTCTCAGCACACACCAAAAGACATAACGAGAAACCGCACAGAAAGTGAACACAGCCAACTGTTCCTTTTCATACGATATCATCATTCATCGTAAGCAATTGAAATATCGAAACATGATCAAAACGGATGAAACACACAGCTCACGGTGTGCACAGAGCACCCAACTCAGTAGCTCCTGCAACAAGCCGGACTTGGAATATGAGGAAACTGATACAAGGAACACTTTTCATACATAGCCTTCAATGGTTCCTGCCGCACTAAATGATAATAATAACGAACTACTTCTAGTAAGAGATGATTAACATACAAGACATTGTTAACTAAAACACAAATTGGGGAAGTATTTATCGCATTATGTGCCGCTTTGGCACGCAAGGTTTCTGATTTTGAGATTGTGTGGCTCTGCCCTATGTGCCGTCTTCGGCTCGAAAGGACAATAGATAGATTTATCGCATTCGAGAAATTTTTCGAAGTAATGTCCCGGAAGTGGAACTTTGTGTTTTATTTTAAGAACGAATGGCCAAGAAACAAAATAGGTAATTTTTCTTGCAGGTAACAACCGGAAATCATTCCTTGAATCTTCCATCTGTCATGGTGTTAGGATTTTAACAGCTGACAGGGGAGCGTCTAATTATAGCAGGATAAGTTCTTTCGCGGAAAACCTTCTAATTCTCACAGGAGAAGTTCTAAATACCACAGGAGAACTTCTATGAGAGGAAAACTTCAAATTATCACAGGAAAAATTCTGATCATCACAGAACATCTAATTATCACAATGAAACTTTTAATTATCACAAGAAAGCTTATTAGTATCACAAGATAGCTTTTATTTAACACAGTAATACCTCTAATGAATACAGAGAATTTCTAATTCTCACAGAACTTATAATTCTCACATCTTCATTTTTTAGGTCAAACCTACAAATCAACGTAGCGCATAAAGCAACATATTGTTATTAGTTCTGAAAGAGGCCAAAGCAAAAAGAGAGTTAATTTCCAATATTAGGAAGAAACAATCATCATTTTTTGGCCATGTAATAAGAAGAGAACAGCTGGAATATGTTGTATCAACTGGAAAAATTGAGGGACGAAGAGATAGAGGAAAGCAAAGAGAAAAAATACCAGACAGCTTAAGAGAATGGCTTGGCAGAAGGTCAGCAACAGAAACAATAAATAACTGTCGAGATCGAAAATGGTGGAGAGACATGATCACCTACGCCAGCAGGCCCGGTACTTGATGATGATGATGATGACTGTTATAGAGTTAGTTATTTTTATTTTTTCTATGTCAGCAAACTATAGCTAACCAAGATCCTACTTTATCTCTACGTTATAGTTCCGGATTGAGGATAATCGGAAAAGACAAGGGAGGATGAAATGAAAGAGAACAGACGCAACTGAAAGGTTCGATGGTTTCGAAAAGTAAGGCAAACATCGCAGTGTTGTTGTAAACTACGACACAAGGGGGTCAAACGCCGTTTTCACACAGAACAAAGAAGAGTAGAGAAAGAAATAAGCAGAGAAAAGTCAGAACTGTGGACACGTAAATTGTGTGTGACGAATTTAATAACATTTATTTGAGTAATAACGTTATAACATATACAACATATCTTTTGTCATAATGCTTAGACATATATATAACATTTTTATCAAACAATTTATTTTACCTATATAGAACACTATTTATCAAATAATTTATTTTACATATATAGAACATTTTAATGAAATAGTTATTTTACATATATAGAACATTTTTATCAAACAATTCATTTTACATATATAGAACATTTTTATCGATTAATTTATTTTATATATATAGAACATTTTTTGTCAAATAATTTATTTTACATATATGCAAGATTTGTTATCAAATAATTAATTTTATATATATATGGAATATTTTTAATCAAATAATTTATTTTACATATATATAATATTTTTATTAAATATTTTTTTACATACACAGAGCACTTTTTATCAAATAACTTATTTTACACATATGGAACATTTTGTTTGCTCAATAATGTAGTAATACATTGGACATTTCTTGAAGCAGTAAGGGATATATAGAAGCCATCTTGGTGCAAGAATATAGTAATGTATAGAACGTTACTAGGATAATAATGTTGTGAGAAGTAGAACATTTCTTGGATGAGCAATGTTGTAACAAGTATATTATTTCTCTTATTCTCTACCGTCTATATAATTTGTTATAGCTTTTGTCAACACATGAACCCTAACTCTGTGTACTACCCCTTGCCATGAGTAGTTCCCCTTGATAAAATGTCCGTGATCAATCAACTGAGCTCTACCTCCACCACCTCCACCACCTCCACCATTTCCACCACAGATGTCTCCGATGTTAAATGCTGGCACTCTCTCTTAAGAGAAGCCGGAAAATTGGTGACTAATCCTCACGAGCTCTTGTCATCCCGAAGGTTAGACCGGCACGGCTCTTATTCTCGTCACGGATTTCGTCTGGACAAGAGAGCGCGCGCAAATTGAATTCCAAGAAGGGAATATTGTTTTGGTAGTCTCGCTGCGACATCTGTTCTTCACCGGACTCCCCTGGTTCTGAAGGTCAAGGATATCCAGGGAAGGACTGGAGTACTCAACACCCGCTATGGGTCCTACTTTTTTTCTTTTTAAAATCCGTGGCCCATTTCTGTCATTTTTTCCTTGTCTACCTCCTGCTGTGAAAAGGTAGTCACAAAGCAAACTTTTACAAAACCTTATTTCGCTCCCTCAATATATTTCCACAGTCTGATTGTAGATGGTAATATGCCTTGGAGATAGGTCCAAATATACGTGATATCAAGCAGGGCCGTGAGTAGAACAGCAGAGACAATGGATAATTGACACAAAATGGCATTAAGCAACTAACATATAGAGAGAGACGAGACAAATTACGACGTTTCGGCAAATGCCTTCATCAGGTACACAGAAAGAAATAATAATATACAAAAACAAACACGAAAAGCAATCAATTAACTGATCTTAAAATTGTGGAAAAGGAAGTGTTGTCAGGACCCTCACAGGAGCATTAAGTTTCAAAGATAATGGACTATCCGCCCCGGATGACATCTTTAAAATGGCTATCCCAGGAAGAGTAGTTTGGAAATATTTCCGGAATATTTCCGGTTTCAGTCCAAGAATGAGGTTTTGTCTTTCTTCATCTTGCTATGGACGGCTGATCGATGGTTTAATAAACCGTCACAGTTAAACATCAATTGTTATTGAAACAGGAATTTCCACTCTAAAACGGCAATGACCAATCCCAAGCATGATCTAGAAAAATAGACTATCCACACTTACTTATGTAGGGGAGAGCTGGAAAACAACGAAAGAAATAGAAAATAAACTGGATGCAGTTGAAAACAAATGCCTGAGGAAAATACTTGGTATGTCATGGAATGTGATCAAGACTAGTGCCGAAATAAGAGAAATGAGAAAAAATCCCAAAATATCAACTATAATTAAGAGAAGAAATTGGTCATATGTTGGCCATGTCATGAGAAGGGACAACAAAATAATTTCAAAAGCAAGCCCTCAATTGGGAATCAAAGGGTAAAATAACAAGATGCCGATCTAGAGAAACATTTTTTTAAAAGTATTAAAGCTAGAGGCAATAACAGCAGCCATCAGCTTCCTCGCCGAGATTGAGCAACTCGCACATGATCTGTCAAATGTTTGACAGTCGAAAGATCGTCGAAAATAGAAGTCTAGTATTTCTGATTTGCGTGACGTCATCGGCTCCAAAGTACAATAGATAGATTGTTAGATAGATAGATAGATAGATAGATAGATAAATAGATAGATAGATAGATAGATAGATAGATAGATAGATAGATAGATAGATAGATAGATAGATAGATAGATAGATAGATAGATAGATAGATAGATAGATAGATAGATAGATAGATAGATAGATAGATAGATAGATAGATAGATAGATAGATAGATAGATAGATAGATAGATAGATAGATAGATAGATAGGTATGTAGATAGGTAGACAGACAAACAGACAGACAGACAGATAGGCAGATAGATAGATAGATAGATAGATAGATAGATAGATAGATAGATAGATGGATGGATGGATGGATGGATGGATGGATGGATGGATGGATGGATGGATGGATGGACGGACGGACGGACGGACGGACGGACGGACAGGCAGGCAGGCAGGCAGGCAGACAGACAGACAGACAGACAGACAGACAGACAGACAGACAGACAGACAGATAGATAGATAGATAGATAGATAGATAGATAGATAGATAGATAGATAGATAGATAGATAGATAGATAGATAGATAGATAGATAGATAGATAGATAGATAAATGTGAACATGTGAAACGGGGGGCCAGCCACACACGTCATTCATGTCAGGTATGGTAAAAATAGAGTAGGGCGCCATGACGTCTTGCTGACCACATTACACATGAAAGTGCTGAGGGTCCAGGAACACAAAAAGAAAACACTTGGGGTTCCCTTTGACCTTGTTTATAGTCTACAGTAGACCTAGCCATCGCCATCTATAGAAGCAAGCCTGAGTGCTGAAAGGGAAACCGTAAAACACACATATTAGTGTGAAGGCTTTCAGCTATTTATTGATTCATTGGGTTGCCGTCTCAAGATCGGAGATTGGCTACATTTGAGCTCCATTTTACTCTGTCTTGATTGTGCACGTTGTGTCACCTGCCTACCTTTTAATGTTATTAGTCCACTTTAGTCCATCGGTCTGTCTCTGCATCGACTACTTTGTACTTTCCCTTCCAAGATGACATTTAGAGGGGCATTATGTCTCTTCACATGTTTAAAAAAAATTTGTTGCCTTTTTCGAATTGTGTTAAGTAGTTCTTTTTCTCATTTACAGAACTAATTCAGAACTTCCTGGTTTGTCTTTTCTTTCCACCCAATTCTTCCCATTTACCTATAGAACCACATTTCAAAAGCTTCAATTTTCTGTCCTGTTATTTGGTTGGTTATTTGGTTATAGAAGACCCCGGTATCACTGCAAACGAATTAAAATCCATAACTACTCAACAGCCCGTGCCAGCGTAATCATCCGAATTAATATCTCATCTCCCAAACAGAGAAAGGTAACTGTAGTCCCCATCGTAGCAGTCTCAGCACACGCCAAAAGACATAAGGCGAAACCGCACAGAAAGTAAACACAGCTAACTGTTCACTGTCATACAATATCATCACTCATCGTAAACAATTGGAATATCGAAACATGATCAAAACGGATGAGACACAGCTCACGGTGTGCACAGAGCACTTAACCCAGTTGCTCCTGCAACAAGCCAAACTTGGAATATGAAACCTGCAACAAGGAACACTTTTCATGCATAGCCTTCAATTGTTCCCGCCGCCTATCCACCATATACCATGGAAGTTCACGTCCTCTTGAAAATGATGATCGTCGTATTTTTTAAAAATGTATAGCGCTTGATGATGTAGGCCATCGTTGTTGACTCCAATTCCGAACATATAGACACACAGTTAGTCGTCAGACTGTCCCCGTTGCACATCAAACAACAGACCGCAAGACTAGCGTACGGCCGGTCTAGGGATGTACAATGAGCCATTACGATGACGTAGCACACAAAAATGTACTCACAACAATTCCTCTCCCTTTAGACTCCTGATTACTTTAGTGAAAGCAGCCTACGACGAACAAAACACGGTGCAAATTCCTAAAGAGATAAAACTGCGACTGATGAAGTAATTTACATTAAAAAGTAACACGGAAATAACTTGCGTCAAGGAATTCTAACAACGGTCATGAACAGCACTAATGTGACGTAAAGCGCAGATCAAGTCTAGACGTTGGAAGGTCGCATTCACAACACTTGATTTGCCAAATAGGGGCTGTTGCCGGCGTACGACTTCGCTTTAGCAGCGCAGATGTAATAAGTAGATCATCATTTTTACTTTAATGCAGAAAAGTACAATGGAAAACCGAAATTAATCAGACCCCGAATGCACTTTCTGCAGCGATAGAGAGAACGTGACCTAGATCCACCGTCGTTACAACGGAAGTCCATGGAAGTATCTGCTCTGTTTTCGTATTTAATGTTCATTTGTCTGCACCATACATGAATGTTCAGTAAATAAAGCACTTTGCTATTCGTAGTTTTACGAGTCAGGGGCCAATTCTTAACTATTCTATTTGGGAACTTTGTTAACCTCAGACGGAAGATGTACAAAAAAGCGAGATGCAGATTGGCTCAGGCAAAAGCAGCTTTCCAAAAAAACGAGGAAGATACTATACAATCTGTTTTTGACAATTGAAACAATAAAAAGAGTTCTTAAATGTAGAGACAGTCTTAACATATGGATATGAATCATGGACAATAGGACAACAGACAAGAAAATCACTGGAGTCTGTAGAAATGGGGTTTTACAGAAGAATGTTGAGAATACCATGGACAGCTAAAAAGAGTAATGAAAATGTTCTGAGAGAGGTCAAAGCAAAAAGAGAGCTAATTTACAATATTAGGAAGAAACAATCATCATTTGTTAGCCATGTAATAAGAAGAGAACAACTGGAATATATTGTAACAACTGGAACAATTGAGGCACGAAGAGATAGAGGGGTGAAAAAGAGAATGGCTTGGCAGAAGGTCAACAACAGAAATGATAAATGAAGAAGGTCAACAACAGAAATGATAAATAACTATAAATGAAGAAGGTTAACAACAGAAATGATAAATATCTATAAATGAAGAAGGTTAACAACAGAAATGATAAAATAACTATAAATGAAGAAGGTTAACAACAGAAATGATAAATGAAGAAGGTTAACAACAGAGATGATAAATAACTATAAATGAAGAAGGTTAACAACAGAAATGGTAAATAACTATAAATGAAAAAGGTCAACAACAGAAATTATAAATAACTATAAATAAAGAAGGTTAACAACAGAAATGATAAATAACTATAAATGAAGAAGGTTAACAACAGAAATGATAAATAACTATAAATGAAGAAGGTCAACAACAGAAATGATAAATAACTATAAATGAAGAAGGTTAACAACAGAAATGATAAATAACTATAAATGAAGAAGGTCAACAACAGAAATGATAAATAACTATAAATGAAGAAGGTCAACAACAGAGATGATAAATAACTATAAATGAAGAAGTTAACAACAGAAATGATACATAACTATAAATGAAGAAGGTCAACAACAGAAATGATAAATAACTATAAATGAAGAAGGTTAACAACAGAAATGATAAATATCTATAAATGAAGAAGGTTAACAACAGAAATGGTAAATAACTATAAATGAAAAAGGTCAACAACAGAAATTATAAATAACTATAAATAAAGAAGGTTAACAACAGAAATGATAAATAACTATAAATGAAGAAGGTTAACAACAGAAATGATAAATAACTATAAATGAAGAAGGTCAACAACAGAAATGATAAATAACTATAAATGAAGAAGGTTAACAACAGAAATGATAAATAACTATAAATGAAGAAGGTCAACAACAGAAATGATAAATAACTATAAATGAAGAAGGTCAACAACAGAGATGATAAATAACTATAAATGAAGAAGTTAACAAAAGAAATGATACATAACTATAAATGAAGAAGGTCAACAACAGAAATGATAAATAACTATAAATGAAGAAGGTTAACAACAGAAATGATAAATAACTATAAATGAAGAAGGTTAACAACAGAAATGATAAATAGATTGAAAGTTTTGGAGAGACATGATCACCTACGCCAGCAGGCCCGGTACTTGATGATAATGATCAGTTTTCGTTCTGATGTTATTTACTTTTATGTCCTCACATCTTTCATGTTGTTAAAATTGCTTTTCGCCATTCCTATACTTTTGTTTATTTCTGTCTTACATTTTCCATCCTTTGTTATAGCATGGCCAAAACAGTTCTACTCTTGAAATCTGTCAAGGTTCTTTCTATCAGCTTCAATATTCCTTCTATAATTTGTGTCTTTTCATCTATGAGCTATTAAGTGATGTCATCTTTGTACCCACAACCGTTCCTGCTCGCAAAGCTAAAAACGTTAAGCTTTTTGGGTGATTTCCTGGGATTCCATTTCAACCCCCTGACTTACCTCTATAGACGGCCATGACAGAGCCGCAGCGAAACCAAAAAATAATAATTTCTAGGAGGTAATAGCGTGAGGGGAGATAATAAAATAGAGAACGCGCAGTCCGCCATCTAACCTCCATTTACAACAGCTTTGTTCTGTAAAGTTAAAATACTTCATTTAATTACCACATTTTGAGTTATATAATTACCTTTACAATTTTCTTGGTCGTGAGGGGGGTGTCGCTTCATATAAAAAAAAAAATATTACTGTTACTTGGAATGGTTAGCCCTCGAGAAGTCCTCAGTTAGTGTGCCCTTGAGAATAGCTCAAATGGAAGTCGGAATGAGAAATGGGTTGGCGGTACTGAAGATGGGCGTAGGAGTGTTTGGTGGCAGTTAACTGAACAACGGGAAGAAGGTAATTGTTTCGGTGGTCGGAGGAGAAAGACTTGCAGTGGAGGTAGGGAAATAGAAGAAGCATTTCCAGTGTTTGTGAAATGAGGAAACATTTTAGTGTTGTAAAATGGGGAAACATTTTAGTGTTGTGAAATGGGGAGCATGTTAGTGTTGTGAAATGGGGAAACATTTTAGTGTTGTGAAATGGGGAGCATGTTAGTGTTGTGAAATGGGGAAACATTTTAGTGTTGTGAAATGGGGAAACATTTTAGTGTTGTGAAATGGAGAAACATTTTAGTGTTGTGAAATGGGAAACAAGCATTTCATATTTGCGAAACTGAGGAGAGCATTAGCCTTCTTAAATGACGTAATATTTTGAAATTGTGAAATTTGGAAATATTTTTGCGTTGTGAAATGGAGAAATAGGTTAGCATTATGGAACGGGCTAGCAAAATATAAAAAAAAAGCATTGTGAAATAGGAAACACTTGTAATTCTGGGAAATATTTTAACTTTGTGAACTGCTTGCTAATTGGTTTAATCAGTAAATATTAAAAAGTTGAAAATGTTAAATGAAATTCGCTGAAAAACATCGCCATCTTCATCAAGCAGCTCGACCAGATGAAGAACTGTGATTGACCATCCGAATGTTCCTTGTTGTAGACTGTTGATGTGTGTCTCAGTTTGGGGTTCATGGATAGCGTCATAACCCCATCGCCATCTAGGTCTTCTCCTTTCTCGCCTTCAAGGAACAGTACCGTCCAGTATTATTCTTGAATTTTACTGAGAAGTTTAACATATCAATAATTACATTCTATATTGTAATCTACGATCGTCAACGCGAAATTATTGTATTTACCAACCGATAAGTGATAATAGACAAGAAAATCACTGGAGGCTGTAGAAATGTGATTTTATAGAAAAAATGTTGGAAATACCATAGACAGCTAATAAGAGTGATGAAAACGTTCTGAAAGAGGCCAAAGCAATAAAACAGTTAATTTCCAAAATTAGGAAAAAACAATCATAATTTGTTCGGCCATGCATTGAGAAGGGAACAGCTGTAATATATATAACAACTAGGAAAAATGAAGGACGAAGAGATAGAGGGAAGCAAAGAGAAAAGATACCAGAAAGCATTAGAGAATGGCTTGACAGAAGGTCAACAACAGAAATGATAAATAACTGTCAAGATTGAAATTTTGGAGGAGAGACATGATTACCTATGACAGCAACATGGTACTTGATGATGATGATGATGATGATGATAATGATGATGATGATGATAAGTGTCGACTCGTGCACTGCTGTGGGAGTGGGGACGAAAGGTGAGTAAAGAAGTGTAGCGCTGTTCTAAACCAGGCATGTTGGTAAGAGGCGACTAGGGAGGGTTCGCATAATACTGGCTATTATGTATGTGACCACACATGTCTTATCCATCTATCACACCAACAACACAGAGACAGATAACCACACAGGTCTTCTCCATCTATCACACCAACAACACAGAGACAGATAACCACACAGGTCTTCTCCATTTATCACACCAACAACACAGAGAAAGGTAACAACACATGTCTTCTCCATCTATCACACCAACAACACAGAGACAGATAACAACACATGTCTTCTCCATCTATCACACCAACAACACAGAGACAGATAACCACACGAGTCTTCTTTATCCGTCATACCGACAACACAAAGAAAGGTGACCACATGAAATTTCTCCATCCCTCATACCCACAATACAGAGAAAGGTGACCACATGAAACTTCTCTATCCCTCATACCCACAACACAGAGAAATGTGACCACATGAAACTTCTCTATCCCTCATACCCACAACACAGAGAAAGTTGCCCACCAGCAACCTTGGTTAAACACTTACGAGACAGGCTGATCTACACTTTTACTGCCTGTTAGCAACACACATATATATATAATATATATATATGGCCCTTTTCGTCTTGTCAGACGGTCTAGTGGAGGCTATTGCGTATTTTTTTAGGTATTGTTTTTGCCGAACAGCTTCTCTCGTGGCTAATTCTACCAATGTTTGACAAACACACGCGGTCACATAATGAACAGGTCAGGCTCGCTGATCCACAGGGTTTACCATCCTTTTTCATGAGTCTCTTCTCTTCTAAGTCCTGTCTTAGCACAGTCTCAAATGTTGTTATACCGTTCCTTATACGTGCTCTCCATGATGTGCGATCACTTGCCAGATGTTGCCAGTCGTTTTCACAGATGGAGAAGTCTTTCAGAGATGATTTGCAGATATCTCTATATCGTAATTTAGGTCTGCCGATTTGTCTTTTTCCGTGTTTTAGTTCACCACATAGTATTTGCCTAGGAATGCGTTTTTCTTCCATCCGTTGGACATGCCCCAGCCATCTTAGCCTTCGACTTCTGAGCATCGACATGATTGTTAGGGTCTTAGCACGTTGCAGGACAGTTAGGTTGGTTATTTTGTCTTGCCATTTGATGTGCATTATTTTGCGGAGACATCGCATGTGGAAGACATTTAGTCTTTTTTCCTGGTTTGAGTATGTTGTCCAGGTTTCAGATCCATATAGTAGTGTGCTAAGCACACATGTTTGATATATTAGGAGTTTAGTCTTTTGAGTTAGTTTCGTGTTGTTCCATGCCCTTTTTGTGAGTTTGCCGAAGGTCGTAGCTGCCTTACCAATTCGACAGTTTATTTCTTCATCAAGAGAGATGGTTTGCGTAACTGTGGATCCAAGATATGTAAATTTCTGTACTGATTCTAGTGGGCAGTCTTTTAGAGTAATAGATAGAGGTTTGAAGTCACCTTGATTTAGTATTACTGTCTTCTGAACATTAATTGACAGTGAAAAAAGGTCGCATGCTTTATCCAGGTTGTAGCAACACAAGACGTAAACAAAATGCCGCCTTTTTCTGGTTAATTCAATTACAAACGGGAACCTTATTCTGAACAATAGAGGGCGACTGCACTGGTTATACGACCTTTAACTCCTATTCCTACATACCCACACCCTCCATCCCCGACCCGCATAAGTCCAGAAATATTAAAATAATACTTTTGTATTTTTCTACTCGCGTAAAAGTAAAATAATGTAAAGAGCCCCCGTCACGCCAAGTGGCGTAAATGGTGTTAGTGACCATAAATTTTACAGACCTTCATCACATGATTTTCAGGGTAATATGGTTGGTATTATACCCGTGCCGCTTTACTTTCCCAGAAAAAAAATCCGGTACCCATTTAAGGCTGGGTGAACCCGGAAGCCGTCGGTTGGGATCGAACCTTACCCCTTGTCCTTTGTAGTCCGGTTGACTAACCACTGAGCTATCGTGGCTCCATTTTTACTTCCATAGTAATATTTAATGCACTGTGTTCTGCACCTAGAGTTCTGTGCCCTTGGCTTCACAACACATTTGGTTTTCTCTCTTTGTTTCATAGTCTCCTAAAGAATTATACAAATTGCTGAAGAGGACTTGAAATGAGCAACTGAACAAGTTTAGTTCACGCGGATATTCACTGATCTTTCCTACATGGCTCAACGCTCTTTCCGCCCATCAAAACCTCCAAATGGGCATATTTGCGTTCCGCTAGTTTGTTTCCATAATCTCATAATGAGAGCTGACCTGCTATATTAATTAAATTAATTAATTCATTATATATAAAGGTCAAAGGTCTTATGTAAAGGCGGAGTTCCGACTGAGCGAATTTCGGGACTCTGGCATGCACGTGCAGAGTCACGTGTTGTAAATGATGCAGATGGTTGGCTGGAAGACTCGGGGATTCTGAAAGATCAATGTGGTCCCGCTTGAGGACTGACAGTCTAACTGGGGTCTTCTGGGAGGTGCTATGGTTCATTTGATGATTGCTCTGGTGATGTTGTTGCAGAGGTGGTGGGTACCTTGTAATGGGAGGTTATTCTATGAAGGAGGGTGGGATTGGTGGATTATAGCGCTGTGAGGCGTGTACTTGGCTTCAGTGAGAGAGAGAGAGAGAGAGAGAGAGAGAGAGAGAGTGGTAGAAGGGCGAGTATGTAGCGAAAGAAAGAAAATGAGATAAAGGGAAATTAGAATGTTTAAAGAAATTATAAGTGGTGATCTAAAGTGACAGACGTAAAAGAAAGATAGATACTGAGAGAGAGAATTAAATATAAAGAAAGGAGAAGAATATCAAAGAACATAACACAAGAAATAGAGAGTGAAAGAGAGAGAAGAATATCAAAGAACATAACACAAGAAATAGAGAGTGAGAGAGAGAGAGAGAGAGAGAGAGAGAGAGAGAGAGAGAGAGAGAGAGAGAGAGAGAGAGAGAGGGATAGAGATGATAAGGGAGAAAATGTGACGATTAAGAGAAAATTGAAGGGAACAGAAATATAGAACTATAGTGAACGTTGCATTCACCACAGTCCGTCTGAAAGAATATCTGTCTCTAGCAAGATCTCCGACTTCTATTGTCATGTTGAAGATCTCGATGTCTTGAAACCACAATTTTCGTGGTCTGCCCCTGATGCGTCGCCCAGGACCCATGTCTTCTATTATTTATTCTTTCCAGCATGCTGTGCATGTTGACGTGGCCACAACATTTTCATTTTCTCCCTAGAATGGTGTTTATAAGCCAGTTCTTTTTTTAATGGTTAAATCTTGTAATAGCTTTATTGTTCTTTTCCATTATCCTAGATATCTTAAGGATTTTTCTGTAGCATCCCCCCTCCCCCATGAATCGATGTTTATCCTTGCTGTTTGCCAGATTGTCCATGATCCACAACCTTTGAGACAGAGTTGTACACAAGCAAAAATAAAAAGTATTGGCTATAACGTTAGCATGCGAGGTTAACAGTAGCGCAATGAAAGAAGGAAGATTAAAACATTTAATGATGACAAACGAATGCAGGTATAAAAGAGGCATACAACAGGTCTAATACAGACATAAAACAGGTATAAAAGAGACATACAACAGGTCTAATAGAGATATAAAACAGGTATTAAAAAGGCATACAATTGGTATAATACAGTTATATAACAGGCATAAGGGAGGCATACAACAGGTCTAATACAAATATAAAACAGACATAAGGGAGGCATACAACAGGTCTAATACAGATATAAAACAGACATAAGGGAGGCATACAACAGGTCTAATACAGATATAAAACAGACATAAGGGAGGCATACAACAGATCTAATACAGATATAAAACAACCATTAAAAAGGCATACAACAGGTCTAATACAGATATAAAACAACCATAAAAAA
Source organism: Megaustenia siamemsis (assembly GCA_032433765.1). Lineage (NCBI taxonomy): Eukaryota > Metazoa > Mollusca > Gastropoda > Stylommatophora > Ariophantidae > Megaustenia > Megaustenia siamemsis. The sequence goes on along the minus strand of JAVIAB010000047.1, from coordinate 88,898,572 downwards.
GGCATACAACAGGTCTAATACAGATATAAAACATGCGTAAGGGAGGCACACAACCGGTCTAATAGAGATATTGAACAGGGTTAAGTTCAAATACCTATTATCAACGTTCTGTTAAGATGACAAAAGGGATAAAGAAATTAACATTCGGTGCAGGTAGTCAGACCAAGTATTGGGACAGCTAGTCGCTCTCCCACAAGACAAGATAGTGACGATCAGCACAAACAATGGTCTTATACAACGCATATTTATTCTCACTCTACGTTACCAATGACAAACATGGTCACTCACAGGAAAGAAAATCTCGACAAAAATAAGACGCTTTAGAAAGGCTGAAGTAGTGACCAGAATAAACAAAATCATAAAGGAGATTATAAGAGAAAGATATGGATGTGAATCATTGATAATGGAACAACAGACAAGAAAACCATAGGAGGCTGTAGTACTGTGGATTTACAGAAGAATGTTGAGAATACCACAGACAACTAAAGGAGTAATGAAAACGTTCTGAAAGAGGCCAAAGAAAAAAGAGAGCTAATTTTCAATATTAGGAAGAAACAATCATCATTTTTTGGGCCATGTAATGAGAAGAAAACAACTGGAGTATATTGTAATAATTTGGAAAATCGAGGGACGAAGAGAAAGAGGGAAGCAAAGAGAAAATACATCAGACAGCTTAAGAGAATGGTTTGACAGAAGGCCAACAACAGAAATGATAAATAACAGTCGAGACCGAGAGTTGTGGAGAGATACGATCGCCAACTCCAGCAAGCATGGTACTTCACGATGATAAGAGAGAGTTGGCATAGAACCACTTTTGATTTACATGCAAAGAGCGCAACAAAAAATTGTTTACAGACCTCGATAAGGTTTCTAGTGATGCCAAAAGGCATACACACAAGGAGAATATATATCAGTTTTGGATACTATAGGTCCCTGTATCGAATGCTGACGTTACAATATCACCAGGTTCCTGTATCGAATGCTGATGTTACAATATCACCAGGTTCCTGTATCGAATGCTGATGTTACAATATCACCAGGTTCCTGTATCGAATGCTGACGTTACAATATATCACCAGGCTCCTGTATCGAATGCTGACTTTATAATATATCACCAGGTTCCTGTATCGAATGCTGACGTTACAATATATCACCAGGCTCCTGTATCGAATGCTGACTTTACAATATATCACCAGGTTCCTGTATCGAATGCTGACGTTACAATAACACAGGTTCCTGTATCGAATGCTGACGTTATGACGTTACAATATGTCCAATAATTTTGCTTTCCTGTCATTTCCACATTTCATTGTTTCCCTCCCATTTTGAGTCAAACGCTATAAAATTGAGACCTCAGACATTCAACATCAACTGGGCTGACAGAGGTTAGTGACTTATAGCTGACCAAGGTTCAAAATCCGACTCGACTTCAGTGACTCTGCAGGCGTCTGTAACAGCGCTAGAGTAGGGATCATACAGGGAAGGCAACCCGGTACACGACAATTCCATACCGATAACGTATGTGCTGGGCTTCAAGGCATAAAATATAGCATCTTGCTATAAACCACAACACAACGCCTTCTTAACTTTTTAAAGAGCGGGTCCATAAAGAATGGTTGCAGGCGAACACAGAAGAAAACAGACGAAGAAAAAAGTATATTTATATTTTGAACGTTGAGTTGCTTCTTTATTATAAAGAATTAAAAATGACAAACATTAACCTGGTTAATGCTTGGCGACAGCATTTAGAGTTCGTGGTTTATTATTTCCCAGATCTATAGATCCCACACCACTCCACAGATCTATTTTGTCATAACTTGTAGCTCTGTTTTTCTTGTTTTGTTTTAATAACTGCTGTATTGGGGTTTTTTCTCCTTTTTCCTAAAACCACATTTTTTAAATTTCTGCTCTTTTAAAAATAGTCACTGTTTTTTTTTTCTTTCTTGTTAATGTTTTAAAAACAACTGTTTCGGTGTTTCCTTTTTCCTGTTTTCCTATTATTCCAAATAGGTGTTTTCTGTCTTTTTTGTTTGTTTGTTATTTTTAACCACTGTTTACATTTTTTGGTACATTATGACCCCTATTTCTGTTCATTACAATATTTTTTTTTCTTATCATATATTTATTTTTCTGTTATTTTTGTAGATTTCGATAACCTGTTCCGACAGTGAGAAACATCACAGGGCCTAGAATGAAATGAAGAGCGTTAGAAACAGTAGGTACAACTAGTTGATCGGCCAACGAACCCATCGTCTCCATTCATTTTCCAACGTCAGGGCTCGTACCCAGCCTGTCATTTGCCGTCAACATATGATCCGCTCTGTGTCATAAATTACGAGGCTGTCTCGAGGGTTTTACTGTATCTTTCGCAGACAGGAGGTGACCTTCACGGATCTGTCCAATATCCCTTTCTCATAGATCGCTTTATAGCAAGTGTTCTGCGAGCTGTAATAGCTTGACTGACTATCTGACTGTTTCATCCCTGGTTTGTCTGTCGTCTTTTCCTACTGTCTTGGTGACTTCCACTGTCAATTCATGTGACCTTTTGTTTTATCCCTCAGTCAGTTGCTTGTTTTCATGTCTCTCTTTCTAAATATCTATTGGTACAGCTATTTCCCTAATTTATTTGTCGAGATCTGTATATTTGGCTTACTACTCTAACTTGATCTCCATCATTATATGTCTATATTTTGTGTGTTTGGCTTGCTATTCTAACTTGATCTCCCTCATTATATGTCTATATTTTGTGTGTTTGGCTAACTACTCTAACTTGATCTCCCTCATTATATGTCTATATTTTGTGTGTTTGGCTTACTATTCTAACTTGATCTCCCTCATTATATGTCTATATTTTGTGTGTTTGGCTTACTACTCTAACTTGATCTCCCTCATTATGTCTACATCTTGTGTGTTTGGCTTGCTATTCTAACTTGATCTCCCTCATTATGTCTACATCTTGTGTGTTTGGCTTGCTATTCTAACTTGACCTCCCTCATTATGTCTACATCTTGTGTGTTTGGCTTGCTATTCTAACTTGATCTCCCTCATTATGTCTACATCTTGTGTGTTTGGCTTGCTATTCTAACTTGATCCCTCATTATGTCTACATCTTGTGTGTTTGGCTTGCTATTCTAACTTGATCTCCCTCATTATGTCTACATCTTGTGTGTTTGGCTTGCTATTCTAACTTGACCTCCCTCATTATGTCTACATCTTGTGTGTTTGGCTTGCTATTCTAACTTGACCTCCCTCATATATGTCTACATCTTGTGTGTTTGGCTTGCTATTCTAACTTGACCTCCCTCATTATGTCTACATCTTGTGTGTTTGGCTTGCTATTCTAACTTGACCTCCCTCATTATATGTATATCCGTGTATATTTTTGTTATAACTTAGTTTCCCCTTTCCCTCTTTGTACGTCTGTGTATTTTTTGTTTTCACCATCATCATTTTGATTGCCATCATCATCAACAATATTATAGCCATAATCATCATCACCACCATCGTCACTATTATCATTTTCATCACCAGCATCATTGTCATCATCACCATCATAACCATTATCTATCACTATCGCCATCATCACCATCATCATTATCATCGCCATCATCATCATAACCATTTCACCATCATCATTTCGATTGCAATTATCATCGTGAACATTATCGCCATAATCGTCCCACCACCATCTCCCTCAAATTCATCATCACCATCGCCATTATCACCAGCATCATTATCGTCATCATCATCATCATCATCATCATCATCGTCATCATCATCATCACCATTTTCACCATCATCATTTTGATTGCCATCATTATCATCAAGATTATCGGCATCATTGTCACCACCACCATCGCTACTTTCATCATTATCATCACCATCATCACCATCATCATTATCATCATCATCATCACAATTATCAATCACCATCATCTTCCAAGTAATTTGTCTAACTAAGGACTTCAAACAGTAGCCCTCAATGTTTCTCGCTGTCTAGAATAATCTAAATCAACTCTTTATTATCAATGAACATTAGGACTCTGATGTCTTGGGTCCATAGTCTCATTGGCATGCCATTTCCGTCTTCCAGGAGTTTTTCCTTCCACTTTCAACGTGCAAAATTAGCAATGGAAGGCACTTTTCAGGAAAACGAGACAAGGGTAAATCAAGAAGAAGATGGTTTCAAGACATCAAAGAGGCCTTGACCTTTGCAAAACAGAAAATGGGATAACTGGCTAAAGACAGAGATTCCTTCAAACGAGCTGTAATGAGAACAACGGAATAGGACAGCGGCTGGATGATGATGATGATGATGATGATTAATGTCAGTGACTTATACCATCCCAGGTATAATGCATATTTAAATTACAAATTGTGTAAATTACATACATTTTTTTTACAGTGTATAAATATACTTTCATATTAAGTAGGCTTATTTATATTACTATACATCTTCATCTCAAACGTTGTGCTACCTATGCCAGTCCTGGACCCTAGATGCAAGCACGATAAGGAAAATATCATCTACTGTGATAAAATGTGTCAGACGAATGACAGGAAACAGCCTGAGAGATAAGATCAGAAATGAAGAACTGGGAAAAAAGCTAGGAATTACCCCCACCATAGAATATATTTAAAAAAAAAAAACAGATACAATAGTTTGGCTACGTGACAAGGTAGAGTAAACAAAACACAACACAACGAGCCCTCAATAAACGTTGCGAGAATACCAGACCCAAGGGTCGACCACGAAAAAGATGGATCGATTTAATATTAGAACAACTAAGAAACATAACAGCAGCAGAGGCGAGCAGAAAAGCAAAAGACAGCAAATTATACCTCCCTTCGACGCTGAAAGGCAAATGAGGAAGGAAAGACGAAGAAGAAGAATACATGTTCGGAGTGCAATGATGATGACCCGCAAATAACTCAATGACTCAATAACTCAATATTGCTATACATGCATATTTCTATACATTTATACGGGTCACATGTCCTTTACAGAAAGTTTCATTCACAGTAGCTGGTCTAAATAAATCTCAGCCTCTAGCCAGATCTCCCACTTCTTCTGTTGTCATATTCAAGGTCTGTGATGTCTTGAAACTAACTTCTTCTTGGCCTGCTCTTCCTGGAGCCATACCTTTCTTCGTTGTTTTTTTCAGCCAACTGTTTCCTTTGACGAGACCAAAGTATTTTAATTTCCATCGGGTTGTCTTCCCTCTTCGATCCCTACCCACTTGGTCAGACTAGACAGGTTAGTCTGCCACTAGAGGCACCTCGGAGAGGTGGAGCAGGGTCTGAATGGTTCTGGTTCACCGTTCCTGGCGCAAGCCATCAGCTCTGGGTCGCTGACAACTTCCAGCAAAATTTACATGCTGAAATCGGATGTGTTGGGCCGAAAGGTGCAAATATCACAGTTATACTGCAGACCACAACACAACGCAGACACACCCACGTAAGGTCCTTTTAAGGGCGGATGATGAAGAAGTATACTCCTTTTAGTCATCGGGCGAACGCAAGCAAGCAAATGTTAAATCTTTTAATATATCTCAATTAGCGTTTTTTTTTTTATTATCCAAGGTACCTTATAGACTTTTCTGTAACATTTTTATTACGTAAGAACTACATTTCTATCATGTTATTTACGAGACTGTCCATAATTCACAACAATGTGTTGATGTGGAAAGATGCATGCCCTCAGTAATTTTAATTTTACTGCCTGGTTCGTGTTCATCATGACGTTTTATTTTTTGTGTTGCTCTTGCTAATCTTCTTTTGATCTCCTTCTAACAGTTTCCATTGTTGGTTATTGCAGATCCTAGATATTCATAATTACAATTGTAAGTTCTTCACTGTTGATGATACATTTAATATATACTTACATTACTATACATTCAACATACATCTCTGTACACATCTACCTAACTGTTGTTAGAGAATCAATAAACACACCCCATGCTCGACACTACTTTACTAATATCTCTTCAGTATCGGCAGGTTTTGCGCATGGCCCGCAGTGAGTTCTCTCTTTATATATATCATACATGTTTAAAATACTTTAAATTTCTATACATTTACTACATTCTTATATCACAATGTGTATATACTTATATCGATCTATTGTCCTTTCGAGCCGAAGATGGCACATAGGGCAGAACCACAATCTCAAAAACAGAAACCTTGAGTGCCAAAATGGCACATATTGCAGAAATCCATGCTTCTAAAATGTATGGCCCTCTTTCCATAACAATACTTTTTACAATGACAGCTTGTCAAGCCATCGATCAATCTCCTTAGTCGCCTCTTACGACATGCCTGGAAGGTCACAGTGTCACTATTCTTTACTTCCCTCACAATGAGGCCCCGGTAACACACGGGAAATATATATATACTTATATACATAACTATTTATCTATATTGCTATACGAATATTATATACGTATAGCAATCTCACGAATATTATATACGTATAGCAATCTCATGAATATTATATACGTATAGAAAACACTCTGATTTGTCTTCTTCTAATATAGTGTTGACTAAATTGAATTAATAGCTGAGTTTGTCTTTCCCTTTTTGCCATTCCTATTCTTTTATTGATTCCTGCATGACATAACACTGGACCAAAGTAAAACAATTTGTGAACATATTCAAGATGCTATTGTGATGTTGGTTTGCCTATTCTGTGCCCTATCTCTTCTCATTACCATAAACGTTGTCATCTTCATTTTTATTTTAAGTCCATAATCTCGGCTTTTGTTGCTGATTTCTTCCGGCAATTGTTGTAACTGTTGCAGGCTTTCTGCCAGATCCTCGCTCTCACCTCCATGTCTTATATTGTTAATTATGTTCCCATCGATGCTTCAACCAAATCTTCCTGCACAAATCCCTCCCTATACAGGCCGAACAATCAGAACGACAAAACGAAGCTATGACGGTTTAATTTTGTAGAACTTCAGTGGTTGCAGAGTTTTTCTATTTTACTATGTCACTGCTGTTTAATGCTTGGAGACAAGGCTCACGAATTGTATGTTTTTATTTTCCATCATGCATCTCTTTGAGGTAATCTAGATGTTGGTTGTTCTCGGTTCTGTCACTGACTTTAGGATAATTTATGACACCCAAAAATATCTTCGTGAATTTCTTTATATTTTGTCCAATAATATTTTCAAATATAGGATAACTTATCTATCTATCTATCTATCTATCTATCTATCTATCTATCTATCTATCTATCTATCTATCTATCTATCTATCTATCTATCTATCTATCTATCTATCTATCTATCTATCTATCTATCTATCTATCTATCTATCTATCCATCTATCCATCTATCCATCATCCATCCATCCATCCATCCATCCATCCATCCATCCATCCATCCATCCATCCATCCATCCATCCATCTATCTATCTATCTTCTATATGTCCGTCTGTCTATCTATCTATCTATCTATCTATCTATCTATCTATCTATCTATCTATCTATCTATCTATCTATCTATCTATCTATCTATCTATCTATCTATCTATCTATCTATCTATCTATCTATCTATCTATCTATCTATCTATCTATCTATCTATCTATCTATCTATCTATCTATCTATCTATCTATCTATCTATCTATCTATCTATCTATCTATCTATCTATCTATCTATCTATCTATCTATCTATCTATCTATCTATCTATCTATCTATCTATCTATCTATCTATCTATCTATCTATCTATCTATCTATCTATCTATCTATCTATCTATCTATCTATCTATCTATCTATCTATCTATCTATCTATCTATCTATCTATCTATCTATCTATCTATCTATCTATCTATCTATCTATCTATCTATCTATCTATCTATCTATCTATCTATCTATCTATCTATCTATCTATCTATCTATCTTTCTATCTATCTATCTATCTGTCTGTCTGTCTATCTGGAGAGTTTGTCTGTCTGTCTATCTATCTTTCTGGAGGGCCTGTTTGTTTATATGTTACTTGCATGGTGTTATATGTCAGGGTACTACCTAAATATTATATATTAGAATTCCTTCACTTGTTTTAGGATAGCGCCGTCTATCGTAATGTTTGTGTCTTGTGTTTATTTTGATATCAATATCGTCATTAGTTCTGTCTTGTTTATGTTGATTCTCATAGTATGTTCTTCTCCAGCACTGTTAGGTCTAAAACAATAACCACGACCAAACATAGACGCACAACTTTACATTTACAAAACAACAAAACAGCAGGCAGTATGTGCACAAAATAAAAAGAGAACGTACTTTACTTCCGAATAACAAAACAAGAGAATGGTTAATAACAAAATAACATGAGAATCCACTGCAAATTAACAAGAGAAACTATACAAGATAATAAGGGATTAAAATAATAACAGATCATGCAACACAACAAGAAAAAAACAAGATAAGGTGCAAAGCGACAACACAAAAATACACACTAGTGATGTGTTGACAAGATGACAGTTGAACATCTCAGTTTTCATGCGACTATTTCACGCAGTGATGTCTTAACGAGACACAGGCTACAGGCACAGAGGTAGCGGATGTCATCAGGGTACACAGCTGTCATCGGTCTTCTCGGGATATGATGGAGCACGGGGTCTGGTCTCATATCATCACGCAGATGTGAGGTACGAGTGACCCCAGCAAGTAACGGCAATAAGAGTTCGCTGCAAAATGGTGGGCTGCCATTGCTGGAAGATCTGTGTGCGCTACCTCGAAACTTTCAAAGAGTTGGATCTACAATTTGTCGCTAAAGACTTCAACCTTTGAGTACGTGGATACATCTATCTATCTATCTATCTATCTATCTATCTATCTATCTATCTATCTATCTATCTATCTATCTATCTATCTATCTATCTATCTATCTATCTATCTATCTATCTATCTATCTATCTATCTATCTATCTATCTATCTATCTGTCTGTCTGTCTGTCTGTCTATCTGTCTGTCTGTCTGTCTGTCTGTCTGTCTGTCTGTCTGTCTGTCTGTCTGTCTGTCTGTCTGTCTGTCTGTCTGTCTGTCTGTCTGTCCATCTATCTGTCTGTCTCTCTGCATCGCTGTCTCCTTGTCTGTCTTTCTATCTAATGATTTTTTTAGCCGTAACCAGTCCATAGAATCAGGTACCCTTTTTTTCTAAATTTTCTTTCTAGCAGTCTCAATCCTTGCAAAGATCTTGTATCAAATCTCGCCATTTTTCTCTGTTCTGTGCAAACAACTCTGTCTCATTGAGGGAGCCGATTCCTGTTGCTCTTGCCTCTCTGATCAATGTTCTTCTCATTGTTTCTCTGCGTTCTCTTTTCCTTCTACCTGTTGTTTCCCAATTGAGGGCTTGCTTTGCTATTCGTTTATTATCTTGGATGCACTGTTTGTCCCTAAAGAATTCAATCTTTGAGTACTTGGATGCACTGTTTGTCCCTAAAGAATTCAATCTTTTTAGGACTCCGATGCACTGTTTGTCCCTACAGAATTCAATCTTTCAGTACATGGATGCACTTTTTGTCCCTAAGGAAACCAACCTTTGAGAACTTGGATGCACTGTTTTCCGCTGCAAAATTTAATCTTGGGACACTTTTGGTACAAAAAGTACTATTTATCGCTAAAATGTCAACCTTCGGTCAATTAGATGTACTCTTTGTAACGTAAGCAATCATCTTTTAGACGATTAGATGTACTGTTTGATGGTTAGAAATGTGATCCCAGACAATTAGATTGCACTGTATTTTGCTAAAGTACTCATACCTTTGAATACAAATCTGCTGTTTGTAAGTAAATAATTGAACTCTTAGACAAATAGATGCACTGTACGTAGGTAAAGAATTTAAGTCTCCGACAATTAGATATAATGTATGTAGGTAAATAATTTTACCATCACAGAATTAGATTTACTGTCTCTAGGTAAAGAATTTTACCTTCAGACAATTAGATACACTGTAGGTACATAATTTTACCCTCAGACAATTAGATACACTGTAGGTACAGAATTTTACCCTCAGACAATTAGATATACTAGAGGTAAATAATTTTATCTCTCAGATAATTAGATGTACTGTCTGCAAGTAAGTTTTTTCGCGCTTCAAGTGTCTGTAGTTAAATAATTCAGCAATCAGACAATTAGATGTGCTGTATTGTCTGCTGCTAAAGACCTATATTCTGATATAGATAGATGTACTTTCTGTAGCAAAATAATTTCACATCAGTCATTGAACTATACCGCTTGGGGCTGACGTATTTCTGCTACTTAATAATTTCATCTTTTTGCTATATTTGTCCTCAATTTTCACTTGCTTTCTGAGTGTCGGTGCTATCTGAGAGATTCTTTCTGGGAGATAGTCGTGTAACGTGCAAAAATCAATCGATATGTATCTACTTAGCCATGCTGTCATTAATGAGATACACGTGGATGCACTGTCATTAATGAGATAGATGTGGATGTACTTTCATTAATGAGATACATGTGGATGTACTGTCATTAATAAGAACTTCATCTTCTTTTTTCTTCGTATTCTTCTTCATCGTTCTCGTTAACTTTTTATTCATCTTCATCATCTTCTTCTTCATCTTTATCTTATTCTTCTTATTATTCCTTGTCTTCTTCATCTCATTGGTCTTTTTATCCCACTTCTTGTTCATCTTCATTTTCTTCACCTTTTCTATCTTCATCTTCTTCTTCAGTGTTCATTTAACGTCAACACACTTCATCGTCCGTTCTAGAAAGAGCGTTAAATGGGCGTAGTGTTTCGGTTTCTAGTACAACTTTTATTTTGGGGCATTTCACCCATACACATACGACTTCTGGGAGCCGCGATAGCTCAGCGGGTAGTGAACTGGACTACAAAGGACAAAAGGTAGGGTTCGATCCCAACCGACGGCCATTCCGGTTCACCCAGCCTTTAATGGGTACCGGATTTTTTTCTGGAAAAGTAAAGCGGCACGGGCGTAATACCGACCACATTGCCCCAAAAATCATGTGCCGAAGGTCTATAAAATTTATGGTCACTAACACCATATTCCCTATCCGCCACTTGGCGTGACGGTGGTACTTGACTTTATTTACTTACATAAGACTTCAGCATGGCTTTATCATTATCAGGTTGCCATTTCATTATCTACCCTCATCTGCTTGGCCTGACTAACAAGATTATTTCAAGGAGTACCACCAGCAGATTGAGCAGGGTCTTGAATAGTCAGCTTTGAGTCGCTGACATGTCAGTTACTGGCTGGCTTATTGGCCTAAGAGTGTACTAATTTGTTGAGATAAATGTGAATGCACAGATTTGATTATGAGAATAACGCAGAATAACAGAACAGCAACGAGAAAGGTCTCACTCTGAATAGTAAGAAAACAGAAGTAATGGTCATTTCGAAGAAACAATCATCACCATCATGCAGTATAAAAATAAACAGGACAAATCTGAAACAAGTGCAACGCGTCAAATACTTGGACACAATAATAACATCAGATGAAAGATGCACCAAAGAAATAAAAAGCAGAATAGCCCAGGCCAAAATAGCAGTTCAGAAAATGAAAAAAATATCTTATGCAACAAATCTATATCAATAGAAGTGAGAAAGACAGTTCATTGGTACTATAAAGAGCCAATTCTGACCTGTGGAAGCTAATCATGGACAGTATATAAACAAATAAAAAGACGATTAGAGGTCACAGATATGGAAGTTCTCAGAAAAATGTTGAAAATTCCCTGGACAGCTAAAAAGGCCAATGAGGAAGTTCTCAAAGAGGCCAAAACAAAAAGGGAGCTCCTAAAAAAACATCAGAAAGAAACAATCAGCATTTTTTCGGGCACATCATGAGAAGAGGAAAGCTGAAATCATTGGTTACAACTGACAAAATAAAATGAAAGAGAGATCGCGCATGACAAAGAAAGAAGATAATAGACAGCTTGATGTCATAAGCATGGAGAACGGTCAAAATCAGAATTGATACAAAGCACGGTAAATAGATGAGCCGCGATAGCTCAGTGGTTAGTGAACTGGACTACCAAGGACAAAGGGTAGGGTTTTGATCCCAGCCGACGGATTCCGGGTGCACCCAGCCTTAAATGGATACCGGATTTTTTTCTGGGAATGTAAAGCAGCACGGGCGTAATACCGACCACATTGCCCCAAAAATCATGTGCCGAAGGTCTGTAAAATATAGGGTCACTAACACCATATTTCCCTATACGCCACTTGGCGTGACGGGGGTACTTTACTTTACTTTACTTACGGTAAATAGATGCATGTGGGAGGACATGATCGCCTACATCAACCGGTATGGCACACGACGATGATGATGAAAATCTGTTACAGTTTTATTCAAGAATTTTTTATTATTATTTAAAGACGCCGCCCACGATTTTAAGGAGATGAACTTACCTCCTACAGTCTATGCTTCTGTTTGTTAGATAAAGAATGAGAACAGATCAACAATTAGCTCAATCACTGTTGTCATGGTAACCAGAGAGATGGTTGCTAAAATGTCCTACTTAGTACTCATACAAATTTCAAGGTCGATGGATGTCGTTGTACGGTTGTAGTAGGTTTCATTTCCATATATATTAAAATCTAACTATTAGTAGCGGCTCGAATTACTTTAACTATATTACGGAAGATTGGAAAATGTAAAACTGAAATAAACAAAAGTATTGAAATGGCAAAAAGTAGTTTTAATGTCATGAAAAATATCATCATCATCGTCATCATCATCATCATCAAGTACCAAGCCTGCTGGCGTAGGTGATCATATGTCTCCACAACTTTTGATCACGACAGTTCTTTATCATTTCTGTAATTGACCAGATAGAACTGCTTGCACAGAACAGAGACAGATGGCGAGATTTGATAAAATATCTTTAAAAGAAAACTGCTAGATAAAAAATTCATATAGGAGAAGGTGTATCTTGGTCTACGCCCTATGGGCCGGTTACGGCTCGAAAGGTCAATAGATAGAATTGACCTTCTGCCAAGCCATTCTCTTAAGCTGTCTGGTATCTTTTCTCTTTGCTTCTCTCTATCTCTTCGCCCTTCAATTTTCCCAGTTGTTACAATATATTCCAGTTATTCTCTTCTCATTACATGGCAAAAAAATGATGATTGTTTCTTCCAAATATTGGAAATTATCTCTCTTTTTGCTCTGGCCTCTTTCATAACGTTTTCATTACTCTTCTTAGCTGTTCATTGTATTTTCAACAATCTTCTGTAAAACCCCATTTCTACAGACTTCAGTGATTTTCTTGTCTGTTATCCTATTGTCCATGATTCACATCCATATGCTAAGACTGGCTCTACATAACATTTAAGAACTCTTTTTCTTGTTTCTATTGTCAAAAATTGGAGTGCATGGTATCCTCCTCATTTTTTGGAAAGCTGCTTTTGCCTGAGCCATTCTGCATCTCACCTCTGTTGTACATCTTCCGTCTGAGGTTAACAAAGTTCTCAAATATTTAAATTCATTTACCTGTTTTAATATTGTTCCACTTGTCTTTATTTTGCACTGAGGTGATGTCTTTTTCTTTGTTGCTACCATTACTTCTGTCTTTTTGCTATTAAGGCTGAGTCCTTTATTTTTGCTTTCTTTCACTATAATGTCTAACATTTCTTGTAACTCATTTTCACTCTTAGCGATAAAGACTGTATCATCAGCATACCTTAGATTATTTATATTATGACCTCCGATTGCTATTCCAGGCATGCCCCTTATGGATCTTAAAATAATCTCACTATAAATATTAAACAAATCTGGTGACAGCACTCAACCTTGCATAACACCCCGTTTTATTTGTTGAAACATTCCCAATTGGTTTCCAGTTCTTATGGCCGCTGTTTATTGCCAGTACATGTTCTTTATTACTATTTATTATTTTATGAAAAAAATATACTAACATCAAAACAAATAACACCAGTGCTAAAACTAAGTATAGTAAAATGTTATATCTTCTCAACCTTCCTATATGGTGCAGAAACATCGACATTATGCAAGAAAATATAAAAGAAATTTGAAAACTTTGAAATGTGGATATATAGAAGAATAGATAGAACTGGATGGAATGAAAAGAAAACAAACGATGAAGTCTTAAAGCAACTAAAAATGAAAATAGAACTACTAAACACAATTCAAACAAGATAAATGAGATTTTTGGGGGATGTTAAAAGACACAACAGCCTACTAAAAGTAATCTTGGGAGGGAAAATACAAGGTAAAAGAGGCAGAGGCAGACCAAGACTAACATGGACTAGTAACATAAAAAGATGAATAAGTCATCCTATGACAACCTGCACCATCAAAGCAAGAGACAGAGTGGAATGGTGCTCCATGGTAGCTAACCTTCGTTGCGGAGACGGCACTCGATGATGATAATAATGATGATGATATTACGGAAGACTGGATGCTGTGACTGGTTGTACATTAACTTTTAACGTATTGAGCTACAATATGATCCTATATGTATTATGATAAGATAATGGAGAAGTCGTCGCTTCTGTTACCGTCTCTGTATATCTGTTGTATGCGGACTGTCTAAGATAATAGAGAAGCTGCACCGTCCGAACTTACAGCTGGCACGGATTTCTATTTTGACTGAATGTCTGTCATAGAACAGACAGAGGATGAGAGCAAAGTGACAAGATGAAAGGAAAGTTGTCCGACACATGCACACTGTAGAGATAGACCGAGAACTTTAAGTTTCAAGTGCAGATAACCTCTTACTATGGTTTATATTAAATACATATACTGGTCTACTGGTTGTCTGCCCTTTGAGCTGTTTCTGTGTCATTATGTGTCATGTTTATATGTAAACTATGTATATCATTGTGTGCCATATGTATATGTCATGATATGTGTTTGTATGCTGTTGAGTAGTGTCGTTCTTGTGCAGCTAGCATAATTTGAGTCATGTATATTATATATGTTCCGTGTTTCATGATCTACACACAAAAGCAAAAAATAATATCTCTCCAGCTAAACAGAATGCCTTGTGATTCATAAAAGTACAATATAGGAGCTAGAGGCGATGACAAGGAGACACGATGCTACAGGCACAAGCCGTGGAATGGATGAGAGAGGAACAAGGGCTGAAGCTGTGCGTTAATCTAGATAGCGTAAACGGTGCACGGCGAGGAGAAATATGATGATCGTTGCTTGCAGGTTGAACAACGAGTGTTAAACAACAATGTCTATATTTTGTGCGCAGGTTGAACAACAAGTGGTGTGTGCAGGTTGAACAACGAGTGTTAAACAATAATGTCTATATGTTGTGCGCAGGTTGAACAACGAGTGGTGTGTGCAGGTTGAACTACGAGTGTTGTGTGCAGGTTGAACAACGAGTGTTGTGTGCAGGTTGAACAACGAGTGTTAAACAATAATGTCTATATGTTGTGTGCAGGTTGAACAACGAGTGGTGTGTGCAGGTTGAACAACGAGTGTTGTGTGCAGATTAAACGACGAGTGTTGTATTTAGGTTAAACAAGTGTGCTGTGCTGTACGACAGTTAAAAGACAAGTACTGTGTGACGGTCAACTATGAGTGTAGCATGCAGCAGGCTAGACAAGTACTGTATGACGGTCAACTATGAGTGTAGCATGCAGCAGGCTAGACAAGTACTGTATGACGGTCAACTATGAGTGTAGCATGCAGCAGGCTAGATAAGTACTGTGTGACGGTCAACTATGACTGTTGCATGCAGCAGGCTAGACAAGTACTGTGTGACGGTCAACTATGAGTGTAGCATGCAGCGGGCTAGACAAGTACTGTGTGATGGTCAACTATGAGTGTAGCATGCAGCAGGCTAGACAAGTACTGTGTGATGGTCAACTATGAGTGTAGCATGCAGCAGGCTAGACAAGTACTGTGTGATGGTCAACTATGAGTGTAGCATGCAGCAGGCTAGACAAGTACTGTGTGATGGTCAACTATGTGTGTAGCATGCAGCGGGCTAGACAAGTACTGTGTGATGGTCAACTATGTGTGTAGCATGCAGCAGGCTAGACAAGTACTGTGTGATGGTCAACTATGTGTGTAGCATGCAGCGGGCTAGACAAGTACTGTGTGATGGTCAACTATGAGTGTAGCATGCAGCAGGCTAGACAAGTACTGTGTGATGGTCAACTATGAGTGTAGCATGCAGCAGGCTAGACAAGTACTGTGTGATGGTCAACTATGTGTGTAGCATGCAGCGGGCTAGACAAGTACTGTGTGATGGTCAACTATGAGTGTAGCATGCAGCGGGCTAGACAAGTACTGTGTGACGGTCAACTATGAGTGTAGCATGCAGCAGGCTAGACAAGTACTGTATGACGGTCAACTATGAGTGTAGCATGCAGCGGGCTAGACAAGTACTGTGTGACGGTCAACTATGAGTGTAGCATGCAGCGGGCTAGACAAGTACTGTATGACGGTCAACTATGAGTGTAGCATGCAGCAGGCTAGACAAGTACTGTGTGATGGTCAACTATGTGTGTAGCATGCAGCAGGCTAGACAAGTACTGTGTGATGGTCAACTATGTGTGTAGCATGCAGCGGGCTAGACAAGTACTGTGTGATGGTCAACTATGAGTGTAGCATGCAGCAGGCTAGACAAGTACTGTGTGATGGTCAACTATGAGTGTAGCATGCAGCAGGCTAGACAAGTATTGTGTGATGGTCAACTATGTGTGTAGCATGCAGCGGGCTAGACAAGTACTGTGTGATGGTCAACTATGAGTGTAGCATGCAGCGGGCTAGACAAGTACTGTGTGACGGTCAACTATGAGTGTAGCATGCAGCAGGCTAGACAAGTACTGTATGACGGTCAACTATGAGTGTAGCATGCAGCGGGCTAGACAAGTACTGTGTGACGGTCAACTATGAGTGTAGCATGCAGCGGGCTAGACAAGTACTGTATGACGGTCAACTATGAGTGTAGCATGCAGCAGGCTAGACAAGTTGTATATCTTGTAGGGAACAGGAAAATAATTATAGTGCTGCGGTAAAGCTGGTAGCAAGGAACTAGTAGTGGGGTGTACACTCTATATCTTGTACCCAATTGTCTCTCCCTTGTAGCGGTAAATATGAACACAAATTATCCCCCATTTCAGACCTTTCATTGCTTCTCTTGCTCACATTTGAACTACGATTACTTGCGGACCTAACCACGCCTTCTTTCTCCATAATCAAAGTTATCTTTTGTACATTCAACGATAAATTTGTTGGAACTCAATCTGGTTGTTGTTTTTGATAAAAAGATCCAGATTTATTTGAGAATGGCCTTCATCTTTAATCGCTATCCAATGATAGAGTCCAAGAAGCTCAATTTTCTTCTTCTTCTACCTTTTTAGCTCCAAGTGGAGCATAGGTCTTCAACAAACACTTTCCAAGTCGTTCTGTTTTTTGCCATTCTTTTAAGATCATTCCATGTCTTCCCCATCATCTTCATCTCTGCTTCTATCTGTCTTCTCCGTGCTCAGTGGTTAGTGAATAAACTACTAGGGATAGAGATCGGATTCAGTTCTGAGTGATGGCTTCTAGGTACACTCGGCCTTGAAAGGTATACGATTTGTCTGAATTCAGATTTGTAAAGAAATACAGCACTGGTGTAATACTAACCCTGTAATACACACATGAATAATATGCTGGAAGTCTATAAATCTATGGACATTAACACCCTCTCTCCTATACGTTATGAGGCATAATTGGGCTCTTTCTTTCTTTTTTCTATCCACTGAACCAGTTACCCTTGAGCCGCCGATCAATTATTACATGTTTTCTGTTATTTTGTCGACCCACAAGTTTTGGACCAGTGGTATAACTTCTTAACTTTCCATTTTCCTTCTTAGTAGATTTTGGAAATAGTCTATGAGGAGGCTTAGAAAGGAATTGTCTGATCTACATCTCATAACATATAGAAGTACATGGGGCTGGGTGGTCTAGAGGCAAGTCGTCTAGACAAGAGAGTCGTGGGTTCGATTCCCACCACAGCCGGTGTAAAATAACAATAAATACAATCGAATCCGTGGGCTTTATCCTCCCCTGGTCTCTGGACAGTGAGATCCGATGTCTAGTCCTTTCTAAATACAGCGAAAAATAGGAGGCCCCGTGTTCATTTGCGCACGTTAAAGAACTCTTAGCAGTTGGAAATTGAAAACAGTAGGCTAAGAAATGGCCGCTGATAGGGCAAAATTAATCAGAAATATCTACCCAAAACTATAAGACTCTCAACGATAAAAATATGAGAATACCACTGAAGTCGGAGGATATCTGCATGTATGGCGGGGGACACCTGAGCACACGGCTGCCATTGTGAAAAATAGGAAAAAATGATATTCACGCAAATTTAAGTCCCCCTGGACTTCGCTAGAGATATAAAGATGGCCAACGTAAACAAAAACAAAGAACATATTCTATTATAATTCCCCCCCCCCTCCTGTTTTACTCATAGAGTCATCAATGTCAACACTTGTTTGCGTCGTTTAATAAGGTTTGTAGCGCAGTGTATCCTATATAATCGGATTGCTTTATCTTATGTGTTTAACTTCAATGCTTCTGTATATCCATTCCTGGGGGTCTTCTGGTATCATTGCCATTTAAGGCTGCAAGGTCAGGTCAGATTTTCCATTAAGATACAGCGGCAGGGTGGCCAAGTCCGCTCAAGATACAGGGTCACACCCACTAGCATCTCAAAGTCAAAGGGACAAATTAAGAGAAATCTAATTAAAACGGAGCGCAATTTTTTTTATAGGACGGTCTTACTAAAATAGACTCCAGTAATTAATGTTGAATAGAGTCCATGTCTTCAAAATAAGACACATTTTTAGAGAATAAATGTTGAATAGGGTCCATGTCTACAAAATACGACACATTTTTAGAGATTAAATGTCAAATTGAATCTAACTAAAGTACGACTCAAACTTACAGAGATTTAACTATAAATGGGATCCGTACTATCAAAAACAGAATTAAACCTACAGAGATTTAACCATAAATGTGATCCGTACTATAAGAAACAGAATCAAACCTACAGAGATTTAACCATAAATGGGATCCGTACTATCAAAAACAGAATTAAACCTACAGAGATTTAACCATAAATGTGATCCGTACTATAAGAAACAGAATCAAACCTACAGAGATTTAACCATAAATGGGATCCGTACTATCAAAAACAGAATTAAACCTACAGAGATTTAACCATAAATGTGATCCGTACTATAAGAAACAGAATCAAACCTACAGAGATTTAACCATAAATGGGATCCGTACTATCAAAAACAGAATCAAACCTAAGAGATTTAACCATAAATGGGATCCGTACTATTAAAAACAGAATCAAACCTACAGAGATTTAACCATAAATGGGATCCGTACTATCAAAAACAGAATCAAACCTACAGAGATTTAACCATAAATGGGATCTGTACTCTTGGCTTGTGTGTGCTGGCCATGGCTCATATTTTGGTGTGTGTCATGTTAGTCATATCTCATATCTTGGTGCGTCCGTGTTAATCATGTCTCATATCTATATGTGTGTCTGTGTTTAGTCATATCTCATATCTTAGTGTGCACCAGTGTTAGTCATATGTCATATCTTTGTGTGTGCATGTCTGGGTTAGTGATATCTCATATCTTTGTGTGCATGTTTGTGTTAGTCATATCTCATATCTTTGTGTGTGCATGTCTGTGTTTGTCACATCTCATATCCTTGTATGTGCATGGCTATGTTAGTCCCATCTCATGTCTTTGTGTGTACATATCTATGTTAGTCATATCTCTTATCTTTGTGTGCATGTCTATGTTAGGCATGTGTCATATCATATCTTTGTGTGTGCATGTCTATGTCAGTTATATCTCATATCTTTATGTGCATGTTTATGTTAGTCATGTGTCATATATCTTGATGTGTGTCAGTGTTAGTCATGCCTCATATCGCTGTGTGCATGTCTGTGTTAGTCACATCTCACATCTTTGTGTGTGCATGTCTGTGTTAGTCACATCTCACATCTTTGTGTGTGCATGTCTGTGTTAGTCACATCTCATACCTTTGTGCGTGCATGTCTGTGTTAGTCACATCTCACATCTTTGTGTGTGCATGTCTATGTAAGTCACATCTCACATCTTTGTGCGTGCGTGTCTGTGTTAGTCACATCTCACATCTTTGTGTGTGCATGTCTGTGTTAGTCACCTCTAGTGACTCGGGCAGATTGTGCTCGTAAACCTGGGAGGGCCGATCATCTAAGGGCAGAATCCCCCTACAGAAAAGACAACCTGCTGCCTTGCAGGAAGATTGGGGACACTCAAAGGCTAGGGAAAGCAAACCCGAATAAAATGCTGGCTGAAATCGGATGCACTCGGCCACTGGCGCAGAACACAGTGCAACGTTTTAACGTGTGTTCAATCAGAGTGGATCTGGCGAACTCTACTTGTGATGTTCTGTCTGTGGGGGCGATCAACACACTTACCCTGACAGCTGACTTCATGTGGGAGTCTGTAATCCTACTCTGATTGAGTCCTGATCGCAGAGAGAGAGAGAGAGAGAGAGAGAGGATCCGTACTATCAAAAACAGAATCAAACATACAGAGATTTAACCATAAATGGGATCCGTACTATCAAAAACAGAATCAAACATCTATCTATCTATTGACCTTTCGAGCCGTAACCGGCCCATAGGGCGTAGACCAAGATACACCTTCTCCTATATGAATTTTTGTTCTAGCAGTTTTCTTTTAAAGATATTTTATCAAATCTCGCCATCTGTCTCTGTTCTGTGCAAGCAGTTCTATCTCATTGAGGGAGCCGATTCCTGCTGCTCTTGCCTCTCTCATCAATGTTCTTCTCAGTGTCTCCCTGGGTCTTCCTCTTTTTCTTTTACCTGTTGTTTCCCATATGAGGGCTTGCTTTGCTATTCGATTATTATCTCTTCTCATCACATGTCCAACGTATGACCATCGTCTTTTCTTTATTACTGAAGATATTAGTGGTTGATTGGCGATTTCTCTAATTTCCTCGTTTGTTTTGAATTCGTTCCATTCTATACCAAGTATTTTCCTTAGACATTTATTTTCGAATGCGTTCAACTTTGTTTCTATATCTCTTGTTGTTTTCCAGCTTTCACACGCATACGTAAGGGTTGATAGTACATTTGATTTGAATAGCCTAAGTTTTGTGTTTGTGCTAATGAGTTTTGATTTCCACAACTTTTCAAGGCTTCTGAAAGACATTGCTGCTTTAGCCAGTCTGATTCTAATTTCTTTGCTCGTATCCCCTTCTCGATCAATGTGACTTCCAAGATAGATGAAGTGATCGATCTCTTCTACTGGTTTGTTTTCCATGTATATTTTGTCACTTGTTGGAATTAAACTTTTCATGACTTTAGTCTTTTCATGATTGACCTCAAGCCCAATTTTGCTGGCTATTGATGATAGTTCATTTGTGTTTTCCTGCATCGTTTTTATCTGATTGCTGATGAGAACTATGTCATCAGCAAAGTCCAGGTCCTCCAAATGGTCTCCTTGTATCCATTCGATGCCTTTATTACCAGTGCAGCATTTCTTCATTATGAAGTCCATAACAATTCCAAATAACAAGGGCGATAAAATACATCCTTGTTTAACCCCAGTTTCTGAATCAAACATACAGAGATTTAATATTTAATGAGGCCCAACTCACGGCTCAAAACTGACAGAAATACTTTCTGTCGTTCACGAGATGACTGAAGGTATAACTTAGATCTCTTTGTCATCCGCCATTTAAAAATAAAAAAGCGTTAAGTGGTCGTTGGTACGTTGTGCTCTTGTTCACAGCAGAACTGTACTATTTGCGCCTTTCTGCCCGACACATCAACTCGAGTACGGCGTTTTTGAGTACCGGGTTGTCTTACCCTAGTATGCCCACTCACTTGGCCAAGCTAGATTGCTTAGTCTGTTTCTAGGGGCTGCTTGAGGATGTGGAGTTAGATCTAGATAGTCCCGGTTCACCGATCCTGGCGTAATACTTCAGCTATGATTTGCTATCAGCTTTCAGCCCTGTTGGTGAACGGAGTCTTAACACACACCCCCCACTTATAAAGATTAAATATTCAATTAATTTCGTCACACACACACACACAAAGACTCAAACATAGAACGAGAAAATGTTGAATGGGGTCCGTCTCGCCAAATACGACTGGACCTTACGGAGGTTTAATGATGGTTGGGGTCCATCTATACAAAACATGGCTCCAGCTCAACAGGCATGAACAGACTATATATACTATTCACACTCAGAACAGGTCACTGTGGCCACACAGCACATTTTCAAATGTTGGTCACGATGGTTTGAAATTGAAGAACATTTGTTGGCAATACAGTATACTGAGTACAATCCCAGCACTGAAACTGCAGTCAGAAATCCCAGTCAGAAATCCCAGTCAGAAATCTCAATCAGTAACTCCAGTCGGAAACCCAAGTCAGAAATCCCAGTCATAAATCCTAGTCAGAAATCCCAGTCAGAAATCCCAGTCAGAAATCCCAGTCAGAAATCTCAATCAGTAACTCCAGTCGGAAACCCCAGTCAGAAATCCCAGTCAGAAATCCCAGTCAGAAATCTCAGTCAGAAACCCCAGTCAGAAACCTCAGGCAGAAATCCCAGTCAAAAATCCCAGTTAGAAATCCCAGTTAGAAATCCCAGTCAGAAATCCCAGTCAGAAACCCCAGTCAGAAACCCCAGTCAGAAACCCCAGTCAGAAATCCCATTCAGAAACCCAGTCAGAAATCCCAGTCAGAAACCCCAGTTAGAAATCCCATTCAAAATCTCCAGTCAGAAACCCCGGTCAGAAACCCCATTCAGAAACCCCATTCTGAAACCCCATTCAGAAACTTCCCTCAGTCAGAAATTCCAGTAACTCGGCTCGCTTACATGACAACCCAAGGGTACCTCACTCTCACACAATAGGACTCGTTACTGGACATAGACTCTTATCTCACACTAGGACTCGTTACTGGACATATATTCTTATCTCACACTAGGACTCGTTACTGGACATATATTCTTATCTCACACTAGGACTCGTTACTAGACATATACTATATTCTCTTATCTCACACTAGGACTCGTTACTGGACATATACTATATTCTCTTATCTCACAATAGGACGCGTTACTGGACATATACTATATTCTCTTATCTCACAATAGGACTCGTTACTGGACATATACTATATTCTCTTATCTCACAATAGGACTCGTTACTGGACATATACTATATTCTCTTATCTCACAATAGGACTCGTTACTGGACATATACTATATTCTCTTATCTCACAATAGGACTCGTTACTGGACATATACTATATTCTCTTATCTCACAATAGGACTCGTTACTGGACATATACTATATTCTCTTATCTCACAATAGGACGCGTTACTGGACATATACTATATTCTCTTATCTCACAATAGGACTCGTTACTGGACATATACTATATTCTCTTATCTCACAATAGGACGCGTTACTGGACATATACTATATTCTTTTATCTCACAATAGGACGCGTTACTGGACATATACTATATTCTCTTATCACACAATAGGACTCGTTACTGGACATATACTATATTCTCTTATCTCACAATAGGACTCGTTACTGGACATATACTACATTCTCTTATTTCACAATAGGTCTCGTTACTGGACATATACTATATTCTCTTATCTCACAATAGGACACGTTACTGGACATATTATATTCTCTTATCTCTACCTCTACAGCCTCCGTTATAAACGAGACACTCAAACTCCCACACCGTTTACCAAGGTTCGCCTTGCACATCAAACAGGACATTTTAGTTCCCTTGTTATTTTCTATATTCAACCATTTTAATGTCCTCTGGATGTGACTAATAAAAAAAACCTAACCAATAAAGCCCAGAAACCTTATTACCAGATCAGTTCTAATAAGCGCTCTTCATAATCTCCTTTGTCTATTCATTTTACGTTGTGCAATCATTACGTGTTACTCTCCATGTTACTTTCCGTCCAATTTCTGTAACGACCAGAGCCATGTTTTCAATAACAGGCATGTTTTTATTTCCTTCTAGCTTGCATATTGTTCTACATTTGTGAATTTTCTGGGGCTATTTTTCGGATTTTCCGGGGATTCTCCAGAGTCGAATGAGTTATTGTATTCGACAGGTGAAATGTGTGAATGTGTGGTGATTATCTGGGCGTGTGATAGGATTTCTGGTTGCCGAGCTTGTGAAGAACCTTCACAATATTCGTTATGATGTTGTGGTCTGGAGCCATTGTTACTGCAGGGATTTATTACCACGAGAACAATAATTTTTTCAGAGTTATTGCCTTTTGCACTTTCGATAAATTTATCTTGTATCTTTGTGTTCAACATTTTTCGGTCTCCCAGATTTAGAATACTCCATTGTGAATGTGCTTTTTTTTTTTTTTTTTTTTTTTGTTTTTGTTTGGAGATGGCTTAACTTGGACATTCCGAACGTGAAATCTGGCAACTTTAAAGCAGAGATAGATATTTGCAAACATCTATAGAACACGAACATTGCCGCACTTGCCTGTTAATAAAATCACCTGAAAGACAAATTCTGATCAAACATTAACATTTGGAGAAGTAAGTCGAGTGTTTTGTATCAGGTACCGCTGTACAACATTTTGTAAATAAAAAAATAGAACTCTTCATTCCTATTTCTTTCTTTCTTCTTACATGAGGATTAACATTCCTTCCAGCAATCTCCAAGCAAGTTACGTGAGGTTTCCATATTACTTTTGTACAAAAGTTTGGCGAATTCTGTGCCTTACCTGCCATGGATGGCAGCAAAGAATAATCTCTGTATGCTTCTTTGATTTATCGCCACAATTACTTACTACGGATTGCCTTTCTTAAAAAAGTACGAATTAATCAGAAATAATAAAGAGCTGTGACCTCGATTTGTAATCCCGGCTCAGTGGAACGGTCCAAGGGTTGAATATGGCACTCAAACAAGAGGAGAAAAGAGGGAAGTAAGGAGAATAAAAATATACTAAGCTCTGTCGGATCGAGACTTGCATTCATGGTCTGTGGATTTTTATTTCCTGAAATGAGGGATGCCCTTGTTCAACTTTTAAGTTTGTCTAAATTGACACAAATGGAGTTTCGATTGAATTAACTTTAGTCTGAATTGCATTATCAATGGTTAATCTCATATATATATATATATATATACAAATGTATGCATGTATAGCATGCATGTATGTATGTGTAAAATGCATGTATGTATGTGTTTGTATCTACATATATATATATTTATATATATATATACGAATGTATGTATGTGTTTGTATCTACATATATATATATATATATATATATATATATATATATCTATATACGAATGTATGCATGTATAGCATGCATGTATGTATGTGTTTGTATGTACATATATATACATATAGACTTTACAAATGTGTCTTTGTTTCTACTATACAGTGGCCTGGGTGGTCTAGAGGTAAGACGTCGGCCTCTAGACAAGAAGGTCCCGGGTTTTATTCCCACCACAGGAGGTGGACAATTTGTTAAAAAATCGAATCAGTGGCTTTACTTTCCTCTGGTCTTTGGGTAGTGAGATCCGATGTCTAGTCCTCTCTGGGTAGTGAGATCCGATATCTAGTCCTCTCTAGGTAGTGAGATCCGATATCTAGTCCTCTCTGGGTAGTGAGATCCGATATCTAGTCCTCTCTGGGTAGTGAGATCCGATATCTAGTCCTCTCTGGGTAGTGAGATCCGATATCTAGTCCTCTCTAGGTAGTGAGATCCGATGTCTAGTCCTCTCTGGGTAGTGAGATCCGATATCTAGTCCTCTCTGGGTAGTGAGATCCGATATCTAGTCCTCTCTGGGTAGTGAGATCCGATATCTAGTCCTCTCTAGGTAGTGAGATCCGATATCTAGTCCTCTCTGGGTAGTGAGATCCGATATCTAGTCCTCTCTAGGTAGTGAGATCCGATATCTAGTCCTCTCTAGGTAGTGAGATCCGATATCTAGTCCTCTCTGGGTAGTGAGATCCGATGTCTAGTCCTCTCTGGGTAGTGAGATCCGATATCTAGTCCTCTCTAGGTAGTGAGATCCGATGTCTAGTCCTCTCTGGGTAGTGAGATCCGATATCTAGTCCTCACGGGAAACAGCGAAAAGACAGGAGGTCCCGTGTGCACTCTGCGCATGATAAGAACCCTTTGCAGTTGGAAATTGAAAAGAGTTGGCCGCTGTCAGAATAGGAAAAAATATACCCAAGACGTTAAGAGTCTCTACGATTAAAATATGAAAATACCCCTGAAATCGGAGAATATCTGCCTGTATGGCGGGGGACACCTGACCAAACGGATGCGAGTTTGAAAAATAGGAAAAAGTGATATTTGCACAAAATTCTGACTCTCCGGAGTTCGCTAGAGATAGAAAGCTAGCGAATGTAAACAAACAAACAAATAAACAAACTAACAAACAAACAAACAACTCTACAAGGGCGCACATCTTCAAGGAACATCTCTCTATGTTCAATCTTGCCAAGCTCCAGATAACAGATAAAACGAAATGATGAAGGCTTTTGCCGAAACGTCGTAGTTTTTAAGTCACTCTACAGGTTTAGCTGCTTAATACCATTTTATGTTTACTTTAACTGTTTCCTGCAACTCTGCTCGCGGTCTCACATGATATTTAAAACATGATATATTTATTATTTGCGCCTATATTCATTTCTAAACTTCAGATATTGCGACGCTTTAGTTAAGAGGGATAATCGTGCTGAAGTCGGATGTGTTGGGCCGAAAGGCGCAAATATCACAGTTATACTTAAAACCACAACACAACTCAGACTCGCCCTCTTAACGTCTTTTTAAGGGCGGATGACGAAGAGGTGTACTTCTGTAGTCATCGTGTGAACGGAAGCAAGAGGGATATTCATAAAAATAGTTTATGTCCATCATAGAGAGGAGCGGATGCTCTTTGTATTTATTTATTTATAATATCTTTTTTTGTTATTCAAGAACCCAAAGTATGACCGCTAGAATATTTCTGTTTATTTTTATTTTTATTACAATTTTCTAGTCGTCAGTAGGACGTTCGGTAAAGCATATTACTAAAGTGTGTGCCCCTTCAGTGGCGTTTCTGACCAAAGTGAGGGAAGAACCCTATTGTAGTCAAACATTTCATGAATTGGTACCTGCAACTAGAAAATAAATCACTGATTGATCGTTTACCATGGCAGTGTAGGCCATAACACAGTCATGTAGTTGTTGGTATTTACCTCACAGATTGCTCTCGCAAGCGACATTCAACGATGATTATTGATATGCTCACCTGCAATTCCTGCGAACAAAAACTCTTTGCACCAACTCTTAACGTTTTTTTTTCGTCAGAACGTCGTCTGGTGGTGTCATTTTACACTGAAACGTCGTCTGGTGGTGTCATTTTACACTGAAACGTCGCCTGGTTGTGTTATTTTACACTGAAACGTCGTCTGGTGGTGTCATTTTACACTGAAACGTCGCCTGGTGGTGTCATTTTACACTGAAACGTCGCCTGGTGGTGTCATTTTACACTGAAACGTCGTCTGGTGGTGTCATTTTACACTGAAACGTCGCCTGGTGGTGTCATTTTACACTGAAACGTCGCCTGGTGGTGTCATTTTACACTGAAACGTCGCCTGGTGGTGTCATTTTACACTGAAACGTCGCCTGGTGGTGTCATTTTACACTGAAACGTCGCCTGGTGGTGTCATTTTACACTAAAACGTCGCCTGGTGGTGTCATTTTACACTAAGACGTCGCCTGATGATAACATTTTTCACTAAACCGTCGAATGAAGATAACATTTTTCACAAGAACTTTGCCTGGTAATGCCATTTTTCACTAAAAAAAAGTCATCTGGTGATACAATTTTTCACTAGAACATCGTCTGGTGCTGCCATTTTTCACTAGAATGTCGTCTGGTAATACAATTTTTCACTAGAACTTCTTCTGGATATGCCATTGTCCACCAGGACATGACCTAGTGGTGATTAAATGGAACTACATCTTCAGCGACAACTTAAAACAAAATGGCCACCCTTACCTCTCGTCACTGTACAGTTTCACTATGATACATCCAATTTTAACTCACCCGATGTTTCATATGCATTTCTTGTCCCCTTATTTGATACTTAAAGTCTCTTTTCCCCATTCTAAGATCCGCTCCAGTTGTCTGACCTCGCAACCGCATCATTCTCTGCTTTTTCTGACGTCATTCTTAGCATTGTTTGCTTAGTGGTTTTCACAGCGTATATTCTATAGCAGATTCTATAATCTATACCAATAACAAGGCACGCATGCTGAAAGGTATCAACCAAACTTTGTGACGTCTTCAACTCTGAGAGCATGGTGATTGTGGGTAAGATGACGTCAGCAGCCGAAAGCTCACGTAGCTGAAGACGTCACAATCTTTGGATGAATCTGGAATTTCCCTCTCAGCCCGCAGACCTTAGTAAAATTATAGATGGTTGTGGTTATTTTATGCAAACATTTAACACCAACCAGAACATGAGACGTTTGAACATTCTAGAAGGCATGAACTGAACATACCAAAATCTTTAGACTTAGAACATTATGCCTTCCTTCTGAGCAGATCTTCAGAGCAGATCATCAGAGCAGATCTTCACAAAACTGGTCTCATAGACTCTGCCAACTGTGACTACGTAACATTCTAGCGACCCCGCGAACATGTACTAAATCAGCGCACCTTCGAAAAGGGAAAACCTATCCCACAGAATCAAGTCTGCATGACGAACTATAGGGAGTTAGAGGTGACAGAATAGAGCCTGAATGATGAACTATAGGGAGTCAGAGGTGACAGAATAGAGCCTGAATGATGAACTATAGGGAGTCAGAGGTGACAGAATAGAGCCTGAATGATGAGCTATATGGAGTCAGAGGTGACAGAATAGAGCCTGAATGATGACCTATAGGGAGTCAGGGGTGACAGAATAGCGCCTGAATGATGAACTATTGGGAGTCAGGGGTGACTGAATAGAGCCTGAATGATGAACTATAGGGAGTCAGGGGTGACAGAATAGAGCCTGAATGATGAACTATAGGGAGTCAGGGGTGACATAATAGAGCCTGATTGATGAACTATAGGGAGTCAGGGATAACATAATAGAGCCTGAATGATGAACTATATGGAGTCAGAGTTGACAGAATAGAGCCTGAATGATGAACTATAGGGAGTCAGGGATAACAAAATAGAGCCTGAATGATGAACTATATGGAGTCAGAGGTGACAGAATAGAGCCTGAATGATGAACAATAGGGAGTCAGGGGTGACAGAATAGAGCCCGCGTGATGAACTATAACTATGGGGAGTCAGGGATGACAGAATCAAGCCACCACGAGGAACTATATGGAGTCAGTGGTGACAGAATCAAGCCAGCACGAGGAACTATGGGGAGTCAGGGGTGACGGAATGAAGCCAGCACGAGGAACTATGGGGAGTCAGGGGTGACAGAATCAAGCCAGCACGAGCAAATATGGGGAGTCAGGGGTGACAGAATCAAGCCACCACGAGAAACTATGGGGAGTCAGGGGTGACAGAATCAAGCAGCACGAGAAACTATGGGGAGTCAGGGGTGACAGAATGAAGCCATCACAAGGAGCTATGGGGAGTCAGTGGTGACAGAATGAAGCCAGCACGAGGAACTATGATGGGTCAGGGGTGACAGAATCAAGCCAGCACGAGGAACTATAGGGAGTCAGTGGTGACAGAATGAGGCCAGCACGAGGAACTATGGGGAGTCAGTGGGGAAAGAATCAAGCCAGCACGAGGAACGATGAGGAGAAGAATAGATGAAGAGGAATAAGAAGACGAAGAAATGATGAAGGAAAAAGGAATTGAACATGTAAAGAAGAAGATGATGATGATGATGATGATAATGATGATGATGATGATGATGATGATGAATAAGAAAAGAAGAGAAAGAAGTAAAGAGGAAAACAAAACAAAAAAAGAAAAAGGACATTAATTTGTTTTAAGAATATGATTCGTTAGTCTTTACTTTATACATTGTGTTTTTAATTGTTATTTATTGCAACGTTTTTTTTATCTTATTGTTAAATCATTATTATTATTCCATTAACTTCCTATTTGCTGGTTTTTGTTTTCTGGTCTAACTAAAAGGCTTCATTTCCTAAATATCGGACAATAATCGGAGATGTTTTCCTACAAATTCACACTGTAATCGTACATTATTTATTATTGTTTTTCTTCCGGTCCTTTCCGCTATTCTTTGACGACTACATTTTGTTGTTCCAAGAGGGTATCTGCTTTTTTAGTTGATTTATCTCTCACGCCTTTTATCTCCAAAACATGATTAATATTGTTGTAAGCACGAGAAGTTCTTGTCATTATTTGTTTGCTTAAATATGCAAACCGTGTATGTAAAAAAGAAAATGCTGTGACAGCAATATTATATACAGCCTGTCTTGTCTCGTTACATTTGAGTGATGGAGTGTTTTGTAGTCTGTTGTAATATTAATATTGATGTTGTAATGTATGTGGATGTAATTATATGCTTTATCTCCTTCTTCATTGTTATTAGCTGTGAAAAAAGGGGTTGTGTTGTGTCCCAACTTACTGTTAGGCCGAGGTGGTTTGCGACTTTAGCTCAAAATATCTGACGGTGTCGTTACTTATGTCACGGGTTTGTATTCTTTCTTCCATTCTTAACTATTGAGACAAGGTGAGAGCCAATTATGGGGCATTCAACTTGATATGAAGTTAGGTTTTTGTCAGTTTTGGTTTGCTGTCCCTAAAGAAAGAAATCGGTTTTAATGTTTACGTTATTATTGATTTTAGAGATCAAGTTAGTAACCAAGACGCTCAAGAACACAGACTGAAAGCGACTCATAGCTGACTGTCTGCGCTGATTCATAGGTGACTGTCTGTGTGGACTTATAGGTGGCTGTCTGCGTGGACTTATAGAGGTGACTGTCTGCGTGGACTTATAGGTGGCTGTCTGCGTGGACTTACAGGTGACTGTCGGCGTGGACTTATAGGTGACTGTCTGCGTGGACTTATAGGTGACTGTCTGTGTGGACTTATAGGAGACTGTCTGCGTGGACTTATTGGTGACTGTCTGCGTGGACTTATAGGAGACTGTATGCGTGGACTTATAGGTCGCTGTCTGTGTGGACTTATAGGTGACTGTCTGCGTGGACTTATAGGTGGCTGTCTGTGTGGACTTATAGGTGACTGTCTGCGTGGACTTATAGGTGACTGTCTGCGTCGACTTATAGGTGGCTGTCTGCGTGGACTTACAGGTGACTGTCGGCGTGGACTTATAGGTGACTGTCTGTGTGGACTTATAGGAGACTGTCTGCGTGGACTTATTGGTGACTGTCTGCGTGGACTTATAGGAGACTGTATGCGTGGACTTATAGGAGACTGTCTGCGTGGACTTATAGGAGACTGTCTGCGTGGACTTATAGGAGACTGTCTGCGTGGACTTATATGAGACTGTCTGCGTGGACTTATAGGTGACTGTCTGCGTGGACGTATATGTGACTGTCTGCGTGGACTTATAGGAGACTGTCTGCGTGGACTTATAGGTGACTGTCTGCGTGGACTTATAGGAGACTGTATGCGTGGATTTATAGGAGACTGTCTGCGTGGACTCATAGGTGGCTGTCTGCGTGGACTTATAGGAGACTGTCTGCGTGGACTTATAGGTGACTGTCTGCGTGGACTTATAGGTGACTGTCTACGTGGACTTATAGGTGACTGTCTGCGTGGACTCAGAGTTGACTACCTGCGCCGACTCATAGCTACCTACCTTGGCTACATGCCAAGATCATTAAATCAGAATTGACCAAGACCCTACAAACCCCACTCTGTTTAGAGCCTGGAAACAGACCAACCCACTGACCTCGAGATTAGGAATCTATGAGGAAAGAAAACCCCATGCCCAAAAACGCTTTGTAGAAGTCGAATCTGTTGGGCCGAAAAACATGTCCTAGCATTTCGTAAACGACATCACAACACATCTTTGTTCACTGATGTTTCTTTTAGGGCTTGATAAGGAAGACCGAGATCGACTGATGAAGACACATCGGGGGAACGCCAAAGAAATAAGAAGGCTCATGACGTCACTGGTAGCAAAACAGCCGATGAAAATATTTCGTAAAGTCACGAGTAGTGAAATAGCCAATAAGAATGATTCGTTTGGTCATGTGGTAGTGAAATAGCCAATGAGAAAGCTTTTAAAAAAGGAAAAGTAGACCATTTGAATAAACTGAAGCTTAATTCAGACCAGGACTCCGGACTCTCTTATGAAGGCAGCTGTTTGTTTCAGTGATTCGGTTGCCCTGTTCAGTTTCTCTTCCCGGGAGGTGGGCGTGAGCCACATTGTCCTTCTCAAGCCTGTATACTAGGGACAATAGAACATGTTTTGTGGAAACACGATTCAGGTATCGCAGTGTAGAAATCACCATCCTGCTGACATCACTTAGTATTCATCATCATTGAGTGCCGTCGATTGTTGGCTACCATGGAACGCCATTCCACTCTGTCTCTTGCTTTGATGGTGCATGTTGTCATAAGTTGACTTGTCCATCTTTTGATGTTACTCGTTCATGTTAGTCTTGGTCTGCCTCTGACTTTTTTTACCTTGTATTTTCCCTTCCAATATTACTTTTAGTAGGCTGTTGTGTCTTGGAATGCTTGGTTATAACTGCAAAATAAAAGTAAAGAGAGATCGCGGACGACAAAGAGAGAAAATACTGGATAGCTTGGTGTCATGGCATGGAAAACAGTCAACAACAGAACTGATACGATGCACTGTAGATAGAAGATTGTGGAGGGATTATTGATCATATACGCCAGCCGGTATGGCACATGATGATGATGATGTGTCGTTTAACATGCCCCAAACATTTCATTTGTCTTGTTCTAATTGTTTTTGGTAGTTATCTTTTCATTTGTAGGGAGCCGCGATAGCTCAGTGGTTAGTGAACTGGACTACAAAGTCCCAACCGACGACCATGCTGGTTCACCCTGCCTTTAATGGGTATAAGATTTTTTTTTCTGGGAAAGTAAAACGGCACGGGCGTAATACCGACCACATTATCCCAAAAATCATGTGCGGAGGGTCTGTAAAATTTATGGTCACTAACACCATATTACCTATACGCCACTTGGTGTGACGGGGGTACTTTACATTACTACTTTTTCATGTGTAGTTGTTTTAAAAATTTTTCATCGTTTGTTTTCTTTTCTTATACTCTCAGTATATCAGATCTCAAACACTATAAATTAGCACCATGAAGTATTCTTCTTCCTTTCAGCTCCCTGTGGAGCACAAATCTCCATAAAACACTTTCCAAGCCGTTCTGTTCCTTGCAATTCTTTTAAGATTCCATGTCTTCTCCATCATCTTCACAACTGCTTCCGTCTTCTCCAAGAATATTTGTATCATCCACTTTGTCTTTTTCCTTGAGGATTCCAAAAAAGGAATTGTTGGGTTATACTCTTACTTTGCTGGCTTCTGCAGTGTGTGTCCTAATCATGAAGTATCGAACACTCCAAAATAGCAAAGTAAAGAATCAAACACTTCAAAATACCATAGTAAAGTATCAAGCACTCCAAAATAGCATAGTAAAGTATCAAACACTTCAAAATACCATAGTAAAGTATCAAACACTTCAAAATACCATAGTAAAGTATCAAACACTTCAAAATAGCATAGTAAAGTATCAAACACTTCAAAATACCATAGTAAAGTATCAAACACTTCAAAATACCATAGTAAATTATCAAACACTTCAAAATACCATAGTAAAGTATTAAACACTTCAAAATACCATAGTAAAGTATCAAACACTTCAAAATAGCATAGTAAAGTATCAAGCACTCCAAAATAGCAAAAGTAAAGTATCAAACACTTCGAAATAGCAAAAGTAAAGTATCAAACACTTCGAAATAGCATAGTAAAGTATCAAACACTTCAAAATATCAAAGTAAAGTGTCAGACAGTTCTCGCCCTTGTGAAAATATATTTCAGGTGACTAACCTCCCGTTGATGATCTAATAATCCAATAATCTCTACTGAAATGAAATGTATTAGACAAACGACAGGAAACAGGTTGCGAGACAAGATCAGAAATGAAGAACTGAGAAAAAGTTAGAAATAGCCACCGACATAGATTAAATATAAAGAAGCAACAGATGAAATGGTTTGGCCACGTGACAAGGCAGAGTGAGGAAAACACAACACAACGAGCCCTCAATAAACGTTACGAGAACACCAGACCCAAGAGCCGACCACGAAAAAAATGGATTTAAGGAATATTAGAAGCACTAGGAAACATTACAGCATCAGAGACGAATAAATGACCTCAAGACTGCAAATTATATCTCCCCTTGACGCTGAAAGGCAAATAAAGAAGGGAAAAAAAGACATTTTCCTTTCTTTGTTTACTCTAGATGTCCGAATCAAATGCATTCACCATCATCATCATCATCATCATCATCATCATCATCATCATCATCGTCATCATCATCATCATCGAGTGCCGTCTCCGCAACGAAGATTGACCACCATGGAGCGCCATTCTGCTATGTCTCTTGCTTTGATAGTGCAGGTTGTCATAGGCTGATTTGTCCATCTTTTGATGTTACTCGTCCATGTTAGTCTTGGTCTGCCTCTTTTACCTTGTATTTTCTCCTCCAGGATTACTTTTAGTAGACTATTGTGTCTTTTAACATAAATTAATAATTGCATTTGTCTTGTTTGAATTGTGTTTAGTAGTTCTCTTTTCATTTTTAGCTGTTTTAAGACTTCATCATTTTTTTTCTTTTCCTTCCATCCAATTCTACCTATTCTTCTATATATCCACATTTCAAAGGCTTCAATTCTCTGTTCTGTTTTCTTGTCGAATGTCCATGTTTCTGCACCATATAGGAATATTGAGAAGATGTAACATATAGCTATTCTTAGTTTTAGCCCTGGTGTTTTTGTTTTGATGTTAGTATGTTCTTCATGACATTAACATTACTTTTTGCCATTCCTATTTTGTTTATTTCAGTTGTACATTTTCCATCACTGGTTATAGTATGTCCAAGGTAGTTGTAGCTCTGAACTGTCTCCAGGTATGTTCTTTCAATTTTGATATCCACTTGTGGGTTTTGAGTATTTTCTTTGTTTATGATCATAGTTTAAGTCTTTTTGATATCCATATCTAGTCCATATTTTTTTATTGTCATGTTTATTTCATTAAGTAATTGTTGTAGATCTTTAGTATTTTGTGATAGTTGTACAGTATCGTCAGCATATCTTAGGTTATTGATTATCTTTCCATTAATTTGTAGACCTGGCATCTCTAAGTTTTTAAAGATTTGCTCAGTGTATAGATTGAACAAGCTTGATGATAGGATGCATCCCTGTCTTACTCCTCTTTTTATATCAATGGGTGTAGAGTTCTCTTTGTTATGTTTTATTATTACTGTTTGCAAAATCTGTTATTTCTTTTTCCTAAACCATGATTTCCTATAATGGTCTTATATGCATTGCCTTCTTTAAACTGGACTGCATTTCTTCGTTTTGGAGACATGAGGACACATTGAGTTAACGTTAGAATAATGCCTGGCCAAATCTTGACAGCTGTTCTCTACATAAAAAACATGCTGAACACACGCCATTTTGTCACCAAAGTTGTATCTTGTCTTCATGATTTTTGTAAACTGTTTTTATGAAAAATGAAACTGAGGACAGTTTCTTGTTTCAGTGTGGCATGGTCATAGCTCATCAGCTGTTCAAGCGTGTGTGTTTATGTGAAGGTGACAGACCGAAAAAAGGCTCCTCGCGCTGTTGAGCGCGAAGGTGGTGAAGTACACGCAGCAAACCCAGGTCATTCTCGTCACTTACTTTCTGCGCTACCCGCTACAACTGAATCATGCTCATGAATCAAGCGGACACGTAAGTACGACTGTGACGCTGATGTTGCGCAACTCACTTCCTCTAAATTATAATTCACCGGCACGCCACCTTGGTATCCTCCATATTCTACCTCTGGCGTGTTCCTCGACAATTACGCATTTTTGTTACCTCATCATCATCATCATCATCAAGTACAGGGCCTGCTGGCATCGGTGATCATGTCTCTCCACAACTTTCAATCTCGGCAGTTATTTATCATTTCTGTTGTTGACCTTCTGCCAAGCCATTCTCTTAAGCTGTCTAGTATTTTTTCTCTTTGCTCCCCTCTATCTCTTCATCCCTCATTTTTTCCCAGTTGTTACAATATATTCAAGTTAATAATTTTGTTACCTACTCCCTCCAGAAACGGCGCTAAGTTCGCGTTAGTTGAGCAGTCGCACGGTTTACGCAAAATACATTACTTATGCCCTTGAATCCAACATATTCGACATTAGAAAGCGTGACTATAGGCCCGGGTTATCTTTCCTTCTTTGATTTCCCTGGTTTCACCAAACTAGATTTAATGAACTATTAGCAGTTAAAAGTCGAAAGAGTAGGACAAAAATAGTTGATGCCCGGACAAAAATAGTTGATGCCCCGACAAAATTGGTTGATGCCAGGACAAAAATAGTTGATGCCGGACAAAAATAGTTGATGCTAGGACACAAATAGTTGATGCCAGGACAAAAATAGTTGATGCCGGACAAAAATAGTTGATGCCGGACAAAAATAGTTGATGCCAGGATAAAAATAGTTGATGCCGGACAAAAATAGTTGATGCCGGACAAAAATAGTTGATGCCAGGCTAAAAATGGTTGATGCCAGGACAAAAGTAGTTGATGCCAGGATAAAAATAGTTGATGCCAGGACAAAAATAGTTGATGCCAGGATAAAAATGGTTGATGCCAGGATAAAAAGGGTTGGTGCCAGGATAAAAATAGTTGATGCCAGGATAAAAATGGTTGATGCCAGGATAAAAATAGTTGATGCCAGGACAAAAATAGTTGATGCCAGGACAAAAGTAGTTGATGCCAGGACAAAAGTAGTTGATGCCAGGATAAAAATAGTTGATGCCAGGATAAAAATGGTTGATGCCAGGACAAAAATAGTGGATGCCAGGATAAAAATAGTTGATGCCGGACAAAAATAGTTGATGCTAGGACACAAATAGTTGATGCCTGGACAAAAATAGTTGATGCCGGACAAAAATAGTTGATGCCAGGATAAAAATGGTTGATGCCAGGACAAAAGTAGTTGATGTCCGGACAAAAATGGTTGATGCCAGGACAAAAATAGTTGATGCCCGGACAAAAATAGTTCATGCCCGAACAAAAAATGGTTGATCCCGGCCCAAAAATAGTTGATACCCGGATAAAAATGGTAGATGCCCGGACAAAAATGTTTCATGTCAAAACAAAAATGGTTGATGCCAGAACAAAAATAGTTGATGCCCTTGCAAAAATGGTTGATGCCCGGGCAAATATGGTTCATGTTAAAACAAAAATGGTTGATGCCAGGACAATAATAGTTGATGCCCGGACAAAAATGGTTCATACCCGGACAAAAATGGTTGATGCCAGACAAAAATAGTTGATGCCCGGACAAAAATGGTTGATGCGAGAACAAAAACAGTTGATGCCCGGACAAAAATGGTTGATGCCTGGACAAAAATGGTTGATGCCCGGACAAGAAATGTTTGATGTCCGGACAAAAACGGTTGATGCCCGAACAAAAATGGTTGATGCCCGGACAATAATGGTTGATGTCAAAACAAAAATGGTTGATGCACGGACAAAAATGGTTGATGCCCGGACAAAAATGGTTTATGCCCGGACAAAAATGGTTGATGCCCGGGCAAAAATGGTTGATGCCCAGACAAAATGGTTGATGATCGGACAACATTGGTTGATGTCAGGACAACAATTATAAGCAAAGCTACCAATGCGATGATGGATGTGTCGGGTCTGAAGACTTAGATCTTACGGCTTTGTCGTATATTAGCGACACAAGGCACCCTTGTCCACTTAACAAAGGAAAACACTAAGAAGAATGGCGAAGATATAATTCTAGAATGCAAGAAAGCCGTCATCATAAGGTGAAGTGAGATCATACTATTGTTGCATGGGAGAAAACTATGCGCGGGTCGTTAATTAACTGCATGACCATTTCTCGAATAAACACAATCACAA
The DNA here is from genome assembly GCA_032433765.1 of Megaustenia siamemsis. Classification (NCBI taxonomy): domain Eukaryota; kingdom Metazoa; phylum Mollusca; class Gastropoda; order Stylommatophora; family Ariophantidae; genus Megaustenia; species Megaustenia siamemsis. The sequence goes on along the minus strand of JAVIAB010000047.1, from coordinate 88,860,406 downwards.
ATAATTAATTAAAATTATCTCCCACTGAGCAATAAATAGATGCAGTCTTTTAGTTCATTTAGAACTATATACAACGGCGGCTGTCGTTCTATTAGCACCATCATCATCACTTTACTCGAAAAATGTCCATTCACATTCAAATGTCTCCTGAACTTTTTCTTTTGTTCCTCATTTGCCTTTCAGCGTCGAGGGGAGATACAATTTCCGGTATTTTCCTCTTCTGTTCGCTTCTGCTGATGTTATGTTTCCTAGTGCTTCTAATATTCCATCGATCCATTTTGTTCATGGTCTACCCTTGGGTCTGGTGTTCTCGCAACGTTTGTTGAGGGCTCGATGTGTTGTGTTTTTATCACTCGGCCTTGTCACGTGGCCAAACCATTTTATCAGTTGATTCTTTATATAATCTATGGCGGGGGCTATTCCTAACCTTTTTTTTCCCACAGTTCTCCAGATATCTCCTGATAATACAGACAAATCTCAGCCCTGCACGAATTCTGCTGGTTTCCTTTGTGATTTCTGAGAGCTGTTTAAATATTGTGACACATGTTAAGAATTTCGATAACTCAGTGGTTAGTGAACTGGACTACAAAGGACAAGAGGTAGGGTTCGATCCCAACCGACGGCTTCCGGGTTCACCCAGCCTTAAATGGGTACCGGATTTTTTTCTGGGAAAGTAAAGCAGCACGGGCGTAATACCGACCACATTAGCCCAAAAATCATGTGCTGAAGGTCTGTAAAATATAGGGTCACTAACACCATATTTCCCTGTACGCCACTTGGCGTGACTGGGGTACTTTACTTTACTACTTACATGTTAAGAATTTTACATTTTTATAATGTAGCCCGGGTAGTGGCATGCATCCTATTTTCAATTGCCTATGGTTTGTGCATGCTTAACCTAAACAAGGGACCTTATTAAATACGTCTCATATTTGACTGATATATTCGATCTGATTATCTAGATGTCAGGAATCGCTGGTTAAAAAAAAAAAAAACCACAATAGCTCCAAATCTGGTTCGAACTTCTAGTCTTGAAGCGAGCATCATACCTCAGCGCTACAGTGAGTGATGATTTATTAAAAGGCAGACGGCCCATAGAAGAAGAAAAAATGAACAAAAAAAAATTATGTCCATTTTGTTTTGATGTTACGGGCTGGCAAACGTGGCTATCAAAACAAATGTAGCTCAAATATTTGAATCCTGTTTTTGCACGATATAAATAGACAAATGTTTGTCCGCGTTTAGCGGCAGTGAAGAAACGACAAAAGCAATGATGGATAATTTAATTTGGCCCGAATCGTCGCCATTAAATTTTGATCAATTTCTTCTTTGGCTTAGAGCTAGAAAAATGTGCAGTTAACAAAACGTCAATGCCCTGTCAGCGCTACGTTCATTCGATAAAGACGGCCCCATGCTTAGCCAACCGGGGGGGGGGGGGGGGGGGCTGACGAGCTAATAAGACAGCTCTGGATATACGCATTGCGCATGTCCATGAAATCGTCATCATTATGAATCATTATGTGTCGTGCCGCTTTGTGGTGACAGATTAAGTACTACATGTCACCCTTTACACATATAATTTTTTTTCTGTCCTTATTTGCATTTCAGCATCGAGTAGGAGAGATACCAGTGTGACGAAACAAATTATAAAAGGATACAGAATCAAAAGACCACAGCACGACACTTTCTAATACGTGGGGACTGGTGGTATAAATAATATAACGATTAGTCTTTAAATAAAAAGGTAGCTCCTAAAAAAAAACATCAGAAAGAAACAATCAACATGTTTCGGGCAAATCATGAGAAGAGGAAAGTTCGAATACTTGGCTACAACTGGCAAAATAAAAGGAAAGAGAGATCGCGGACGACAAAAAGAGAAAATACTGGATAGCTTGGTGTCATGGCATGGAAAACAGTCAACAATAGAACTGATACGATGCACTGTAGATAGAAGATTGTGGAGGGACATGATCGCCTACGCCAACCGGCATGGCACATGATGATGAGTCTTTAAATGGCGCTACACTGCGCAGACAACACCGGGGATGGGTAGTCTAAGGACCTGGGATCAAAACCCACCAGAAGCAGTTGTGATTTTTCATAAAATATTTTAAAAAATTACTCCGTGTTTTCTTTATGCAGTTACCATTTCCTGATCTTTTGGATAGTGAGATCAGATGTCTAGCCCTCTCGTATAACGGCAATAAAGAGGAAATCCCATGTGCACTTGCGCACGTTTATGAACCCGCGACAGTTAGAATCGAAAAGAACAGGTCATAAATATGGCTGCTGCCCGGACAAGATTGTCAGTAGAAACCTACCCACATCGTGGATAAAAGGCCGTGCTACGGAGTTCGTGCACGTGGGTCAGAATTCTCCTCGGATTTTCTTGAGAATATCGGAGCACCTATGGATTCGTCCTGTGTGCAGTGACGATGATCCTAACAACAAACAAACAACAGACTGTTACAGAAGTAATGCAAATATAAGATGGCTGCCACTATTGAATCATGGGTCAAAGAACAACTCTTTATCATTCATTAAAAAAAAATATTTTAAAATGGTAAACGAATGAAATATTACAAAGACAAATAAACAGACAATACAGACATGCGAATCGTTAAGTAACGTCTACCACAGAGACAATATCTTCTTCTTCTTCTACTACCTTTTAGCTCCCAGTGGAGCATAGGTCTTCAACAAACACTTTCCAAGTCGTTCTGTCTTTTGCCATTCTCCTAAGATCATTCCATGTCTTCTCCATCATCTTCATCTCTGCTTCTATCTGTCTTCTCCAAGAATTAATTGGTCTTCCTCTTTGTCTTTTCCCCTGGGGATTCCAAAAAAGGGCCTGTTGTGTAATACTCTCAGCTGGCTTCCGTAGTGAGTGTCCTATCCAGCGCCATCGTCTTCGCTGTATCTCTTTATCCACTGGTGTTTGACTGGTACATTTCCATAATTCTATGTTAGTGATTTTGTCCTGCCATTTCCATCCTTTTATCCTGCGTAAGCATCCATTAATGAAAGTCTGTATCTTCGTGATTGTCAATTTTGCTGTTCTCCATGTTTCACAGCCATATCGCTTTACAGAGACCATATCGCTTCTGGACATTCTTCCGAATAGCTGGATTCTGTTGAACGAATAACGACTTAACTTTCCAAACACAGGAATAGATTTCTATGACAAACTCATCAGCAAATTGCAGGCGATCCTACAATGTAGGTCTTGTAATGTTACCAATGTCCAGACATGTTAACACTAAACATTATCATTTTTAAGACAACATCGACGTCATTCTGAGTAACATTGTGGTCAAGTTTGTACCAGTTACAAAAGCTACCACATACGTGGTACAAGTCACTTTATGTCAAGTACAAAAGGTACCACATACATAGTCCAAGTCAAGTTCCTACCAAATACACAAGTCACCACACATATTGTTTAAGTCAAGTTTGTACCATTTGCAAAAGTTGCCACATACTTTGTTTAAGTCGTTACTACCAGTTGCAGAAGTTACCACATACCTTGTTTAAGTCGTTTCTACCTGTTAGAGAAGTTACCAAATACCTTGTTTAAGTCGTTTCTACCAGTTAGAGAAGTTACCACATGCCTTGTTTAAGTCGTTACTACCAGTTGCAGAAGTTACCACATACCTTGTTTAAGTCGTTTCTACCAAGTTAGAAAAGTTACCAAATACCTTGTTTAAGTCGTTTCTACCAGTTAGAGAAGTTACCACATACCTTGTTTAAGTCGTTTCTACCATTTAGAGAAGTTACCACATACCTTGTTTAAGTCGTTTCTACCAGTTAGAGAAGTTACCACATACCTTGTTTAAGTCGTTTCTACCAGTTAGAGAAGTTACCACATACCTTGTTTAAGTCGTTTCTACCATTTAGAGAAGTTACCACATACCTTGTTTAAGTCGTTTCTACCAGTTAGAGAAGTTACCACATACCTTGTTTAAGTCGTTTCTACCAGTTAGAGAAGTTACCACATACCTTGTTTAAGTCGTTTCTACCAGTTAGAGAGGTTACCACATACCTTGTTTAAGTCGTTTCTACCAGATAGAGAAGTTACCACGTCCATAATCTAAAATAGTCTAAATACTAGCGTGAGTCCATTAGAAACTTGCAATAATGCCAGGTATCTAGTCATTGATTAACCAGCAAAGTTTCTAGCGCACTTTCAACACAACTGCTACAGTACGAAGTCGAGTAATCAAAGCCTGGACCCTGTACTCAATGTACATCACCAGCGATCATTTTACCAGTCATAAGTTTCTAATAGCCATTCATTCATTGGGTGCCGTTTCTACATCAGAGGTTGGCTACCATAAAGCACCACTTTACTCTGTTTTTTTTTTTTTTTTTTTTTTTTTTTTTTTTGTGTTCGCCAGCTTTGACCTCTGGCGAAGTCCCTAGAGACTAGGAACTGAATTTTGCATGTTAATCCATTGTTTACCTGTCAGGTCGGGTAATTTTACCTGCTACTGTTTGCAGTAAACAGTGCAACCTGTGGTTGCCCTGCTGCTTTGCAGGTAAGCTCGGGAGAGTAAAAGGCTAAGGGAGGGTACCCTGAAGTAAAACAACCCCACTGCCTTGTGGGTGAGACTTTTTAGTCAAAGGCTAGCGGAGTCAACCGTAAACAAACCGACGGAAGGCAACAGAAAACCACCGTCGTAATTTATTTGTATAATCATGTCACTGGAGTCTGTAGCAATGTGGTTTTACAGTAGAATGTTGAGAATACCATGAACAGCTAAGAAGAGTAATGAAGAGGTTCTGAGAGAGGTCAAAGCAAAAAGAGAGCTAATTTCCAATGTTAGGAAGAGACAATCATCATTTTTTTGGCCATGTAATGAGAAGAGAACAACTGGAATATATTGTAACAACTGGAAAAATTGAGGGACGAAGAGATAGAGGGAAGCAAAGAGAAAAAATAACAGACAGCTTAAGAGAATGGCTTGGCAGAAGGTCAACAACAGAAATGATAAATAGGTGCCGAGATCGAAAGTTGTGGAGAGACATGATCACCTACGCCACTAGGCCCGGTACTTGATGATGATGATGAATCCGCTTTTTCCCTGGCAGCCGTGTGCACAGGGGTCCCTCGCCGCACAGACAGATAACTCCGACCTCGGAGGTACTCTGCCTCTTGTCTTGATGATGCATGTTGTCATAGGTTCTACTGTCCAGTTACAACAATATAACAAACTATCGGTGGCACTCAAGACACAAAATATAACACCCAGTTCCTAGAAGTACTACATTGTAACTATACAGCAGGAGCTTGAGATTATTAAAACAATAACTGTATATTTTCATTTATTCACTTTAATCTCACATTTGTAATGTCTAATTACAACAATGTAAACGCGACTCAGAATACAGGAAACAACATCCATTATCTTGGAATACAGCACTAGTTATGCCCAAACCTTGGGCACATATATCTCTCTATTTTACTGCTCAATTATTACAATACAACCTTTAGAGAAACTCGAATTACAGAATACAACATACATCATTCATTACATTGGAATACAGCACCAGCTATATGCGACCCCTATTGAATAAAATCTCCAGTTTCTACTGTCCAGCTACTTCAACCCATGGAAAGACTCGAGTTACAGAATCAACGCCCATGTTTCTAGAACGATCACAACAGTCATATCCCGAGCTTTGAAACGCGTCTTCATTTTCTTCTCGAGTGTCTAAACTATCGATAGCGTGCATCCTGCTGCACGTGCAGATGATATGGGCTCCAGGGGAAGAGAAAAATAATTAAGACTCCCCAAACTTTAAGCTCCATTTAGCAATTTCTTCAACCGCCATATCAGGGACTACGGGGCTCGCCAGTTAGAAGCAGTCGAATGTGTGGTAATTGTGTTCAGATCACTACCGTTCTCTTAATCGCGCTTTGAAGGCAAGTCCTAGACAATAACTATATTAATCCTCTCTATATCTTATTTATGTGTGTGATTGCCTGTGTGTTCATGTTAATCACTGGCACAGGGAAAAAATGAACTCCCCAAAGTGTTAATATTAATATATTTTGTTTTGTTAAAATATATGGTGACGTGAATTAACAGTCGATTATGGTGGGTTTTTTTTTTTTTTTTGAGGGAGAAAGTAGCACAACGGTTCTGGTTTCAAAGATGTAGTCTCAGAGACTTTATTGTTTTAATGTATTACTTGCACGTGAGTGGAAGTGACAAACGAATACAATTTTAGAATAAACTATTGTTTTTATTTCATCTCTGCTTTGTTTTTGTTTCATATCCTCTTTGTTTTTATTTCATCACTTCTTTGTTTTTGTTTCATCTCTGCTTTGATTTAATTTCATCTCTCACTTGTTTCTGTTTCATCTCTCACTTGTTTCTGTTTCATCTCTGCTTTCTTTTTGTTTCATATCTCACTGGTTTTTTGTTTCATCTCTGCTTTGATTTTGTTTCATTTCTCACTTGTTTTTGTTTCATCTCTGCTTTGTTTTTGTTTCATCACTGCTTTGTTTTTGTCTAATCTCTGCTTTGTTTTTATTTCATCTCTTCTTTCTTTTCATTTCATCTCTTCTTTGTTTTCCTTTTTGTTTGTTTTTTTAACCTACACGGATAAAGTTAGCGTAATTATATCCTGACATTCAAATATCACTTGCATGTAACACAATATTTAAACATATCAATTAATAATATTTCTTGCTACACAGTGGTTCATGTGCTATTGTATTCTCTGACACATGCGCAGTGTTCATTAATCTGGATCACGTGGTCACTCATGTTTGACTAACCTCAAAGTTTCCTCGTTGTTTACTACATTCTGCCTAAAAAATTTTACAGTAAAACCCCCTCGACGTGTCTCACCAACTACCGACACAGTGACACACATACTGTCCCCGTAGACTAGAATAACAATTGCGGGTATATTATAACAACCATCGCTTTCTATAAATAGATTAAAACAATACACTCGTAAATAAATTTGTAAACGCGTCATCATTATCAACATTGTCATCGCTTTTGTAATCGTTATTATTATTATCGTTATTATTATCAACAGTAGAGTGATCATCATTATAATTAGCATTATATTTCATTATCATTGGGTGATGTCTCCGCATCCAGGTTTGGCTTCCATGGAGCGCGATTTCCCTCTGTCGCTTTCCTTTGATACTGTGGGTTGTCATAGGGTGACATGTCCATCTTTTGATTTTACTCTTTCATGTTAGTCTTGGTCTGCATCTGCCTCTTTTATCTTGTGCATTATATTTATCATCAATATTATCAACTTCATCATCATCGCTATCATTGTTAATATTATAATCATTCGGAAATGAGAGTCAAGTCACTGGACAGTCTATGAGCTGACAGTCATCAGAAGTCCTGGCTGACTCTGTACGTCAGGGTCAGCGAACCATAAATGATTAAGACCCGGCTCCAAGTGCCGCTGTGATGTTATAACCAAATTAGCCCGTCTGGCCAAACGATTGTGGATCATAAAGAGAAGGGAAACTCCATACATAAAAATGCCGAAATCGGATGTAGCGGTCACAAAGGTATATATAGTGCAGCTTGCTGTAAACTAGGACACATTACAATTACGTCAATTTAACCCACTTTATAGGGCGGGCGACGAGGAGGAAGACCAGTGGTATGCTCGATTAGAAAGAAAGAAAGAAAGAAAGAAAGAAAGAAAGATGCAGTATTAAGAAGTAAACAAATGTTTGTTTCTTGTTCTAAGGATCATCGTCACTGCACACCGGAAACCTATAGGTGCTCCGTTATTACCTTCGAAAAAACCCGAGGAAAATCCAAGCCAATGTGCACGAACTCCATAGCACTGCTTGAGATCCACGCTGTGTAGGTTTCTGCTGACAGTTTTGCCAGAGCAGCGGCGGTCTTTGTGGCCTGCTATTTTCGATTTTAGCTGCCAATTGTTCTTTAACATGCGCAAGTGCACACGGGACCTCCTCTTTCTTGCCATAATCCCCGATTATCCGTAGATTGCTAGACATCGGATCTCACCACTCAAGAGATCAGGAGAGGGTAACGTCATAAAAAATCACGGATTAATTGTTCCTATTTTTGATAAATCATTATCGCACCTGGTGGGTTTGGAACCCAAGACCTTCATGTCCTGTGGCCGACGTGATACCTTTAGACCACCTAGTCTCCGAACTAAATAAATATTTGTTATTGGGGAAACTCCAAGGCGAGAGATTTTTGTGATTGTTGCTAAACTAGGGTATTCCTCTATAATTTACTGGTACCTTATTCTTACTAGGGAGCCGCGATAGCTCAGTGGTTAGTGAACTGGACTACAAAGGACAAGAGGTCAAGCTCGATCCTGATCGACAGTTACCGGGTTAACACAGCTCTAAATGGGTATCGGATTTTTTTCTGGGAAAGTAAAGCGGCACGGGGGTTATACCGACCACATTAATCCCCAAAATCATGTGCCGAAGGTCTATAAAAGTTATGGTCACTAACACCTTATTCCCTATACTCCACTTAGTGCCGGGGCTCTTCACTTTCTTTTCTTTTTTAACTTTTATTTTTACTGTTTTCCTTTCTGTCTATCTAACCCCTTTTCCATTCCCAGTGATTGCAACAATAAAAGCAATTGAACAAATGATGAACAAATATGTGATATTTTCTTAATACGTGTCCGCTCCATAGCACCGTCTTCAGCTCTTTCAATTACCGATCTCTGATTATTTTTCTCTGATTACTTTCACTTTTCTCTGATTTCTTCACTGAAATTATATCATGTGATCAACCTCGAGTATTTTTTTTTTTTTCGTTCGCTAGCTTTCACCTCTGACAAAGTCCCCAGATAGGAACTGAATTTTTGCGTGTTAATCAGTTTTTTCCCTGGCAGCCGTGTGCACTAGGATCCCTCGCCGCACAGGCAGAGAGCTCCTATTCTTTGGAGGTAATCATATTTTTTCCATCCATGAGTAATTGACGTTTCAAGCCGGGCCCCACTGCTGAGACCAGGTTATGTTGCTGCAGAGAGAAATCACAAATAAAAGTCCAAAATGGTGCAACCGGGATTTGAACTCACAACCTCACTGCCTCAAGCCGGCGTATTGTCCCGAGACCAATCAGTCTCCCTTGATTAATCTTAAAGATTTGAATTTTTCTTTTACTCAAAAAAGTGTTATGTTAGAAGTAACAGCAGAATTGTTATAATTAGCTTCATCAGTGTTATCTCATCAGTGTTTTGTCGTCAGTGTTATCTCAGTAGTGTTATCTTACCACCAATTGATCAATCTTATTAACAATAAAGTAATCTAGCTACAATTCAACAGTCTTGTCACTGAAGCAGCCATTTTATTAGCGAGCCAACAGTCTTGTCACTGAAGCAGCCATTTTATTAGCAAGCCAACAATCGTTTCCCTGAAGCAGCCATTTTGTTAACAAATCTGTAACATTGCCTGATATTCAACCCTATTTCATTTTAGAAACGATATTCTGTAAATAAACCACGTCATCAACAAATGTACGATTTTGAACGAAAAGTAAAAATCATGAACCTTGTCAGCAGCTTTGTAAGCAAACAAGTAATCTTGTCAACAAACCAGCAAATACGTCAACAAATCAGCAGTTTTGTCAACGATCTCACAGACTGCCTACAACTTTGTGAACGCGCCCTACTTGTCAACTCTTCAAGATTAGCTCAGCTGTAGCGTGAGCTAAAATGGCCCCTCAAATGAAGGCAATTGAGACCCTGTCAGACTGAGGCTAAATGATTTATTGGAAGAATTTAGACCCGTTCTCTTTCACATCAGTGCCATTGTCTTTTCTTCTCAACCTAACACATCTCTGTGCCCACTCCTTTTTCCCCCAAGACTGCACTAGCTCTTTCAATTGTTTTGTTTCTCATTTTTCGAGGGAGACCATTTAAATGCTGGCTCTGTTCCTAGAAACGGCTTCAAACATATGGGATAGGTTCTTCACAAGTAGATCATGTTATAGTTCTACATACCAGTCATAAGTAGATCGTGTTATAGTTCTAGATACCAGTCATAAGTAGATCGTGTTATAGTTCTAGATACCAGTCATAAGTAGATCGTGTTATAGTTCTAGATACCAGTCATAAGTAGATTGTGTTATAGTTCTAGATACCAGTCATAAGTAGATCGTGTTATAGTTCTACATACCAGTCATAAGTAGATCGTGTTATAGCTCTAGATACCAGTCATAAGTAGATCGTGTTATAGTTCTAGATACCAGTCATAAGTAGATCGTGTTATAGTTCTAGTTACCAGTCATAAGTAGATCGTGTTATAGTTCTAGATACCAGTCATAAATAGATCGTGTTACAGTTCACGATACCAGTCATAAGTAGATCGTATTATAATCTAGTTCTAGATACTAGTCATAAGTAGATCGTATTATAATCTAGTTCTAGATACTAGTCATAAGTAGATCGTATTATAATTTAGTTCTAGATACTAGTCATAAGTAGATCGTACTATAATCTAGTTCTAGATACTAGTCATAAGTAGATCGTGTTATAGTTCTAGATACCAGTCATAAGTAGATCGTGTTATAGTTCTAGATACCAGTCATAAGTAGATCGTATTATAATCTAGTTCTAGATACTAGTCATAAGTAGATCGTATTATAATCTAGTTCTAGTAGATCGTGTTATAGTTCTAGTCATAAGTAGATCGTGTTATAGTTCTAGATACCCACCACAAGTAGACCGCGTTATATTTCCAGATACCCTGGATGGTTTTGTCTGTTTAAAGCCAATGAGAACTGTTAATTTCCTGACCTTAAACTTTATTCTTTTTTTTTAAACAGACCACTTTGTTTTATGCAAATTTTACTGGCAAATACTTGGAGTGAAGCTTAATCAGGAGAGCGGGTGGCGGAATCGATGTCTGATCGAGCTCCAGTCCAGCGGAATGCGGGTTCGAATCTCGTTAGGGTAAAATGTCCCCCCCCCCTCTCTAGAGTGAAATGCAAAGTCATACCCGAACACACAGTAACGACTGCTCAGGACAAGCGGCCTTTATTCATCGGTCTAATATATCCGCCAGGTACAATCCCTTTATTCATGGGTCTAATATATTCGCCCGGTACAATCCCTTTATTCATCGCTCTAATATATTCGCCCGGTACAATCCCTTTATTCATCGCTCTAATATATTCGCCCGGTACAATCCCTTTATTCATCGGTCTAGTATATCCGCCAGGTACAATCCCTTTATTCATCGGTCTAATATATCCGGAAGATCCTCTTTATTCACCAGTTCTATATGTTCCCTCAGAAGATCCCCTTTATTCACCAGTTCTATATGTTCCCTCAGAAGATCCCCGTTATTCACCAGTTCTATATATTCCCACGGAAGATCCCCTTTATTCACCAGTTCTGTATATTCCCCCGGAAGATTCCCCTTATTCACCAGTTCTATATATTCCCCCGGAAGATCCCCTTTATTCACCAGTTCTATATGTTCCCTCAGAAGATCCCCTTTATTCACCAGTTCTATATATTCCCACGGAGATCCCCTTTATTCACCAGTTCTATATATTCCCCCGGAAGATCCTCTTTTTCACCAGTTCTATATGTTCCCCCGGAAGACACTTCCCCCTCTTTTCACCAGTCCTATATGCCCCCTCGTATAACCCTCACTCCTTTATTAAGGGAGTACACCTCTTCGTCATCCGCCCCTAAGAGGATGTTAAGTAGGCGTGTCTGCGTTGTGTTGTGGTTTACAGTATAACTGAGATACTTGCGCATTTCGGCCCAAAACATCCGACTTCAGCTTGTGTACGTGGTTGCCTTCCCTCTTCGATCACTACTGGCTTGGCCAGACTAAACAGGTTAATATGTTACTGTAGACACCACGGAGAGGTGGAGCAGCGTCTTGATGGTTCTGGTTCACCGATCCTGCGCAAGCCATCCGCTGTGGGTCGCTGACAACCTCCAGCTCTGCTGCTGTGAGGCGCGCCTCCGCCTCCATGATTAAAGCTAAAAGGCTTCCTAAAGTAATCTTGGAACCTTTATCGGTGTTTCCAGTTGGCACGTTTTGCTAGGTTCATCTTGTGAAATTAGGATGAAGATTCGAATGACACTTGGTACAATCTGAGTACAGTTCGTTCGTTTTCGTTCATCCGAGGACTAAAAATTAGACCCCTTCGCGGGGACTTGGTGGTATAGAGGTAAGACATCCGCCTCTGGACAAGAAGGTCCCGAATTCAATCCCCACCACAGGCGGTGAACATAAAAAAGAACAAATTAATCCGTGGTTTCTTCATGGCGTTACTCTCCACTGGTTTCTGGGTAGTAACATCCGATGCCTAGCTCTATCGGAAAACGGCAAAAAAACAGGAGGTGTCGTGTGCACTCGTGCTCCTTAAAGAACCATTGGCATTTAAAAATTGAGAAAAAAAATTTGGCCAATAATGGCCGCTGTCCGGGCAAAATCTACTCATCCATGCCGAAGACGGATGTGTCGGGCCGAAAGACGCAGATCTCACGGCATTGTCGTAAATAGCGACACCACGTATCCACGCATACTTGACTGGTGAATGCTAAGAAGAAGAAGAGACCTCTTCCTCACCGATCCTTGCGCAAGCTGTCAGCTATGAGTCACTGTCAGCTATGAGTCACTGTCAGCTATGAGTCACTGTCAGCTATGAGTCACTGTCAGCTATGAGTCACTGTCAGCTATGAGTCACTATCAGCTTTGAGTTACTGTCAGCTATGAGTCACTGTCAGCTATGAGTCACTGTCAGCTATGAGTCACTGACAGCTTTCAGCTCTGTTGCTGTCAGGCACCTTTGCCTCTGAGTGCAGTGATATTGTTACTATTGTTTAGTATAATTTTGAAGATGGTTGTACTGAGTACAGTGATGATGGTTCATTTTTGGTACAGTTTGAGTACAGTTATGATGTTTCTATTTAATACAGGAGACAAATAATAAAAGATGAATATTGTTCTAGAGGGAAACTTCCGAGGCGATAGATCAGCGAATCATTTTAGAGGAGGACCTATTTTTACAAATTGTTGATCATTTGTGATTTTGTTCCGATAATTGTAATCATACCTCCTTCTATTAGATTCAGTTTGATTAAAGTGATGATGGTTCTATAAAACAAGAAGAGTGGATACTTGAGATTGATTGGATTGATAGTGGATACTTGAGATTGATTGGGTTGATAGTGGATACTTGAGATTGATTGGGTTGATTCAGTTATTAATGTTTACATGAAAACATTACGGCTGATGAATGCACATTCAAGAGTAACTGTACAAGCATGGCACAAGTAGGAAGGAACTAAATGGTAAAGCATGAGTGGTCAGTTTGAAAGTGAACCACTGAAATCATCTGAGTGCACACTATATAAAGTCGATGTTAAAATGAACATTTGTTTGTTGTTGTTGTTGTTGTTGTTGCATGGTATGCAGTTATGTTGGTTCTACCAATTAACTTCCCTGTGAGGCTACTGGGTCCCCACGGTAAGGGGAGACAAGAATAGAGCCACTGTTACCTGCCACAAATGACGTTAGAGCCGACTGAGGAGGTTTGGGAATCGTCGTCTGTGCAGTCGAGTAGGACGTGCACGGAACGACCTTGTTAACATAATTTACCGATGCATTTTGTGAAATACTGTGTCAAGTGGTGAAGCGCATATGGGGAATTCCAGAATGCAAATAAACTTGTTCCATGGATAGAATATAGTAGAAAATAAATTAACTAAATCACTAATGCACATGGAGGCGAAGGTGCACCTCACAGCAGTAGAGCTGGAAGTTGTCAGCGACCCACAGCTGATGGCTTACGCCAGGATCGGTGAACTAGAACCATCCAGACCCTGCTCCACCTATCCGCGGAGCCTTCAGAAACAGACTAACCTGCCTAGTCTGGCCAAGCGAGTGGGGATCGAAAGGGAAGACAGCCCGATACTAAAAAATGTCGTGCTCAAATCGGATGTGTTGGGATGAAAGACGCAAATATAACAGTTATACTGCAAACCACAACACAACGCAGACACGCCCACTTAACGTCGTTTTAAGGGCGGATGACGAAGAGGTACACTCCTTTAGTCATCGGGCGAACGCAAGCAAGCAACCAACTAATGCACATATTATTGACTAACTGACTAACTAACTAACCAACGAATTAATTTGTCTCATGTATGCTTCTACTCTCTATAGATGTAGTTGCTTGTAAAAGTAAAGATGAAAGCCCCGTCACGCCAAGTGGTGTATAGGGAATATGGTGTTAGTGCCCATAATTTTTACAGACCTTCAGCACATGATTTTTGGGGTAATGTGGTCGGTATTACGCCCGTGCCGCTTTACTTTCCCAGAAGAAAAATCCGGTACTCATTTACGGCTGGGTGAACTTGCAAGCCGTCGTTTGGGATCGAACCCTACCTCTTGTCCTTTGTAGTCCAGTTCACTAACCACTGAGCTATCGCGGCTCCCTGTTATGTGTATTAATATAATAGCCAACATCTGAAACAAGAAATCATTCCTAGACAGCCTTGACACGGAAATGTGGTGAGATACTGTCACACAGGAAGTGCGTCCAATCAAGAAATCTCGTGGAGTGCACATTCAGATAGTGAACCAATCATAAATGATGGAGGCTGTGAGCCATAGTCACGTGATAACAAAACCATCGATAAATTGATGATGTAGATAGATAAGAAAATGAGAAAGTAGCTCTTTTGATGATTGAATATTGATGATAGTTGATTGAAGTAGTAATTGCTCGAAGACCACCGTAGGTGATCTCATTACACGGCAACGATAGAAAGAGAGACAGAGATAGAAAGGGGATGTATAGTGATCATGAGAGACAGAAAAGGTTGGGCGTAATAATGATTACACTGACGGCAAGACTATGGAAGAGAAAAAGAGAGAGAACGAAGGTAGAAAGAAAAATATAAAGAGACGAAGAGAGAGAGAGTATGGAATATAATAAGAGTGTAAGGAGGTAGCATAAATTTAGACAATAAAAATGTAGCAGACTTCTAGGACTCACATAATTAGATATATGATGTATTTTATAAAAATGAAAGTTGAGTTACCCTCCACGCCTTGCTAGCCGTATGGGGAATATTGTGCTAGTGACTGTTTTAGTCTTCCCCCATCGCCACGGGACAATTTTTGGATGATGTAGATACACACACACACACACACGCACACGCACACGCGCACACACACACACACACACACACACACACACAACAACAACAACACAAACAATGGGGGAAAAAATTACCATTTTTGAAATCATCAAAGAGGATGAGATTACCGTTTATGGAAGCAAAAAGTTCACAGAATGATGAGTTTCTACACAATGATGATGTCCACGCTAAATTATTAGAGACAGAACGATGAGTTTCTACACAATGATGATGTCCACACTAAAGTATTAGAGACAGAACGATGAGTTTCTACACAATGATGATGTCCACACTAAAGTATTAGAGACAGAACGATGAGTTTCTACACAATGATGATGTCCACACTAAAGTATTAGAGACTGAACGTTGAGTTTCTACACAATGATGATGTCCACACTAAAGTATTAGAGACAGAACGATTAGTTTCTACACAATGATGATGTCCACACTAAAGTATTAGAGACAGAACGATTAGTTTCTACACAATGATGATGTCCACACTAAAGTATTAGAGACAGAACGATGAGTTTCTACACAATGATGATATCCACACTAAAGTATTAGAGACAGAACGATGAGTTTCTACACAATGATGATGTCCACACTAAAGTATTAGAGACAGAACGATGAGTTGCTACACAATGATGATGTCCACGCTAAAGTATTAGAGACAGAACGATGAGTTTCTACACAATGATGATGTCCACACTAAAGTATTAGAGACTGAACGTTGAGTTTCTACACAATGATGATGTCCACACTAAAGTATTAGAGACAGAACGATTAGTTTCTACACAATGATGATGTCCACACTAAAGTATTAGAGACAGAACGATTAGTTTCTACACAATGATGATGTCCACACTAAAGTATTAGAGACAGAACGATGAGTTTCTACACAATGATGATATCCACACTAAAGTATTAGAGACAGAACGATGAGTTTCTACACAATGATGATGTCCACACTAAAGTATTAGAGACAGAACGATGAGTTTCTACACAATGATGATGTCCACGCTAAAGTATTAGAGACAGAACGATGAGTTTCTACACAATGATGATGTCCACACAAAAGTATTAGAGACAGAACGATTAGTTTCTACACAATGATGATGTCCACACTAAAGTATTAGAGACATAACGATGAGTTTCTACACAATGATGATGTCCACACTAAAGTATTAGAGACAGAACGATGAGTTTCTACACAATGATGATGTCCGCACTAAAGTATTAGAGACAGAACGATTAGTTTCTACACAATGATGAGGTCCATACAAAAGTATTAGCGGCCCAACGGTTAGTTCCTACCTAATGGTGATATCTACACTAAAGTGTTAGAAGCAGAACGGTTAGTTCCTACCCTAAATTGAGGTCTACACTAAAGTGCTAGCGGATCGACCTTTAGTTCCCACTCAATAATTTGGTCTACACTAAAGTGCTAGCTGACCGACCTTTAGTTCCCACTCAATGATTTGGTCTACACTAAAGTGTTAGCGAACCGACCTTTAGTTCCCACTCAATGATTTGGTCTATACTAAAGTGTTAGCGGACCGACCTTTAGTTCCCACTCAAAGATTTGGTCTACACTAAAGTGCTAGCGGACCGACCTTTAGTTCCCACTCAAAGATTTGGTCTACACTAAAGTGCTAGCGGACCGACCTTTAGTTCCCACTCAAAGATGAGAACTACACTAAAGTGCTTGCGGACCGACCTTTAGTTCCCACTCAAAGATTTGGTCTACACTAAAGTGCTAGCGGACCGACCTTTAGTTCCCACTCAATGATTTGGTCTACACTAAAGTGCTTGCGGACCGACCTTTAGTTCCCACTCAAAGATTTGGTCTACACTAAAGTGCTAGCGGACCGACCTTTAGTTCCCACTCAAAGATTTGGTCTACACTAAAGTGCTAGCGGACCGACCTTTAGTTCCCACTCAAAGATTTGGTCTACACTAAATTGCTAGCGGACCGACCTTTAGTTCCCACTCAATGATGAGAACTACACTAAATTGTTAGCGGACCGACCTTTAGTTCCCACTCAATGATAAGAACTACACTAAATTGTTAGCGGACCGACCTTTAGTTCCCATTCAATGATGAAAACTACACTAAATTGTTAGCGGACCGACCTTTAGTTCCCACTCAATGATGAGAACTACACTAAATTGTTAGCGGACCGACCTTTAGTTCCCAATGAAAGATTTGGTCTACACTAAAGTGCTAGCGGACCGACCTTTAGTTCCCACTCAATGATGAGAACTACACTAAATTGCTAGCGGACCGACCTTTAGTTCCCACTCAATGATGAGAACTACACTAAATTGGTAGCGGACCGACCTTTAGTTCCCACTCAATGATGAGAACTACACTAAATTGTTAGCGGACCGACCTTTAGTTCCCACTCAATGATGAAAACTACACTAAATTGCTAGCGGATCGACCTTTAGTTCCCAATCAAAGATTTGGTCTACACTAAAGTGCTAGCGGGCCGACCTTTAGTTCCCACTCAATGATGAGAACTACACTAAATTGTTAGCGGACCGACCTTTAGTTTCCACTCAAAGATTTGGTCTACATTAAGTGCTAGCGGACCGACCTTTAGTTCCCACTCAATGATGAGAACTACACTAAATTGTTAGGGGACCGACCTTTAGTTCCCACTCAATGATGAGAACTACACTAAATTGCTAGCGGACCGACCTTTAGTTCCCACTCAATGATAAGAACTACACTAAATTGTTAGCGGACCGACATTTAGTTCCCACTCAATGATGAGAACTACACTAAATTGCTAGCGGACCGACCTTTAGTTCCCACTCAATGATGAGAACTACACTAAATTGTTAGCGGACCGACCTTTAGTTCCCACTCAATGATGAGAACCACACTAAATTGTTAGCGGACCGACCTTTAGTTCCCACTCAATGATGAGAACTACACTAAATTGTTAGCGGACCGACCTTTAGTTCCCACTCAATGATGAGAACCACACTAAATTGTTAGCGGACCGACCTTTAGTTCCCACTCAAAGGTTTGGTCTACACTAAAGTGCAAGCGGACCGACCTTTAGTTCCCACTCAATGATGAGAACTACACTAAATTGTTAGCGGACCGACCTTTAGTTCCCACTCAAAGATTTGGTCTACACTAAAGTGCTAGCGGACCGACCATTAGTTCCCACTCAATGATGAGAACTACACTAAATTGTTAGCGGACCGACCTTTAGTTCCCACTCAATGATGAGAACTACACTAAATTGTTAGCGGACCGACCTTTAGTTCCCACTCAATGATGAGAACTACACTAAATTGCTAGCGGACCGACCTTTAGTTCCCACTCAATGATGAGAACTACACTAAACTGTTAACGGACCGACCTTTAGTTCCCACTCAATGATGAGAACTACACTAAATTGTTAGCGGACCGACCTTTAGTTCCCACTCAATGATGAGAACTACACTAAATTGTTAGCGGACCGACCTTTAGTTCCCACTCAATGATGAGAACTACACTAAATTGTTAGCGGACCGACCTTTAGTTCCCACTCAATGATGAGAACTACACTAAATTGTTAGCGGACCGACCTTTAGTTCCCACTCAATGATGAGAACTACACTAAATTGTTAGCGGACCGACCTTTAGTTCCCACTCAATGATGAGAACTACACTAAATTGTTAGCGGACCGACCTTTAGTTCCCACTCAATGATGAGAACTACACTAAATTGTTAGCGGACCGACCTTTAGTTCCCACTCAATGATGAGAACTACACTAAATTGTTAGCGGACCGACCTTTAGTTCCCACTCAACGATGAGAACTACACTAAATTGTTAGCGACCGAATGTTTAGTTTTTCTGCCTTCTGACCACTTGGCCAGAGTTTAATCCCCAACTAAGGGAAATATTGATGTTCCCATTCCCTCGATTGATGTTCCCATTCCCTCGATTGATGTTCCCATTCCCTCGATTGATGTTCCCATTCCCTCGATTGATGTTCCCATTCCCTCGTTATCTTTGTTCATCAGGCCTCTGGAAACACCTGAGACCTTATCTGGTTAATTGAGGAGGCCTGATGTGATACTGACCACATAACTCATAAATGTGCCAGTGATCATGAACAAGTGTATGTACTAACACCATACTCTACATACCCTTTACAACGTTAAATGTGTCTTTAGAGGTGGCTATAACCTTCAGAAGCAATAGTAGCAACAAAGAAAAAATATAATCGCTAAATTTGTCGCTTTTCTTTTCCAGAAAAAAATCCGGTACCCATTTAAGGCTGAGTGAACCCGGAAGTCGTCGATTGGGATCGAGCCCTACCCTTGTCCTTTGTAGTCCGGTTTACTAACCACTGAGCTATCGCGGCTCCCCTTTATTGTTTCTAATATTCCATCAATCTATCTTTTTCGTGGTAGGTCCTTAGGTCGCTCTTGCATCGTTTATTGAAGGCTCGTTTTCGTTTTTTTTCTTTGTCTTGTCACGTGGCCAAATAATTGTATATGTTGTTTCTATAATTGCTCAACTGCCTGTGCCAGTGGAATCATCCGAATTATCATCTCATCGAATATCCAAACAAGGAAAGGCAGTTGCAGTCCCCATCTCAGCAAACACAGCACACGTCAAAAGACATAAGGCATATTATAGCACCGACAGTGAATGCATCTGAACTGTCCTTCATCATACGATATCATCATTCAATGTAAGGAATCTTGATATAGAAACACCATCCGGATGAAACACACAGCTCACGGTGTGCACAGAGCACTACTCAGTAGCTCCAGCAGCAAGCTGGACTTGGAATATGAGGAAACTGCAACAAGGAACACTTTTCAGACAATGCCTCAGCGGCTCCCTGTCGTCTATCCGCCATATTGACCGGAAGTCCTGCCATTGTGGTCTTGCTTGTGAATTGTCATCAGTCACTAAACTTCCTAGGAAAAGACATCGCTCTCGTAAATGTAAATGAATCTAAAGGAACGCTGAAAATCAAAGGCCTAGATGAGCAAGGGAAATAATACTTACCTCAGTCGTAGACGTCTTTACTCTTTGTTTCAACTGAAAGTAAAAAGTTTTAAAAGAAGTGTTTAAATTTAACGGGATACGATCAGAAAAGTAGAAAATGAAATGAGTTTAATATTATGTTATAACGAGCCGATTCTATAATAATAACAATGTATGAACGTGTGTAAGGGGAGGGTCTCAAGGCAAGACACCGGTCTCGAGACAGAGAGGTCGTGAGTTAAAATCTCGGCTGGACTAGTTGAAATTTTAATTTATGATTTCTCTCTGCGGCAACAATCCCTGGTCTCAGCTGCGAGGCCCGGCTTGAAACGTCAATTACTCATCGAAGGGAAAAATATGAGCACCTTCGAAGATGGCGTTATCTGCTTGAGAGGGACCCCTGAGCACATGGCTGCCGGTCAAGAACGTATTGACACGCAACATTCAGTTCCCCAGTTTCTTGTGAGCCAGGAGTGAAATCTGGCGAACATAAAACAAAAATGTGTAATGTATAGAAAGAGAGTAATACTACATGTGTTACACTACAGAATCGGCTATATATCATTTACTTACTTTTATTAATTTCTTTTTAAATATTTACATCTGGAGAGAAGATATGCATAAATGGTTATATATAGACAGAGAAGCGATAAAGCTGACGATAGTGAGAATTAGGTCAAGAACAAAATTGAAAAAGGGTAATGTTAAATTTGTACATATATTCTTGCTTGTATTCGCCTAATGACTAAAGGAATACAGCTTCTTATCATCCGCCCTTAAGAGGACGTTAAGTGGGCGTGTCTGTGTTGTGTTGTAGTTTGCAGTAAAACTGTGATATTTGCGCCTTTCGGCCCAATACATCCGACTTCAGCATGTTATCTTTGAGTACCGGGTTGTCTTCCCTCTTCGATCCCTACTCGCTTGGTCAGACTAGACAGGTTAGTCTGTTACTGGAGGCACCACGAGAGGTAGAGTGGGGTCTGGATGTTTCTGGTTCACCGATCCTGTCACAAGCCATCGGCTGTGGGTCGCTGACAATATTCAGCTCTGCTGCTGGGAAGCGACTTTGTCTCCTTTTTACAGATATAAAAGATGACAGAAAAGAAACCGACGTTACGGCCAGAACTGGCTTTCTACATGAACACAGACAACATACACGAGCATACATGCAATTTAAAATGTAAGAGGAATACTTTTCTTATCTATTACAGTGACCGTTTCACCAGTCAATGAAAGAGACATGTTTTAATCTCATAAAAACTCAACTAACTTAACACGAGAGATAACAAAGTGTTTAATAAATTGTTCCACAAGACATTAGGACATAGCAAAGAATCAAATAATGGTTCAACGACAAGGGAGATATATAATGAGTTAAAATGTAACAACACACTTCTGTTTTTTTTTTCTTGCTGTTTTAAATTGTTAAATTGTCAGAAATCCGAATAACGAGGTTTTGATAATAGTTCATGGAAACGCTTGTGATTTAGAAACTCACTTACCACTTGGAATCTCATTCTTCTTCTACTTCCATTCAACGACTAATCTTCTTCATCGCCTGTTCTTAAAACAACGTTAAGTGGGCGTGAATATGTTGTATCTTTAATTTACAACAAGTAGCGGTAATTGCGTCTATTGACCACACACATTTGTCTTCAACATTGCCATTTTATATATTGGATTGTTTTTATCCTATGATCCCTACTCGCTTGTCCGACTGATTAGTCTGTTTTCAGGGACACCCCTGGGAGGTGGAGTAGAGTGTAGACCATTTGGATTGTTCGTGAATCCTGACGTAAGCAGTCAGCTATAAGTCGTTGCCCTATTCGTTTCTGCAGCTTAGAGCATCTTAGCCTCCATTACTTGGATTAACTAGTAAGGGTTTGTATCGTAACTATTGTGGAGTAGGTACGATTCATCTTGGTGGAAATGTATAGTTCTTGAAGATCACGAGGTCCTGGGGCGTATTTGTTTTTTATTGAGCAGTACAAAACACACATACACACACACAGAGTGAGTGATAAAGAGTGAGAGAGAGAGAGAGAGAGAGAGAGAGAAAGAGAGAGAGAGAGAGAAAGAGAGAGAGAGAGAAAGAGAGAGAGAGAGAGAGAAAGAGAGAAAGAGAGAGAGAGAGAAAGAGAGAGAGAAAGAGAGAGAGAGCATGTAGATAATACTGGAATTAATCACCACCAACATTATAGCAATTATCAATAATGTTCTTACTAAATACACAACCGGTGTTACCCACAGTAGCCCAAACTCTGAAGCTGAAAGTTTTGCCGCGAGAATGTCCCGTACATATAGTCCTCTTCTTGACTTGTATGTACCGCGTGATGACGCGGATATGGGAAATGACAATATTCTCATAAATGAAATGCTCAAACACATTATCTTGTGTCCTCAAGTGATCCAGAACAAACAGGAACTCTTTGATAGGACATGTCCTCAAGTGATCCAGAACAAACAGGAACTCTTTGATAGGACAATGAACGGAATTCCAGTGAATGGAAAGTTGCCCAAGAACAGTCAGGTATAGAAGGGGAGACAATTTCGTGATCAAGAATTACCAGAAATAGGCTGACAACTTCTATAATGTGCCCCCATCTCAATAAAACTACAGAATGCGACCCAGTAAATAATTTGTCTTCGCTTGTCCTGTAACAAAACTGACATAAGTACTGCAACACAACTGACATAAGTCTAACACAACTCACATAAGTCCTGTAACACAACTGACATAAGTCCTGCAACACAACTGACATAAGTCATGTAACACAACTGACATAAGTCCTGCAACACACCTGACATAAGTCTAACACAACTCACATAAGTCCTGTAACACAACTGACATAAGTCCTGCAACACAGCTGACATAAGTCTAACACAACTCACATCAGTCCTGTAACACAACTGACATACGTCCTGTTAAACAACTCACATAAGTCCTGTAACACACACAACTAACATATGTCCTGTAACACAACTGACATACGTCCTACAACACAACTGACATAATTCCTGAAACACAACTAACATAAGTCCTGTAACACAACTGACATACGTCCTGCAACACAACTGACATAAGTCCTGTAACACAACTCACATAAGTCCTGTAACACAACTGACATAAGTCATGTAACACAACTCACATTAGTCCCGCAACACAAATGACATATGTCCGGTAACAGCTGACATATGTCCTGTAACACAACTAACATAAGTCCTGTAATGCAACTAGCATATGTCCTGTAACACAACTCACACAAGTCATGTAACACAACGGATGTAGGTCCTGTCACACAACACACATAATAATCCTATACATATGCAACTTGGCATATCTCTTACAAAAGGAACTTTCATGTTTTCTCACCACGTCTCTCAAAGTGTTTTATTCACACATACACACACACACACACACACATACACACACACACACACATACACACACACACACACACACACACAACACAAACACACAGCTCTAAAAAATTCTCTCAATACACAAATCACTCAATTCCCCCTCACTACACAAATTACATAATTCTTCTTCAGTACAAAAATTACACAATTCTTCTTCAATACACAAATTACACAATTCTTCTTCAATACACAAATTACACAATTCTTCTTCAATACACAAATTACACAATTCCTCCTCAATACACAAATTACACAATTCTTCTTCAATACACAAATTACACAATTCTTCTTCAATACACAAATTACACAATTCTTCTTCAATACACAAATTACACAATTCCTCCTCAATACACAAATTACACAATTCCTCCTCAATACACAAATTACACAATTCCTCCTCAATACACAAATTACACAATTCCTCCTCAATACACAAATTACACAATTCCTCCTCAATACACGAATCACACAACAGCCCATCAATGCACAAATCACACAACAGACCATCAATGCACAAATCACACAACAGCTCCTCAATACACAAATTACACAATCCCTCACAATAGACAAATCACACACTTTCCCTTTAATGCACAAATCACACAATTCCTCACAATAGACAAATCACACAATTTCCCCTCTATACACAAATCACACAATTCCCCACAATAGACAAATCACACAATTTCCCCTCTATACACAAATCACACAATTCCTCACAATAGACAAATCACACAATTTCCCCTCTATACACAAATCACACAACAGCCTCTCAATACAGAAATCACACAACTTCCCGTCAATGCACAAATCACACAATTCCCCCTCAATATACAAATCACTCAACTCCTCCTCAATACACAAATCAAACAACAACCCCTCAACACACAAATCACACAATTCCCCCTCAATACACAAATCACACAACAGCCACTCAATGCACATATCACACAATTTTCTCTCAATGCACAAATCATACAATTCCACCTCAATATACAAATCACACAATTCCCCTTCAATGCACAAATCACACTATTCCCCTTCAATGCACAAATCACACTATTCCCCTTCAATGCACAAATCACACTATTCCCTCTCAGTACAAAAATTACACTATTCCCCCTCAGTACAAAAATCACATAGTTCCCCCTCAATACACAAATCACACAATTCCCCCTCAGTACTCATGTTACACAATGCTAACATAAATCACGAAATGCCCCATTCAAACAGCTCACAGAATGTCACCTTCACATACAAAGCACATCATGTCCCTTATATAGGTAGCTCCCATGATGTCTCCAACATACAAAAACAAGACAACATTTTCAGCTCTAGAACCAACAAAAGTCAACCCACATCCCGAATTGATGGAAAATGTTTTTCGGTAACATACCAAACCATATCAAAGAGTCAAACTAATTTGCGTGTCTTTTATTCCTGCCTCCGTTAATTAAGCCATTGTGGTCTTGCAATATGTGGTTGGCAAAAAAAAGTTGCAAGGATCGTTGTGATAAAATTAAAACTAGTCAGGCAATAGGATCAAGCCACTTGTAACTGAAACTGTTGAAGCGGTCATGCATGAACATAACTCGATGCGGCGCTCAGTTAAACACATGTTGCAGTTCACGGACTGTGACTACCAACAATCAAGGTAACTAAATGACAAGAACAGGATAACCGGGCGCATTGGAATATTGGTATCGTTTAATTAGAGTGAGGTGCCATAAGCGATTCCTGCGCGAACGGCTGGTGGTGTTTATTGTTGAAGCTTATCTCTGATGGTCGAGGGAAACGTGCGACATATAGTTTTGTGAGTAAGTGGCAAGCAGGTGGTTTCTACACACGTTGATTGTATCGTTTTGTAGAAGTAGACGGGTGAATTCGATTAATATTTGTGATATGGTTCAATGAAGATCGACAGAATCACTTCAAACGATCACCAAAGGTATAGCCTTACATGCAGTCGCTCATGCACGCTGCCGTGCCAACTCACGGACTCAATCTCACAATCAGACATTCATACTTCCTGAACACACTCACGCACATTAGCAACCACGAATAGATAATCAGAAACAAACACGTACGATGCATACACCCACGCACGAGTCAAGTCGTGTGCCGCCTCCATATCGATATCTGACAGCAGTGCACCTATAGATTGTCATGGTCCTTTCTTTCTAGTAGTGAATTGTAACAGGTTCTTATTCATAATTCTTTTTTTAGATATCACTATCATTTTCCCACTTTCAACAATTCCATAGACGGTCAAGCGGCGCTGCTGGTCGCAAAAGCTTGAAGTAGCGTTGAAGTGACGATGCTTATTGCAAAAGTTTGAAGTAGCGTTGAAGTGACGATGCTTGTAAAAACTTGATGGACAATTTGAAGTGACGATGCTTGTTGCAAAAACTTTTGAAGTAGCGTTTGAAGTGACGATGCTTGTCACAAAAACTTGAAGTAGCGTTTGAAGTGACGATGCTTGTTGTAAAAACTTGAAGTAGCGTTTGAAGTGACGATGCTTGTTGTAAAAACTTGAAGTAGCGTTGAAGTGACGATGCTTGTCACAAAAACTTGAAGTAGCGTTTGAAGTGACGATGCTTGTTGTAAAAACTTGAAGTAGCGTTGAAGTGACGATGCTTGTTGTAAAAACTTGAAGTAGCGTTGAAGTGACGATGCTTATTGTAAAAACTTGAAGTAGCTTTGAAGTGACGATGCTTGTCACAAAAACTGAATCAGCGTTTGAAGTGACAATGCTTGTCACAAAAACAGAATTAGAGTTTGAAGTGACAATGCTTGTCACAAAAACTGAATTAGCGTCTGAAGTGACAATGCTTGTCACAAAAACTGAAATAGCGTCTGAAGTGACAACGCTTGTCACAAAAACTTGAAGTAGCGTTTGAAGTGACGATGCTTGAACTCCAATTCTAGAGATCGTGACTTGTCTCTCTCTCTCCCCCCCCCACTCCCAATGACCCCAGATTTCAAAGTAGATGAGTGGTCTTATGTTCAGTTTGACACTTTAAAAAAACTGTAAAAATGAACAATTTTGCAAGAAATGTGAAAATGGTCAAGAGTAGGCTGTGTACTGCTATCTGGACAAACGTCAAAAATAAATGTCTACCTATAGTCCGTTTCATAACTCGTGCCCAACTTTTAAAATCGATATATTTTTAACCGCTTTTTGTAAGTTCTTCAATATTTGCATGTAAAGTTATAATGATTAGAACCCAACAGGGAATTAATTTCATTAAAAAAAACATTTGGTTATTATTGTTGCTTATTTGATTTATATAAATTTATAACGACCGATTGATGTAGAAAAAACTCTCATTGATGTAGAAAAAACTTAATGTTTACAGTATTTTAAGTTAAAAATAGCGAGTAAAATTCCATACACGGTCAAATTGACGTGTTTGCACGCTTTCAACGTGGGTTTTCTGACACAATTAGACACTTGTAAAAAACGCGAGACATTGTGTGTTCCATTTCCGTTCATTCAGCGGGAAAGACGTGGAACGATAACATTTATCATGAGTCTTAAAACAAAATTCTGCAGTTTACAAAACACCGCAATAAAAATGTATGGCTATTTTTGCAAAGAGGCTAAACGAGGAAGATTATTTCATTCTTTAGAAAACCATGAGAATAGGACAAGACACATTTTGGATTTATCTAAACGGTCATTTAATCGCTGGATTCAAGCACGTGACCGTCAATGTTTCAAATATACAAAATCACAAGGAAGAGCAAACATGTTGGATAATTTCGACAGTGAACTTATTAGAAGTGAAATTCGCAAAATGTTGGGTATGAATGAAACTGTTACAATAAGAAAATTAAAAGTATCGCTGAAAAAGAACAACAGTATTGAAATATCAAAGTCTACATTATGGAGGATTGTGAGAGCTGCAGGCTTTACATTCAGAAAGTATTCCAATGGACGAAACATCATCTGTGAGAAGCCACATATAGTAGTCATGAGAAGCAAGTACTTACGTGAAGTAAAAGAGGTGCGCAAATTGGATGAAACATGGATCAATGCTCACCACACTAACCAAAGGGAATGGCAGTCATCAGATGGAAAGATTAAGAGATTAATACCTAGCAGCAAAGGGCAGCGCTTGATAATTGCTCATGCAGGTAGTCGACAACATGGACTAATACAGAATGCAGAGCTCATTTTTCTTTCAAAATCCATAGACAATCGGGATTATCACTCTGAGATGAATGGTCACATATTTAGACATTGGATTGAAAAATTCTGTTCTCCCATCACTAGATCGACCATCTTGCCTAATAATGGACAATGCAGCGTATCACAACATTGTTGCACTTGAAGATAAAGTCCCGACGTCATCCAGTACAAAAGATGCTATTAAGATATGGCTCACAAAGGAGCACATACAATTTAATAACATGTACTTAAAACCTGAATTACTATCTCTAGTAAAGCAAAAACAGAGGACAACGATTTTTCAAATAGATAAGATTATCCAAGAGCACGGTCATATAAGTTTGAGGCTGCCACCTTACCATGCTCATTTAAATCCAATAGAACTAATCTGGGCAAAATTAAAAGGACAAGTGGCAGATGAAAATACAACATTCAAAATATGCGATGTAAAGACTCTTGCTAATCTCGCTTTATTAAATATAGACAAAGAGTATTGGGCTAAATGTGAAGACCACGTCTTAAAACAGGAAGAGGAATATTGGAAAAATGATGGTTTGTGGAATGTTCAACCCCAAACAGTTATTAATCTTTTAGACTCTTATGATTCAGAATGAAAGTATATAGCCCCCACAATGTTGGCCCCTATATTACCTTAAATTAGTTCAACAAACGGTCCTTTTCAGGACCACACAACTATGAAAATTGGACATACAGGTATACCTTGATATTATCGTCCGTCCTCGAACTGAGCAGACAATAATTCTCCTGGTGTTTTGTCTTATCCAGTTATTTCCCCATTACGGCCACGCTTTTACCCAGTGAAAATTAATCATAGACCAGCAACTACGGTAATTTCTATTCTTTAGGGCTTAACAATTTACAATTTTGACAAACATCAAAGAAATTCGCTGCTTTAAGAAAACTGCAGCTGCAAGATATTTGTTAAATATACATTTAAAGGGTCTTTTGCATTCTAATAACATTTGGAAAATTTCAACAGTTTTTAACAAACGGTTAGAGAGTAATAGCGTTTTGAAGTTGGGCACATGATTTGAAACGAACTATAGTCCTATAGTGAATACTAGCGTGTTGCAGCATCTCTGGAAATGAGTAAATAGATGAACTCGCAAAAGCAGGTAGGAGCCTTCAACAGTCCAGCCAGCCCAGAGTCTCAAAGAAATAAAAAAAAAACATCCTGAAGCAAGCTAAGAAAACAGAATGGAGGTAAATGCATGGAAAATTTGAGCCAGAACATGACAACTTAAACAAACTTAGCAGACATGAGCAGACCAAGATATTCAGACTCAGAACATGTTGTTGTGGCCTCAAAGCACATCTACACAAGATAGGACTCAGGGACGTTGCAACATGTGACTGACGAGCAGCCAAACAAACTGCAGATCATATACTACAGGAGTGTAGCACTCCAAACTCCCAGAGCATACTCTACAGGAGTGTAGCACTCTAAACATTCAGAGCATATACTACAGGAGTGTAGCACTCTAAACATCCAGAGCATACACTACAGGAGTGTATCACTCTAAACATCCAGAGCATACACTACAGGAGTGTAGCACACTAAACACCCAGAGCATACACTACAGGAGTGTAGCACATTAAACATCCAGAGCATACACTATAGGAGTGTAGCACTCTAAACACCCAGAGCATATACTACAGGAGTGTAGCACTCTAAACACCCAGAGCATACACTACAGGAGTGTAGCACTCTAAACACCCAGAGCATATACTACAGGTGTGTAGCACTCTAAACACCCAGAGCATACACTACAGGAGTGTAGCACTCTAAACACCCAGAGCATAGACTACAGGAGTGTAGCACACTAAACACCCAGAGCATACACTACAGGAGTGCAGCACACTAAACATCCAGAGCATATACTACAGGAGTGCAGCACTCTAAACATCCAGAGCATATACTACAGGAGTGCAGCACACTAAACATCCAGAGCATATACTACAGGAGTGCAGCACTCTAAACATCCAGAGCATATACTATAGGAGTGCAGCACACTAAACATCCAGAGCATATACTACAGGAGTGCAGCACACTAAACATCCAGAGCATATACTACAGGAGTGCAGCACTCTAAACATCCAGAGCATATACTACAGGAGTGCAGCACTCTAAACATCCAGAGCATATACTACAGGAGTGCAGCACACTAAACATCCAGAGCATATACTACAGGAGTGCAGCATTCTAAACATCCAGAGCATATACTACAGGAGTGTAGCACTCTAAACACCCAGAGCATATACTATAGGAGTGCAGCACACTAAACATCCAGAGCATATACTATAGGAGTGCAGCACACTAAACATCCAGAGCATATACTACAGGAGTGTAGCACTCTAAACATCCAGAGCATATACTACAGGAGTGCAGCACACTAAACATCCAGAGCATATACTATAGGAGTGCAGCACACTAAACATCCAGAGCATATACTACAGGAGTGTAGCACTCTAAACACCCAGAGCATACACTACATGATTGCAGCACTCTAAACACCCAGAGTATACACTACATGATTGCAGCACTCTAAACACCCAGAGCATACACTACAGGAGTGCAGCACTCTAAACACTCAGAGCATACACTACATGATTGCAGCACTCTAAACACCCAGAGCATACACTATATGATTGCAGCACTCTAAACACCCAGAGCATCCACTACATGATTGCAGCACTCTAAACACCCAGAGCATACACTACATGATTGCAGCACTCTAAACACCCATAGCATCCACTACATGATTGCAGCACTCTAAACACCCAGAGCATACACTACATGATTGCAGCACTCTAAACACCCAGAGCATACACTACATGATTGCAGCACTCTAAACACCCAGAGCATACACTACATGATTGCAGCACTCTAAACACCCATAGCATCCACTACATGATTGCAGCACTCTAAACACCCAGAGCATACACTACATGATTGCAGCACTCTAAACACCCAGAGCATACACTACATGATTGCAGCACTCTAAACACCCATAGCATCCACTACATGATTGCAGCACTCTAAAGACCCTAAGAACACAAATATGGCCCACAGAAACAACCGTACACGACAAACTATGGGGAACCGGTGAGGACATCAAACGCATCGTCTTCTTTGTGATCCAAGCTGGTCTAAATGTCTAAATGTCTAAATGTCTAAATGTTTAAATGTCTAAATGTCTAAATGTCTAAATGTTTAAATGTCTAAATGTCTAAATGTCTAAATGTCTAAATGTTTAAATGTCTAAATGTCTAAATGTCTAAATGTCTAAATGTCTAAATGTCTAAATGTCTAAATGTCTAAATGTCTAAATGTCTAAATGTCTAAATGCAATAGCTGATGTCCGAAGAAGGAGAAGAAGGAGAAGAAGGAGAAGAAGAAGGAGAAGAAAATGTTTAACATCTTTACAATAGTTAACAATTGTTGGTCTAAAACACTCCTAGAGAGTTATCAACGGTGTTGCAGAGTCCATGTTAATATTACCGTGTAATCCGAAAAGAGATCAGTGTGATTGGAGTCTAGTGATGACTGTAACGTGACAAAGACAATTATACAATCTCAGATCTTGGACAGAATGTCACGCATTTTTCAATGAAACCATAAAGGTGTACTAAGTCATTCTGTGAACGACCATCATCATTGTACTCGATTATTGGCCTTTTGCTCATCTATGGTTTTTCTGTTCACAAAGATTTCATTAACATAGGACACAGAGCACAAACTCCGTAATACCGGCGAAACTGTCGGAGGTTTCAGGTAGCTGGTTGATATTATTAAAATAATGATAAAACTATACGAAATATTAATTATTATATTAAATATTTGACCATTTCTTTCTAATATATATTATCATCAACAGCTTTCTTCAGATTGATTTCTCTGTCTGAATACATCTCTTCAATATTTACCATCATCGACAACTATTTTCAGGTTGATTTCTCTGTCTGAATACATCTCTTCAATATTTACCATCATCGACAACTATTTTCAGGTTGATTTCTCCGTATGAATACATCTCTTCAATATTTACCATTATCGACAACTATTTTCAGGTTGATTTCTCCGTCTGAATACATCTCTTCAATATTTACCATCATCGACAACTATTTTCAGGTTGATTTCTCCGTCTGAATACATCTCTTCCATATTTACCATTATCGACAACTATTTTCAGGTTGATTTCTCCGTCTGAATACATCTCTTCCATATTTACCATTATCAACAACTATTTTCAGGTTGATTTCTCCGTCTGAATACATCTCTTCAATATTTACCATCATCAACAACTATTTTCAGGTTGATTTCTCCGTCTGAATACATCTCTTCCATATTTACCATTATCAACAACTATTTTCAGGTTGATTTCTCAGTCTGAATACATCTCTTCCATATTTACCATTATCAACAACTATTTTCAGGTTGATTTCTCCGTCTGAATACATCTCTTCCATATTTACCATCATCAACAACTATTTTCAGGTTGATTTCTCAGTCTGAATACATCTCTTCCATATTTACCATTATCAACAACTATTTTCAGGTTGATTTCTCCGTATGAATAGATCTCTTTAATATTTACCATCATCGACAACTATTTTCAGGTTGATTTCTCCGTATGAATAGATCTCTTTAATATTTACCATCATCGACAACTATTTTCAGGTTGATTTCTCCGTCTGAATACATCGCTTCAATATTTACCATCATCGACAACTATTTTCAGGTTGATTTCTCTTCAATATCTGTTATCCTCGGCACTTATGTTCAGCTGCCCGCTATTAGAAGCTGAACACGTTGCGTCTCTGTCCACCATCTTTTGAGTGCTCTTCAAGTTAGAAATTCCAAAAAATCCGTTGTTGGAAGTTGCTGCCCACTTCAATTCCTTCGCTACGTTTTTCCGTCGCCATTTCCTCCTAAGACACAAACTAAAGCCTCTCAACTCGTGAGTACTTTCAGTAGCTCACGTCACGTGTGATCAACTAGTTAGTTCCGTGTCGTATGGCTTATCTCTCCATGTCTATATCAACCTTAATCCCGTTACTGTGACATCATTGCATGCGTGGGCATATATTTTCTTACTTTCTATCGGGTCTTCCTTCTAGATTTCTCTGCCGTCATGTCAGATACTGTGACAACGCTAATACAGTCTATAGTTTTAAACTCTTAATGGGGTCTGGTTGGTCTCGAGGCAAGACGTCGGCCTCGTGACAGAGAGGTCGTGGGTTCAAATCCTGGCTACAACAGGAATTTTTATTCCGATTTAATAATAATAATTATTAATAATATTTATATGTATATAAATTAATAATAATAATAATTTAGTAATACCGATTTCAGTACCTCCGAAGTCGGAGTTATCTGCCTGTGCTGCGAGTGACCCCTGTGCACACGGCTGCCAGGGAAAAACGGATTAACACGCAAAATTAAGTTCCTAGTTTCTAGGGACCTCGTCAGAGGTAAAAAGCTGAACGCAAAAAAAAAACTCGTAATGCTTCCCTTCTTGAATTACGTTTTAGTGGCAGTGTGGTGACGACGTTTTAGTGGCAGTGTGGTGACTACGTTTTAGTGGAAGTGTGGTGACTACGTTTTAGTGGTAGTGTGGTGACTACGTTTTAGTGGTAGTGTGATGACTACGTTTTAGTGGCAGTGTGGTGACTACGTTTTAGTGGTAGTGTGGTGACTACGTTTTAGTGGTAGTGTGATGACTACGTTTTAGTGGCAGTGTGGTGACTACGTTTTAGTGGCAGTGTGGTGACTACGTTTTAGTGGCAGTGTGATGACTACGTTTTAGTGGTAGTGTGATGACTACGTTTTAGTGGCAGTGTGATGACTACGTTTTAGTGGCAGTGTGGTGACTACGTTTTAGTGGTAGTGTGATGACTACGTTTTAGTGGCAGTGTGGTGACTACGTTTTAGTGGCAGTGTGATGACTACGTTTTAGTGGTAGTGTGATGACTACGTTTTAGTGGCAGTGTGGTGACTACGTTTTAGTGGCAGTGTGATGACTACGTTTTAGTGGTAGTGTGATGACTACGTTTTAGTGGCAGTGTGGTGACTACGTTTTAGTGGCAGTGTGATGACTACGTTTTAGTGGCAGTGTGGTGACTACGTTTTAGTGGCAGTGTGATGACTACGTTTTAGTGGCAGTGTGGTGACTACGTTTTAGTGGCAGTGTGGTGACTACGTTTTAGTGGCAGTGTGGTGACTACGTTTTAGTGGCAGTGTGATGACTACGTTCTGATAGAGAATGACACTACGAAATGTGTGATTTGTTGAAATTTGATGGGTGTACTAACAAACACAGTCCGAGTACAATAACCATGGTCATGTACACAAGAACAGGTGGCTAATGTTTGACTGGAACGAACAAGTGGCTAATGTTTGTCTGGAACGAACAAGTGGCTAATGTTTGTCTGGAACGAACAAGTGGCTAATGTTTGACTGGAACGAACAAGTGGCTAATGTTTGTCTGGAACGAACAAGTGGCTAATGTTTGTCTGGAACGAACAAGTGGCTAATGTTTGTCTGGAACGAATAAATGGCTAATGTTTATCTGGAACAAATAAGTGGCTTTTATCTTTGTTTTTTTTAGTAACGAAGTCGCAATGGAGCAATGGTCAATTGCTCAACTGAGTAGTAGTAATTTGGTTCGATTCTGTTCAACTTGTGTATAGGGTATTTTTATATTCGAGATAGACAGTCCTGGCGTAATGCCGACCATTTTAATTTATTAAAAGTGCCAAATTTAAAATCCAAGCTGGTATGGTTCGATGTCAAAATGCTACTTTCTAGTTGACTCCTCAGTTAAAATGTGTACCTGCCCGAAATAGTTTGGAGCGCCAACAATTAATACAGCGAGCATCCTCATCTCTCCATTTCTTTATGTATTTTAGAATAGTTGTGTTTTGAACCTGATGAAAGCTTCTGCCGAAACGTCGTAATTTGTCTTGTATTTCTACTAGTTTAGCAACTTTATACCGTTTTGTGTTTATTTGACATTTCCTCATTTACAGAAATGCAGTGAATGAAAGCTAAAACGTTAATGTCCAAAACTATACCACGTGATACTACCTCTAATTTATTGTTAATTTACCGTATTTCTTCCCATCTACGTCATTCTCAAGGGAAAAAAAAATTGAGAACTAAACCAAGTGTACTTAAATAATTGAACACATAGAAAAAGTCAAAGAAATAATAAAAAGAGGCAGAAAATTAGACATAACAAGATCGCAAAGTACCACCGTGAGAAAAGAGGGCCCCAGTTTCAGATAAATCCGCCACTCTACGGTAACGACGATTTACGACGTGTGTGTGACCATAAAAAGACTTGAAAACACATAAATGCCAGCACATACTTACGACCTTCTTGTGTGACGTCTCGGCAGATTTCACTCAAGGATTTTGCACCTATCGTTTCTTTAATATCTTGACATACATTTATGGTTTGTCGTTTTATGTTCGCCCGACGGAACTGCAATCAAGGTGAAGACAAAAGTACAAGGTCAATGAATCAATTGTTACAGAATTTGAGCTCTGTAACCAGTTACAAGAGTCACTGTAATCTAGTAGAATGGTTACAAGAACCAACATTCGCTATTTCTGCTTCCTCTTCTTTTCTTCAAATTCGTTCCTCTACTATATCCATGATGTGAGATGAAATGAGTTAGACAACTGAGATGAAATGAGTTGGACAACTGAGATGAAATGAGTTGGACAACTGAGATGAAATCAGTTGGACAACTGAGATGAAATGAGTTGGACAACTGAGATGAAATCAGTTGGACAACTGAGATGAAATGAGTTAGACAACTGAGATGAAATGAGTTAGACAACTGAGATGAAATGAGTTAGAAAACTGAGATGAAATGAGTTAGACAACTGAGATGAAATGAGTTAGACAACTCAGATGAAATGGGTTGGACAACTGAGATGAAATCAGTTGGACAACTGAGATGAAATGAGTTAGACAACTGAGATGAAATGAGTTTGACAACTGAGATGAAATGAGTTAGACAACTCAGATGAAATGGGTTGGACAACTGAGATGAAATGAGTTAGACAACTCAGATGAAATGGGTTGGACAACTGAGATGAAATGAGTTGGACAACTGAGATGAAATCAGTTGGACAACTGAGATGAAATGAGTTGGACAGCTGAGATGAAATGAGTTGGACAACTCAGATGAAATGAGTTAGACAACTGAGATGAAATGAGTTAGACAACTGAGATGAAATGAGTTAGAAAACTGAGATGAAATGAGTTAGACAACTGAGATGAAATGAGTTAGACAACTCAGATGAAATGGGTTGGACAACTGAGATTAAATCAGTTGGACAACTGAGATGAAATGAGTTAGACAACTGAGATGAAATGAGTTTGACAACTGAGATGAAATGAGTTAGACAACTCAGATGAATTGGGTTGGACAACTGAGATGAAATGAGTTAGACAACTCAGATGAAATGGGTTGGACAACTGAGATGAAATCAGTTGGACAACTGAGACGAAATGAGTTAGACAACTGAGATGAAATGAGTTGGACAAATGAGATGAAAGGATAAACACGAATGATAGGAAACAGCCTGTGAGATAAGATCAGAAATTAGGAAATGAGAAAAACGCTAGGAATAGCCCCCACCATAGAATATGTAAAGAAACAACAGATAAAATGGTATGTCCACGTTACAAGGCAGAGTGATCATAATACAGCACTACGAGCCCTCATTAAATGTTTCTAGAACACAAGACCCAGTGGTCGACCACGAAAAATATAGATCAATGGAATATTAGAAGCAAAGAAAACAACAGCAACAGAGGCGAACATAAGAGAAAAGGACCACAAAATATATCTCCCCTCGATGCTGAAAGGCAAATCAGGAAGGAAAGCAAAGAAGATCACATCCATTCTCTTATTCCTGCTCTTATATTATCTTCTCTTCCTACTACAGTTTCTATCTATTTCATTAGCATTGTAGTAACAGTTCTGGTAGTGGCGGTATTGATAGTTGTAGCAATGGTCATGACGGTCCGGTTGCATCAGTTGGGATTTTTATTTGTGATTTCTCTATGCGGCAACCACCCCCGGTCTCAGCAAGCGAGACCCAGCTTGAAACGTCAATTACTCATGGACGGGAAAAATATGAGTACCTACAAATATGGAGTCTTTGGTACGACTAACGGAAGTACCACTATTACCACTATCGCTGCTTCCAATACCGCAACCGTTGCTATCTCTTCCGCAACCGCTAGTACCACAACTGAAACTGCTACCACCAATTCCTCACACGCTACTACCACGACCTCGACTAATACAACTACAACTACCAGTAGAGCATCTACCAATGCCGCCTACTACCACTACTGCAACCGCTAACACCACTAACGCAACCGCTACTACCAGAATCGCCACTACCACTACCGATATTACCATTGCCGCTACTACCACTACCATCACTACTGCTACCGCTACTGTCATTATCGCTACTATCACTGCCGCTACTACCACTTGAAATCTTAAAAATTCATTTCAAGATATAAAAAAAATTATTGTGCACACAAATTTTCGTTTACTTTTTTCTATCTCTCTCTGCTTTTCTCTCACTCTCTCTCTCTCTCTCTCTGCCTGTTAACTTCTCCCCCCTCTGTATAACGCACATCTTCTTCTTCTACCTTTCAGCTCCCTGTGGAGCATAGACCGTCAAAAAACACTTTCCAAGCCGTTCTGATTCTTGCCATTCTTTCAAGATCATTCCATAGACATCTCTTAGACAGAGATCCCTTATCTTTCCGGGATGACGGATTTACTTTTATTCTTTTTCTTTGACTTGTCCATGTTTGTGAAGTTTTTTTTTCGGTTTATTTATTTTGCAGTACAGGATAGCCAGTCCCATGTCCAACCCTCCTTAGCCGCCTCTTACGAACATACCTGGTAGGGAACAGCGTCACTATTCTTTACTCCTCTTTCGGGCCCCGGCAGCGCACGCGCTATATAACGCACATACACAACACATATTGTGCTTGAATATGTGGGAGCTACTATATGTTTGAATGTACGTGTCAGTGAACATAAATAGACAATACTACTGTCGGTCATAGAGGACGCTTTCTTGCCGTGGCATCTATAAATGTCTGGTATTGACGAATTAATGACTCCACAGTGCGGATGTGGAATGTAAGGTTAACTAACGCACATCGACTCATAGTCATGGTCTACAACAGTCGTAATGCTCAGAGGTGGAGCGTAGTTGAGAGCGATTAAGGAAGATAGAAGAGTGAAGAAATGAGAGATAATAAATAGAGAAGAAATTAATATGGAGGGTAATGAGAGAACGGGAGATGGAAAAGAAAGTGAGACAGGAGGAGAGAGATAGTGAAAGAAAGAATGGAGGGTAATAGGGAGTGAGTGAGGAGAGAAGGAGAGAGAAACCAAGGAAGAGAGTTGGGAGAGACGGAGCGTGAGAGAGAAGCGAGTAAAGGAGACAAGGGAGAGAGAGTGCGAGGAGAGTGAGAGAATATTTATAAAAGAGTGGAGAAAAGGAGAGGAGAATGTTAAAAGGAAACACGATAAAAGGGAGAGGAGGAGAAAAATGGGAGAAAGATTGCGAGTGGATAGGGAAAGAGAGAAAGTGGTACAGAGGAAATGATAGAGAGAAGGGTGAATGATGACGAAGAGGGAGAAGAGAGAGAAAGAGAGAGGACAGATGGGGTTTGTTTGATGGCAAATGGGAGTTGTGAGGACTTTATGTGAGAAGTTGCGACAGTGAGAACGTAAGATGAGGAAACAATAATACAAACAATAAAACAAACAATAATATAAACAATAAAACAAAGAATAAAACAAACAATAAAACAAACAATAATATAAACAATAAAACAAAGAATAAAACAAACAATAAAACAAACAATAAAACAAAGAATAAAACAAACAATAATACAAACAATAAAACAAATAATAAAACAAACAATAATATAAACAATAAAACAGACAATAAAACAAACAATAAAACAAACAATAATACAAACAATAATAACTTTAGTTTAAAGAGTAGCAGATTGAAGAAGAAAATAGCGAAAAGGATAAAGTGTGATAACGCCGGATAGGAATAGAGATATCACCTGTATATGATATCGTGGGAGGCCCCAGTATAGTTGGAGGAAACGTGGATAAACAAATATTGTATTATATATACCTGCATCAGCTGTAAGTGAAACAAAGAAAGAGATTAGAAGCAGGATAGCAAAAGCTGCAACAAATTTTACAAACTTGAACACAATAAGAAAATAACAAATACTAAGCACGTAAACTAAACTTAGAATATTCAACTGAAACGTATTATCACCACCCAACACTTTTCTACGTGAACGCGGGAAAACAACAAAAGAGATTGAGAGGAAACTAAATGCTTTTGAAGACAAATGGCTAAGACGAATATTTGTAGTACAGTGGAATGAATTCAAGACTAATATAAGGATAAGAGAAATGACCATACAACTAACGATTTCATTTACAATTAGGAAGAGAAGATGGACATATGTTGGATATGTGCTGATAAGAGACAACGAGAGAATTTCAAAACAGACAATTCTATGAGAAACATCAGGATATAGAAAAAGAGAACAACAGAGAGAGAGACTAAAAAAGATCATCTATAAGAGAGGCAAAATTATCAGGCATAGACTCATTAGATAAGATGGAACGTCTGGCCAAGAATAGCGAGAGAGAGAGAGAGAGAGAGAGAGAGAGAGAGAGAGAGAGAGAGAGAGAGACAGAAAAGTTGTGCAAGCTGGAATAAAAAAACTGGATGATGAAAGTTATTTTGGAAAGGAACCAGAGAGGGGGGGGGGGGAGAGAGGGGGGGGAGAGAGAGAGCATGACTTTGATAAATAGCGATGACATGAAAGTTAATAAAAAATTCACAAACTATAGAGTTATAGAAATACCCCTGATGAGGGTTCTGGCTATATTTTCTCTATATTCTTCTCTCTCTGATCTGCTCAACAGATCAATTCTGGTATTTCCCCTGCCTGACGTGTGGACCAGCACAGAACGGACCGACACTACTAAACAGACACCCACTGCGACAGTGAGTGGCGCAAACTTAACGGCTAATCCAGGCCCGGGTACATGATTAAGACCAAGTTGCGCCCCGTCGCGCGCTGCTAATGAGCGCTGATCACAAGACATGGACCTGCATGTTCCAGAACACGACGGGATAATCAGTATCGTCCTGCCGACTGCAACTAGTCAGCCTGGTTTAGGGTAACATATCCATATACCCATTACTACAATAATTTACACAAGTTTAATAATCACAATGAGCCGCGATAGCTCAGTGGTTAGTGAACTGCACTGCAAAGGACAAGAGGTAGGGTTTCGATCCTGATCGACGGCTTCTGGGTTCACCCAGCCTTAAATGGGTGCCGGATTTTTCGTAGGAAATTAAAGCGGCACGGGCGTAATACCGACCACATTACCCCAAAAATCATGTGCCGAAGGTGTGTAAAAATTATGGTCACTAACACCATATTCCCTATACACCACTTGGCGTGACGGGGGCTCTTTACTTGTTACTAATAATCACAAGATTGAAACAACAACTAAATCAAATCAAAATAAACTGTCTTCTTCTAATTATTCAACCTTCGTCATATAAACACCATATTTCTTGTTCTACAATAAACTAGCGGTAAATGAGCGTAGATTGTGCTGTGAAGAGGTTTACCGAATGCATGGATTTAGGTAAACAGACACAAATGTGCAGTAACAGCTCTATGCTACTACTGTAAACTCTTACTTAATGTTTCTTTATTGAAATTGCTGTTTATGCGCTCGCAGGAGTAGATACTGAGAAAATAACCAAATAAATTGATTCACGTAATAGAAAAATGTGAAACTTGGACATCGTTCAAGACTTTAGGATAGCAAATTAGATGTCTTTGAACAAACAAACAAACAAAAAAAGAAATATCACCGTGGGATCTCAAATATCAACTGGAAAGAATACATTTCAAATGCACAGACAAATCAAAACAAGAATACTTATCGAGCTTTATAAGAAGAATCTGTTGGAAATATATCGGCCCCGTGCACAGAATGAATGAAGAATGATTTCCCCGTCATCCATTCATATATAAGCCATCTAGAAAAAGACAACAATGAAAAGACCACAAGAAGCGCTACGCAAAACAAAAGGGAAGA
Source organism: Megaustenia siamemsis (assembly GCA_032433765.1). Lineage (NCBI taxonomy): Eukaryota > Metazoa > Mollusca > Gastropoda > Stylommatophora > Ariophantidae > Megaustenia > Megaustenia siamemsis. The sequence continues at coordinate 88,819,406 of JAVIAB010000047.1, read as the reverse complement.
ATCTTAATCACAGGAGTAAGAAACAACCAAGAACTATGAGCAGATCGTCATTCGTGGAGAACTATCCTTGGCCAGAAAGGAAAATGAATGAACAGAAAAATAATTCAGATATAAATATATATTATTATGATTATTCTTTCTTTCCTCATTTGCCTTTCAGCGTCGAGGGGAGATATAATTTCCAGTTTTTTTGCTCTTTTGTTCGCCTCTGCTGCTTTTGTGTTTCCTAGTGTTTCCAATATTTCGTCATTCCAATTTTTTGTCGTCAGCCTTTAGGTCTGGTGTTCTTGTAAAGTTTATTGAAGGCTCGTTGTGTTGTGTGTTGACTATTCTGTCGTATCACGTGGCCAAACCATTTTTTCTATTGTTTCTTTATATATATTCTATGGCGGGGGTTATTCCTAGCTTTTTTCTCAGTTTTTCGTTTCTGATCTTATCTTTCAGACTGTTTCCTGTCATTAGTCTAACATATTTGATCTCGGTAGAGATTATTTTTCTTATTGTTCTTGCATCTAGGGTCCAGGTCTGGCATTGGTAGCACAACTTTGGGATGAAGATTGTATTGCAAAGTGCTCGTTTAGCCTCTTGAGTTATTTCCTTGTTGGACAATAGTGGCGATAGCTGTCCAGTGATTTGACAAGCTTTGCTGCATCTTGAATCGGCCGGCCACGAAAAAAAATGAATTTACAGAATATTAGAAGCACTAGGAAACATAACAACAGCAGAAGTGAGCAGAAGAGCAAAAAAAAAAAACAGCAAATTATATCTCCTCTCGACGCTAACAAGTAAATGAGGAAAGAAAGAAGAAGTTATCGAGTTATTTGCGGGTCATCATCATCGCACTCCAAACATGTCCATAGGTGCTCAGATCCCCTCCTCATCAAGTCTCGCAGTGTCCAGCGACTGACGACTCCAGTTCTGTGTTGGTTAATTAGTCTTCTTATACGCCCACTAAGATTCTCGGTTCTGGCGGTGCCCATCTCAACTCCATCTGTTTCCACCGAAGGAGTGACGAGGACTCATGGTTGTCGAAGTCCTGTGCCTTTCCCACTTCCCGGAAATGAAAGAAGTGTTTATCTCAATGATAATGCTCGCGTATATAGCAGCGCTTCATCTTTAAACGAGTGACTGTGAGTAGTGTTCTGCTCATGCGACACTGGGCGTTCAATTGAACTAATTAAGTCAGACCTGAACAGATGGGATTATGCCGGAGACGGTACACAGTTGATGGTTCTGTGTTTTATTTGATGTACGATACACTAAGGGTGTACTATGAAAGATCAGGGGTGTGTCAGGGTGGGATCACAGCTGGAGAGACAACAAGCAAATGTTGCTTCAAAGTAGAGATGGCTTTACAAAAGGTGACGATGGTTGATACCAATTAAGGGAATTGGGACCAACGATAGGGTATAGGGGACCCCAGGTGTCCATGAGCAACGCTTTGAGAATATCTGATCTAGCACAGCATGAAAATTAGAGAATTGGTAACAACATAGAGAAAGAAATAGAAAGTTATAGCGAGATAAAATACAAAAAAAGATTACAAACAGAGATAAATTCATCATCATCATCATGTGCCATACCGGCGGACGTAGGCGATCATGTTCTTCCACAATCTGCTACCTACAGTTCATCATATCAGTTCTGTTGTTGACTGTTTGCCATGCCATGACACCAAGCTATCTAGTATTTTCTTTCTTTGTCGTTCGCGATATCTCTTTCCTTGTATTTTGCCTGTTGTAACCAAGTATTCCAATTTTCTTCTTCTCATGATGTGCTCGAAAATGTTGATTATTTCTTTCTGATGTTTTTTAAGAGCTCCCTTTTTGTGTTGGCCTCTTTGAGAATTTCCTCATTGGTCTTTTTAGATGGAGTTCGCAGGGTAGAGTTCTGCCCTACCAAAGGAGGAGTAAGGCGTCTCCATTCCTCCGCTAGTCTTCGGGACACCCATGGGCCTGGTGGAGTTCCCGTTTAGCCCCCCCATCAGGGTTATGTGAAGCCATTGGAGCAGGTGGTGGATGGCGTTGTGGGAGCAGCCAAGAAGTAGTGACGGTTATGGTCTCCACACCGCGATGGCAGGCAGAGGATCCGATGTATAGAGACAGTGGTTGCTTCTTCGACTAGTACAGTCACTGCCAAGAAGGAAATAAATGGCGAACTACCTTCTTATATTGCCACGTATAATTATGCCAAAACACAAAACACAACTTAATATCTACAGCTAACGAGATAAATTAGCATATTAAAAAAAGATAAGGAGATAAATAAAAGTGAAAGATATCTATAAACGGTGATATCAAGAAATAGATAACAATAAAAAAGATAGGATAAATAGAGAAAATAAATAATTGCATCGATAATGATAGATACATGAGTGGGAATGCTGAGATAAAGAGAAGCAAAGATTGCTTGCTTGCGTTAGCACGATGACTAAAGAAGTACGCCTCTTCATCGTCCGCCCTGAATAGGACGTTAAGTGGGCGTGTCTGCGTTGTATTGTGGTTTGCAGTATAACTATGATATTTGCGCCTTTCGGCCCAACACATCCGACTTCAGCATGACATTTTTGAGTACCGGGTTGTCTTCCCTCTTCGATCCCTACTCGCCAGACAGGTTAGTTTGTTACTAAAGGCACCACGGAGAGGTGGAGCAGGGTCTAGATGTTTCTGGTTCACCGATCGTGTCGCAAACCGTCAGCTGTGGGTCGCAGACAACTTCCAGCTCTGCTGCTGGGAGGCGCACCTTCGCCTCCATGTGCATTAGTGATTTAGTTAATTAGTTTTCTACTATATTCTATCAATGAAACAAGTTTCTTTGCATTTTAGAATTCTCCATATTCGCTCCACCACTTGACACAGCATTTCACAAAATGCATCGCTAAATTCTGTTATAAGTCGTTCCGTGCACGTTCTACTCGACTGCACAGGCGACGATTCCAAACCTCCTTAGTCGCCTCTAACGTCTTCGCCTCCATAAAGAGAGATTAAGTTTGAGAGTAAGATATTTTGTAAAACGAGATAGAATAAAGACCAGAATGAACGAGTGCAGGAAAACGATTAATATAAAATGATCTATGTGATGATGGTTAATGAGACTAATGTAAACGGTGGTAATAATCAAGAATACAAGATAGGGACTGTCTTGTTCTTGGTGTGGTTAGCCTCCACAAGGTTTTACTGCGGAGTAATTCTCAAAGTCCACTCATTTCTATAAATATGATTCATATTAATCATCTCGAGAACATTCTTTTAGGACCATGTACAAGCTCTCAATATCCCATCCACGCCATAAAGAAACTCTCAATTACCACATCTAAACTACGCCATAAAGAAACTCTCAATGACCACATCTAAACTACGCCATAAAGAAACTCTCAATGACCACATCTAAACTACGCCATAAAGAAAATCTCAATGATCACATCTAAACTACGCCATAAAGAAACTCTCAATGACCACATCTAAACTACGCCATAAAGAAACTCTCAATGACCACATCTAAACTACGCCATAAAGAAACTCTCAATGACCACATCTAAACTATGCCATAAAGAAACTCTCAATGACCACATCTAAACTACGCCATAAAGAAACTCTCAATGACCACATCTAAACTACGCCATAAAGAAACTCTCAATGACTACATCTAAACTATGCCATAAAGAAACTCTCAATGACCACATCTACACTACGCCATAAAGAAACTCTCAATGACCACATCTAAACTATGCCATAAAGAAACTCTCAATGACCACGTCAAAACTACGCCATAAACAAACGTTTAATGTCCCCCTCTTACCATAACTAATGTCTCAATGCTACCTACCTACCATAACTAATGTCTCAATGCTACCTACCTACCATAACTAATGTATCAATGCTACCTACCTACCATAACTAATGTCTCAATGCTACCTACCTACCATAACTAATGTCTCAATGCTACCTACCTACCATAACCAATGTCGCAATGCTACCTACCTACCATAACTAATGTCTCAATGCTACCTATTTACCATAACTAATGTCTCAATGTCACCTACCTACCATAACCAATGTCTCAATGCCACCTACCTACCATAACCAATGTCTCAATACCACCTACCTACCATAACTAATGGTCCAATGCCACCTACCTACCATAACTAATGTCTCAATGCTACCTACCTACCATAACTAATGTCTCAATGTCACCTACCTACCATAACCAATGTCTCAATGCTGCCTACCTACCATAACTAATGTCTCAATGCTACCTGCCTACCATAACCAATGTCTCAATGCCACCTACCTACCATAACCAATGTCTCAATGCCACCTACCTACCATAACCAATGTCTCAATGCCACCTACCTACCATAACCAATGTCTCAATGCCACCTACCTACCATAACCGATGTCTCAATCTTTCCTTACGTCATAAAGAAATAAATATTCACCCGGGTTCTATGGAGTATATGAATCTGAGCTAATCCGTCTTCAGTGCTTTCGTTAGCATGTGGCCACGATGGCTGTCATCGACAGTTACGTCCTGGCTGGAGGAGTCCAGGGAAAGGTATCTCAACATTATAGCGTTGTCTGATAAGCAATGAAGATGATCTCTCCAGAAAACTATCATTCAGAAATGCTCAATGTTGAACATTGGCGTCCATTACATTTCCTCTGAAATTGTGTTTCTTTTTCTGTGCGAGATGCCCAGCATCTCTAGCAGTCACTCCCACCTTGTTAGTGATGTTTACGCACACATTTTTCTTGGTGTTTTCTCCCATTCCTCTCTTTCTCTCTACCCTCGCCTGCCTTGTACCTTGCCTTCTATGAAAATATTCACCAGGTTGTTTCTTCCTTTTTTGTGATACAACTATTTTATCTTCATTGTTTTTGTCTTCTTAAGTAACCATTTTTTTGACATATCAAAATGTAAGTAAAATAAACATGTTTGATGTTTTCTAATTCTATGTTATTCTGAAAAGAAAAGAAAAGAAAAGAAAAGATGAAGTTTTAAAACAAATCATCATCATCGAGTGCCGTCTCCGCATCGAAGGTTGGCTACCATTGAGCGCCATTCCACTCTGTCTCTTGCTTTGATGGTGCAGATTGCCATAGGCTGACTTGTCCAACTTTTGATGTTACTCGTCCATGTTAGTCTTGGTCTGACTCTGCCTCTTTTACCTTGTATTTTCCCTTCTAATACTACTTTTATTAGACTGTTGTGTCTTTTAACATGACCAAAAAATTTCATTTATCTTGCTCTAATTGTGTTTAGCAGTTCTTTCTTCATTTTTAGTTGTTTTAAAACTTCCTCGTTTGTTTTCTTTTCTTTCCATCCAGTTCTACCTATTCTTCTATAAATCCACATTTCAAAGGCCTCAATGTTCTGTTCTGTTTCTGGTCTAATTTCCATGTTTCTGCACCATACAGGAATATTGAGAAGATGTAACATTTTGGCTCTCCTTGGCTTTCTTTGGACTGTTACGTAATGAGGCTCCAATCTCTTTCACGGTGGTCTGCCATATTCGTCTTTCGTGTTCTGAATATGCCTCATGTGTACCACACACTTTGCTGTCCTGAATATGCCTCATGTGTACCACACACTTCGCTGTCCTGAATATGCCTCATGTGTACCACACACTTTGCTGTCCTGAATATGCCTCATGTGTACCACACACTTTGCTGTCCTGAATATGCCTCATGTGTACCACACACTTCGCTGTCCTGAATATGCCTCGTGTGTACCACACACTTTGCTGTCCTGAATATGCCTCTTGTGTACCACACACTTCGCTGTCCTGAATATGCCTCATGTGTACCACACACTTTGCTGTCCTGAATATGCCTCATGTGTACCACACACTTTGCTGTCCTGAATATGCCTCATGTGTACCACACACTCTGCTGTCCTGAATATGCCTCATGTGTACCACACACTTTGCTGTCCTGAATATGCCTCATGTGTACCACACACTTTGCTGTCCTGAATATGCCTCATGTGTACCACACACTTTGCTGTCCTGAATATGCCTCATGTGTACCACACACTGTGCTGTCCTGAATATGCCTCATGTGTACCACACACTTTGCTGTCCTGAATATGCCTCATGTGTACCACACACTTTGCTGTCCTGAATATGCCTCATGTGTACCACACACTTTGCTGTCCTGAATATGCCTCATGTGTACCACACACTTTGCTGTCCTGAATATGCCTCATGTGTACCACACACTTTGCTGTTTTCACTTTCTGGGCCGATGATTATTTCAAATTCATCTGCCCCATCCACCGTTAAAACAACTAAAAATGAAATTGTTGGGGCATGTTAAAAGACACAACAGGCTAATAAAATAAGTAATATTAGAAGGGAAAATACAAGGTAAAAGAGGCAGAGTCAGACCAAGACTAACATGGACGAGTAACATCAAAAGATGGACAAGTCAACCTATGACAATCTGCACCATCAAAGCAAGAGACAGAGTGGAATGGCGGCCCGTGATAGCCAACCTTCGATGCGGAGACGGCACTCAATGATGATGATGCTATTCTGTGTATTTTGATGCAACAATGCATTCGAAGACCTATGTGAATATTTAAGCAGAATTATGTATAGTTTACTATACCAACAACATACAATGACTTCTCTTCCATTTATAAATATATCCTTAAGGTTAACATAAACCATAAACTCATCCCATGACGAGCTTAGTACGATCTGTCTATATCATATATTTTTATCTTTACTCCTCACTACCATACACACACAGCCACCTCATTTTGGATACCATGATCGTGTCCTCCCTCTCATATCATCTTCCCTACTACAAACACTTCTTAGATATCACATTAGTATCATACACATACAATTACCGTTATTCAAGTAACACACATATTTTCTACCTGTCCCTTTGAAATATAAGAATTTCCTCATCCCCCCTTTGTAATATAAGCATTTACTCATCGACCCTCTATAATATAAGAATTTCCTCATCCCCCCTTTGTAATATAAGCACTTACTCATCGACCCTCTATAATATAAGAATTTCCTCATCCCCCCTTTGTAATATAAGCATTTACTCATCGACCCTCTATAATATAAGAATTTCCTCATCCCCCCTTTGTAATATAAGCATTTACTCATCGACCCTCTATAATATAAGAATTTCCTCATCCCCCCTTTGTAATATAAGCATTTACTCATCGCCCCTTTGTAATATAAGCATTTACTCATCGCCCCTTTGTAATATAAGCATTTACTCATCGCCCCTTTGTAATATAAGCATTTACTCATCGCCCCTTTGTAATATAAGCATTTACTCATCGTCCCTTTGTAATTTAAGCATTTACTCATCACACCTTTGTAATACAGGGTGTTTTTAAAGTCGCAGTGCAGTGAATATTTCTAATATTCAGTAAATGACGTAATCATCATCTACGTACCACAATTCTGTAAACCACATTTATGAACAAACCGCTGCTTCCTTTAAGGTTTTATTTACGTAAAGGACGGGCACTACGCTACTTTCACTGTCTCATTGCTTGAAGGAAATGGTGTTGACGATTGAAAACAGGGTATTTCTGGTTGAGCATGTCTTCCGTAATGGCGGTAAATATACGGATGAGGTCATTAGACAATTCGTGAGGAAATTTCCAGACTCACAAGTCCCTCACCGAAATTCTGTTACAAAATTGATCAAAAAGTTTCGTGAAACCGGTAGTGTGGTAGATGCATACCGATCTGGAAGACCTTCAATTTCACAAGACCAAATTATGGAACTCCAAGACAGAATTACAATAAGTCCAAATGCATCTTTAAACCACTTGTCTCAACAGGTGCAAATATCTAAGAGTTCTGTTCACAAGGTTTTAAGAAGTGAACTACACTATCGTCCATACAAATTAACTGAAGTGTCTCAACTCCAAGAAAGAGATTATGAATCCCGTTTAAACTACTTCATGTGGTTTCAGAATTTTATTTATGAACATGGCGCTGCCATCCTTGACGTCACTTTTTTCACTGATGAGGCCTGGTTTCATTTATCCGGTTATGTGAACAGTCAGAACAATCGGCTGTGGAGCAGTGAAAACCCCCATGAATTTCATCAAGTGCCGCTTTACGATCAAAAAGTCGGAGTGTGGTGCGCTATAAGTCGTATGCGGATAATATGACCTATATTTTTTAATGAAACAATAAATGCAGAACGTTACCGTACTTTAATTTTGGAACCGTTCATAGCACACCTTACAGAACGGGAAATTATGGAATCCTGGTTTCAGCAGGATGGGGCAACAGCACACACAGCCACAACAACACTCAATTATTTAGAAAGCATATTTGCAAATCGCATTATTTCATGTGGAATCTGGCCTGCTCGTTCACCAGATCTAACACCCCCAGATTATTATCTGTGGGGGGCATTGAAGGGGAAAGTTTATGAAAATAATCCGCAGACAATTAATGACCTAAAGACTGAAATAGTAGACAAGATTAAACAAATATCACCAGACATTATTCTGAAGGTTTTCGCAAATATGGAAAGACGAATCACGACATGTCTTGAGGCCCGTGGTGGACATTTTCAACATATGCTTTAGGCACAACTTTATTGTGTTAATACCAACATTACCCATTATAAGCTCGCCGATAGCAGTCAAGTATATTTGAATAATACCATTTATTTTACAATTTGTGTGACGCATTAGTTAACCGCATTTCTGGTGACGTTTTTCTTCCGAGAGTAGAAATTCACTGCACTGCAACTTTAAAAACACCCTATATAAGCATTTACCCATCACACCTTTGTAATATAAGCATTTAATCACCACACCTTTGTAATATGAGCATTTACTCATCACACCTTTGTAATATGAGCATTTACTCATCACACCTTTGTAATATAAGCATTTACCCATCACACCTTTGTAATATAAGCATTTACTCATCACACCTTTGTAATATAAGCATTTACTCATCGCCCCTTTGTAATATAAGCATTTACCCATCACACCTTTGTAATATAAGCATTTAATCACCACACCTTTGTAATATGAGCATTTACTCATCACACCTTTGTAATATGAGCATTTACTCATCACACCTTTGTAATATAAGCATTTACTCATCGCCCCTTTGTAATATAAGCATTTACCCATCACACCTTTGTAATATAAGTATTTAATCACCACACCTTTGTAATATGAGCATTTACTCATCACACCTTTGTAATATAAGCATTTACTCATCGCCCCTTTGTAATATAAGCATTTACCCATCACACCTTTGTAATATAAGCATTTACTCATCACACCTTTGTAATATGAGCATTTACTCATCACACCTTTGTAATATAAGCATTTACCCATCACACCTTTGTAATATAAGTATTTAATCACCACACCTTTGTAATATGAGCATTTACTCATCACACCTTTGTAATATGAGCATTTACTTATCGCACCTTTGTAATATAAGCATTTACTCATCGCCCCTTTGAGATCCGATTGAAAATTTACACTGGTCGAGAATCAACGGACGTTATTAACAAGAACTGTTAAAATAGATAAGAATAGGCAAAGATCTTGTCGTTGTTGTTGTTGATTTCATGGCATGAGTTGGTGAGGGCAGGGTGCATTTTTACTTGATGATGTGGCGGGTCGTATCAGCTTTTTTGGCATTCCCGGCCCTAACTGGAGAAGTTGGAGTTCGACAGATATTTTAGAGGATGATATAATACACGTACTTTATTCTATTATTCACTCAATGTGATTGTAAGAAGATATCTCCATCACAATCATTGAGTGCCGTCTCCGCATCGATACATGGTTACCATGGAGCACCATTCCACTTCTGTCACTTGCTTTGATTATGCAGGTTGTCATAGGTTGATTTGTTTATCTTTTGATGTTACTCGTCCACGTCAGTCTTGGTCAGCCTCTGCCTCTTTTACCTTGAATTGTCCCTTCCAATATTACTTTTAGTAGGCTGCCCTGTCTTTTAACTTGCCCCAAACATCTCATTTGTCTTGTTTGAGTTGTGTTTAGTAGTTCTCTTTTCATTTTTACTTGTTTTAATATTTTATCGTTTGTTGTCTTTTCTTTCTATCCAATTCTTACTATTCTTCTATAAATGCACTTTTCAAAGGCTTTAATTTTCTGGTCTATTTTCTGGTCTAGTATCCATGTTTCTGCACCATACAGGAATGTCGAGAAGATATAACATTTGGCTATTCTTAGTTTTAGCTGTGGTGTTACTTGTTTTGATGTTATTATATTTTTCATAGCATTAAAATAATTTTTTTAAATTGTGTGGTTACAAATTGGAGGATGAATTCCCCCCAAACTCTCACATTGTCCGTATTTGATCTTTTTAGTTTATGAGGATCGACTATTCACATATAAACCGTAGATAAATATTGATCTGTGTCGCAAACTGAAATCACTACCATACAATATCCATTTTAAGAATGAGGTTAATATACCAGACTCAAGACGTCCTTATTCATAAACGATGCACAATTTCTAAAAATAGAACAAATAAGCCACTTTAATATGAAAACAAACAGCTGTGGTTCCTATCTATTTCTTACGACATACGCGTTCCTGCAACAAAACATACAACCGTAAAATAGTACACTTTCACGTGTACTCACAAATGTTGATTCTTGTATTGCCTTCACCTGACTCACGATACAAACTGTACACTCAACCATAAGCACTCAGACGTTAACTCTCCCATTGACGTTTTTCTTTTTTTCAACACGGAAGTTGCGCTGACAAAAATCAACCATGCTATCTCGAGTGTTTACTTTCAATTTGAGCGACAAGCGCATCAACAAAGGAAACATCCTTTGTAAAAGTCTGGGAGGAAATTTAATAGCAATATTGTTTAGCCTTTTCTCGTGAAATCAAACTTGCCAATTACCCCGTCAACTACTCTTCACAGATGGACAACTATTGGTCGAAACTGGAGAGTGTCAGCAACCATTTTCTTTTACGAGCTTCCGGTTTATGACAGACTGTAATTCTCGCGCCAGTTTGAGTCTGAGTAGCGAATTTGTTTGTAATGTTTGCCAGCAAAAAACGTTTTAAAATGTCGGTATTCTGAAGTGTCCTATGAGATTATGCTTTTAGTTATTAGAGTTTTCATAATATTTTTTTTCACTCTTCAGTTGAAAGAGAAGCAATTAAAAGTATCAGGGAAAAAGTATTTTGTGTATAGATACCATCAATGTGGTAAATTGGTACGGCAAAGGTTAATCATAGCAATAGCCGTTGGTTAATGAAGAGTTAATGACTTCACTGCAGAAAGACTTATTTTCATGGGATGAGGGGATAAGCTCCTGCCTAGCTGTCTCTTCTTCCAAGATAAAATTACTGGTTTCCATTTAAAGAGGCTGAGGGGACCACAGGAGCCTTTTAGGTATGAATAAATGTGTGTTGAGTGTCATTTGAACCCACGACAACCACCAGAGACTGAAAACCAAGACGACCAGACCTGCCTACACCAGAGCAGAACCACAGTCTGCCCCAGCAACTCATGACTGGCGAGGTCTTCCTACACATGAGTAAGGAATCCCTTGTACAGAGGGTCGACGTCTTATCTATAGACTATCTACGCCTCTACCCAACCCTCAACAAATATATTTTGTTTATTTTATAACCATGACAAGCAAACAGAACAGAAAATTGAAGCCTTTGAAATGTGCATTTATAGAAGAATAGGTAGATTTGGATGGATAGAAAAGAAAAGAAACGATGAAGTCTTAAAACAACTTAAAATGAAAAGAGAACTACTAAATGCAATTCAAACAAGACAAATGCGAATTTTGGGGTATGTTAAAAGACACAAGAGCCTTCTAAAAGTAATTTTGGAAGGGCAAATATAAGGTAACAGAGGTAGAAGCAGACCAAGACTAACGTGGACGAGTAACATCAAAAGATGATGTCAGCCTATGACAACCTGTACAATCAAAGCAAGAGGCAGAGCGTAATGGCGCTCCATGGTAGCCAACCTTCGATGAGGAGACGGCACTCAATGATGAAGATGATTATAACTATGTGCAATCAAGTCTAATGGAAACAAGTAAAACAGATATTAGGAAATTGAAACCTTTGAAATATGGATCTATCAATAAAAAAATGGGGAGAACTGGGTGGAAGGAAGAGAAGACTAACAAGGAAGTTCTGAATCAGCTGAAAATGAAAAAAAACAACTAATTAACACAATTCGAAAAAGGCAACTGACATTTGTTGGACAGGTGAAAAGACATAAATATTCTTCTAAAAGTCACGAAGTAAAGAGAAAGTTCAATGTAGACGAGGCAAACTAAGACTAATGTGGACTGATAACATGAAAAAGTGGACAGATGAACCTATGACAACGTGCACCATCAAAACAAGAGACGGAGTAAAATGGCGCTCCATGGTAGCCAACTTTCGATGCGGAGATGGCACCGAATGAATGATTGGATGTACAAATTACCAGACTGATGTTCGGGAGGAAAGTGGTAACATAAAGCAGTGGACGCAACTCAGACGATGAAATCGTTCTCAAAGGACGGACGATCAAGAGGATCTGCTGGTGGCACGATCAATATGAATCATAGCTGAACAAGATCCGCTTCACGTTCCAGTGAGTGAACCAGTCTGACCAAACAAACAATGTGGGGGACGGTAAACAAACCAAGTCATTAAAACATGCCGATTTGGTGTCGAGAGTAATAGATAAAAAAATGGACATATCAGAGCCTGCAGAAAAACACAAAACAACTTAAATATTGCTGACTGATACCGTATGCATGGTAAACACAACAGAGCAACAATCATTGTGTAAGTAAACGTTTCCTCCAGCAACAATCATTGTGTAAGTAAATGTTTCCTCCAGCAACAATCATTGTGTAAGTAAACGTTTCCTCCAGCAACAATCATTGTGTAAGTAAACGTTTCCTCCAGCAACAATCATTGTGTAAGTAAAAGTTTCCTCCAGCAACAATCATTGTGTAAGTAAACGTTTCCTCCAGCAACAATCATTGTGTAAGTAAAAGTTTCCTCCAGCAACAATCATTGTGTAAGTAAACGTTTCCTCCAGCAACAATCATTGTGTAAGTAAACGTTTCCTCCAGTAACAATCATCGTGCAAATAAACGTTTCCTCCAGCAACAATCATCGTGTAAGTAAACGTTTCCTTCAACAACAATCATCGTGTAAGTAAACGTTTCCTTCAGCAACAATCATCGTGTAAATAAACGTTTCCTTCAGCAACAATCATCGTGTAAGTAAACGTTTCCTCCAGCAACAATCATTGTGTAAGTAAACGTTTCCTTCAGCAACAATCATTGTGTAAGTAAACGTTTCCTCCAGCAACAATCATTGTGTAAGTAAAAGTTTCCTCCAGCAACAATCATTGTGTAAGTAAACGTTTCCTCCAGCAACAATCATCGTGTAAGTAAACGTTTCTCCAGCAACAATCATCGTGTAAGTAAACGTTTCCTCCAGCAACAATCATTGTGTAAGTAAAAGTTTCCTCCTGCAACAATCATTGTGTAAGTAAACGTTTCCTCCAGCAACAATCATCGTGTAAGTAAACGTTTCCTCCAGCAACAATCATCGTGTAAGTAAACGTTTCCTCCAGCAACAATCATTGTGTAAGTAAAAGTTTCCTCCAGCAACAATCATTGTGTAAGTAAAAGTTTCCTCCAGCAACAATCATTGTGTAAGTAAACGTTTCCTACAGCAACAATCATCGTGTAAGTAAACGTTTCCTCCAGCAACAATCATCGTGTAAGTAAACGTTTCCTCCAGCAACAATCATTGTGTAAGTAAAAGTTTCCTCCAGCAACAATCATTGTGTAAGTAAAAGTTTCCTCCAGCAACAATCATCGTGTAAGTAAACGTTTCCTCCAGCAACAATCATCGTGTATGTAAACGTTTCCTCCAGCAACAGTCATTGTGTAAGTAAAAGTTTCCTCCAGCAACAATCATTGTGTAAGTAAACGTTTCCTCCAGCAACAATCATCGTGTAAGTAAACGTTTCCTCCAGTAACAATCATCGTGTAAGTAAACGTTTCCTCCAGCAACAATCTTTGTGTAAGTAAAAGTTTCCTCCAGCAACAATCATTGTGTAATTAAAAGTTTCCTCCAGCAACAATCATCGTGTAAGTAAACGTTTCCTCCAGCAACAATCATCGTGTATGTAAACGTTTCCTCCAGCAACAATCATTGTGTAAGTAAAAGTTTCCTCCAGCAACAATCATTGTGTAAGTAAACGTTTCCTCCAGCAACAATCATCGTGTAAGTAAACGTTTCCTCCAGTAACAATCATCGTGTAAGTAAACGTTTCCTCCAGCAACAATCATCGTGTAAGTAAACGTTTCCTCCAGCAACAATCATCGTGTAAGTAACCGTTTCCTCCAGCAACAATCATCGTGTAAGTAAACGTTTCCTCCAGCAACAATCATTGTGTAAGTAAACGTTTCCTCCAGCAACAATCATTGTGTAAGTAAACGTTTCCTCCAGCAACAATCATCGTGTATGTAAACGTTTCCTCCCCTGGCTTGGTAGACTTATGGGAAATATGGTGTTACTGACCATATTTTTCTATGACCACATCCATTTCTTGGGTGAAGTCGGTACCACGCCAGGCCGCCGTTAACTTCCCAGAAAAATTTATGGTACCCACTGAGGAACCTTGCTGGTCCCTAAACACAATCTGGAGATTGAACTCTGACCTTTGTGGTCAGAAGGCGCGCAATCATCATCTAGCAACGGTTATTGTAAAATGTTCACGGCATGCCACCGATATACCACAAAGCATGAAAGTGAAACTTTTGTTTTATTTATCATTGACGTTACATCTTGTCTACATTACGGAGACCGATGGTCATCAGTGGTTAGTGAACTCCCAGTTTCATCCAAGACTAAAGAGGTACCAAAGAGTGTTTCTGGGAAAAGCAAAACACATTGGCGTTGTGCTGGCCACGTTGTGGGATCTGATTTTCTAATTATCGAAAAATACACGTACCAAAGCTTATATTTCCTCTACGTCACAGTCCGGACATGACGTGGTTGATTATTTCTTCTTTGCTGTGGAAGTACTGGTTTCCGTCCAATAAAGAAGCGAGAAATCAGAACGATGTTGTTTGCTGATGTTGATTTCTACCAACTCAGCTTTCAAACTCATCCAATTTCTAAAAATGAGTACCGTAGATTTGGTATCGTATGTGCAGGTTGTCTGAAGTGTCGCTGACTGATTCATCCATTAATGTGGCGACAGTCATAAAAATATTGCCAAACAGGATATTCGACATTGATACAAGGCGTGATCTTCTCCCTTTAATTTTAAAATGATGTGTTTATTTATAACTTGATATTTACTTTACCATGAAGTTTAATTTTTCCCGTGACGTTTATTTTTAACGTGCAGTTAATTTTTAACGTGAAGTTTATTTCTAGCGTGCGGCAAAGTATCATAGGCAACACTCGTAGTCTTCGCGGTGTAGTTGCTACAGTTCACGTTGTTGAATCACACTGAACAGATGAGAAGGACGTCGTGTGTCCAATTATTCTGACACAGGAGAGAGCAGAAGCTACATTTGAGAGTCCCAAGGAACAACACACAAACATTGACACAGCAGACGTAGAGGGAGAACAGGCGATTCGGGCGGATCATAATGGCGTAAAACAAGATTTGCGACGTAATTGATAAACAACACTAGAGACAGGCAGCTGTTGAGGGACGTGATCGATTACGCCCGCCTGCACATCACTCAGAGGCGTAGAAGAAAACATGAAGAAATCAACGTACAGATCCAATCACTAGAAGTGAGTGGCTCATTTTACAGCCGGCTTCAATGTCACGTAATCAATAGAAGTTCTAAAATAATCAAGAGAAAATGATTTCTCATATATCAGAGCCAGTTTTTCTTTCAACTAAAAATGTGATAATTTTCTTTGTAAAAATACAAAAAGATGATAATTCCAGATCTTTTTTTTCAAGCGAACTATCAAGTTTGTGCTTTCAACAAATCGTGCACCGTCTCCGCATAGAATGTTGACTAGAATAGATGTGTCCGCTTCTTATCGTCTTGATACAATCTTATTCTATACTTCGATATTAGTCTGTATATCCGAGTAGACTTAGATGATGTACATTGATACTAGTCTATATATCCTGCTACACTCTAATATTGACCTTCGATTTTCTTCGTGTATATATATATCATGGCACACTCTGATATTGTACATTGATTTTAGTCTTATTTGGGGGCCTCGGTAGCCTAGTTGGGAAAACCACCCGACTGGACTACCGACGTTCGGACAACCCGTGTTCGATTCCCGCTGGGAGCAGTGTGAATTGTACTCGTGGTTGGAAAAAAAATACCCCCCCCCCCCCCGTCGTCCCAGCCGTTGGCAGAAATGGGTACCAGGGTATTACCCTGGGAAGGTGAGGAATGTCGCCTCGCATCTGAGTTTCGATGCTTGAGGCGACACTATACAGAAATCTCCGAACATTTCTCTATAGGCGGCCGAGCACATATGGGTGGAAACTCGCGTGCTAAGACGCCGGTTCAAGTCTCGTACTTTACCTTACCTTAGTCTTATATCATGGTACACTCTTATACTGTACATCGATATTAGATTGTATTGTTATTGTTATTGGTTATGGAAGGCCTCGGTATCACAGCAAACGAATTAAAATCCATAATTGCTCAACCGCACGTGCCAGTGTAATCATCCGAATTACCAGCTCATCTCCCAAACAAAGAAAGGTAACTGTAGTCCCCATCGTAGCAGTCTCAGCACACGCCAAAAGACATAAGGCGAAACCGCGCAGAAAGTGAACACAGCCAACTGTTCCCTGTCCTACGATATCATCATTCATCGTAAACAAGTGGGATATCGAAACATGATCAACACGGATGAGACACACAGCTCACAGTGTGCACAGAGCACTTAACTCAGGAGCTTCTGCAACAAGTCGGACTTGGAATATGAGGAAACTGCAAGAAGGAACACTTTTCAGACATAGCCTTCAATGGTTCCTGCCGCCTATCCACCATATACCATGGGAGTTCACGTCCTCCCGAAAATGATGATCGCCATAGCACTTGATGATGTTAGGCCGTCATTGATGACTCCAATTCCAAACATATAGACACACAGTGGTGGTAAGTTATCATTTCCAATCCAACAGAAACCACATGACCTGTAGTTAGTAAAACCACAGAGAGAATATGATTTTGTGACCTTCACTGATTCACTCTTAGATGTGAATGTGTAGTTTACACAAGAGGAGAAGTTTTCAACTACAGTGATCCCATTTAAGGCAATTCTGGGATAGCAAGGCAAGTCTCCTTTATAGCAGCAGAACTTGATGTTCTCCGCTCCCTTCTTGTAGCTGCTGCCACACGATTCTGATGTCTCATTAACTTGGACATCATTCAAGAACAATGTCAGATTAACATTCCGTAGATCTGGCTCTGCTGATGAAGTGCTTGGTGCAACAGTTGTATCAATTATACAGGAGGCTCCTGGTATGTGGTCATTAATATCACAGACGGCACATGATGTTGTTATATTCAGTATTTCTTTCTGGGGTGTAAATATGTGGCACACACATGGAGAGTGGTTTGTGGTCACAGTAATCCCATTAAAGGCAATTCTAGGGTAGCATGGCATAGCTGTTTTAGAACAGCACAATCCTATGATGTTTTCTGTGTTCGCTATAAAGCTGCTGCTGCTACACAATCCTGACCAATTATAGGTGTGGACATTATTCACTTGCAATGACAAAACTGCTTTGCTTACATCATAAACCTCTGGAAGCGAATCATTTATGGGACTAATAGTACAATTTATTCTTCCATCGGGGATATCTTCATTGAGTCCCCCAAAAAAGGTCTTTGGTTAAAAAGCACATATGCTTTTGAGTTAAACACACAATGAGCCCACTTCATAGATTCAAAATGATCCTTGCCAATGCCATCCGTTTGCACAAGTTAGGTCCTTGGCTACCAACGTCAAAAATGTCTGAAACGAAGCCATCGAATTAACGACTTTATCTACAGCGAAGGTTAACGAACTGTGAGCAAACATTTATGTTCAAACCCTTGAAAACATTTTCAAAAATCTGCCAACTCGCAGCAATAACATATATCGCGTTGTTCAATGTAAACATTGCTTAGTCCATAGCTCGAATATAAATAAGCTGCCATTTTGGTGCGTCCCATGACGTCATCTTTAGTCTGTATATCATGATACACTCTGATATTGATATTCTATATTAGTCTGTATATCACGACGCTCACTGATATGTATCATGGCACACTCTGATATTGTACATTGATATTAATATTATATCATGCTACAATCGGATACTGTACTACCATATTAGTCTATGTATCATGGCACACTCTGATATTGTACATTGATATTAATATTATATCATGCTACAATCGGATACTGTACTACCATATTAGTCTATGTATCATGGCACACTCTGATATTGTACATTGATATTAATATTATATCATGCTGCAATCTGATACTGTACTACCATATTAGTCTATGTATCATGGCACACTCTGATATTGTACATTGATATTAATATTATATCATGCCACAATCTAATACTGTACTACCATATTAGTCTATGTATCATGGCACACTCTGATATTGTACATTGATATTAATATTATATCATGCTACAATCTGATACTGTACTACCATATTAGTCTATGTATCATGGCACACTCTGATATTGTACATTGATATTAATATTATATCATGCTACAATCTGATACTGTACTACCATATTAGTCTGCGTCTCGGTAGAAGTCACAGCAGAGCAAAGGTTAGTAAATTGGTCCCTTAGAACAAGGATCTGCGTTCGATCCATAACGATTGTTCTTGGGTCATTCTCTCTTCTCATTTTCTATCTTCCATTGGAGATGGGTCTTCAACTATCACTTTACAAATTGTCCAATTTGGTGTTCTTATTTAAGACCGCCCCGTGTCTTCTCCATCTTCTTAATCTCTGCTTCCACTTGTCTTTTCAATAATGTGTTGGGCTTTCTCTTTGTCTGTTCCCTTGGGAATCCACAAAAGGGCCTGTCGTGTAATACTTGCTTTTAATTTCAGCTGCTTGTGTCCTTGACAGCAATATCGAATTTGTCGCGTCTTTGTCCACTAGTGTTTTCCTGGCACTTTCCCATAATTTTGTTTCGGTAATTTATCTTCTAGGTTCACCCAGCCGTAAGTGGGTACCACTTATTGTTGTTTTTTTTTTTTTGAACTGGGAAAGAATGGCAGCAACTGCATAATGCTGCATACTTTGTTCACAAATGTGGTCTCTGACATCATGATCGACATATATCGCATGATGTTCCAAGGTTCTTTCTTTCTTTCTTTCTTTCTTTCTTTCTTTCTTTCTTTCTTTCTTTCTTTCTTTCTTTCTTTCTTTCTTTCTTTCTTTCTTTCTTTCTTTCTTTCTTTCTTTCTTCTCTCCCTTCTTCTTTATTTCTTTCTTTCTCTCCCTTCTTTCTTTCTTTCTTTCCCTTCTTCTTTCTTTCTTTCTTTCTTTCTCTCCCTTCTTCTTTATTTCTTCTATCTATCTTTCTTTCTTTCTTTCTCTCCCTTCTTCTTTATTTCTTTCTTTCTCTCCCTTCTTTCTTTCTTTCTTTCTTTCCCTTCTTCTTTCTTTCTTTCTTTCTTTCTCTCCCTTCTTCTTTATTTCTTCTATCTATCTTTCTTTCTTTCTTTCTTTCTCTCCCTTCTTCTTTATTTCTTCTATCTATCTTTCTTTCTTGTTTTCTTTCTTTCTCTTTCTCCTTCTTTATTTCTTTCTTTCTCTCAATCCTTTTGTATTTCTTTCTTTCTTTCTCTCTCTCTTTCTTTATTTCTTTCTATAATTATTTCTTTCTTTCTTTTCTTTCCTTTTCCCTACTTTTGTCCTTTATCTATCTATCTATCTATCTATCTATCTATCTATCTATCTATCTATCTATCTATCTATCTATCTATCTATCTATCTATCTATCTATCTATCTATCTATCTATGTCTGTCTGTCTGTCTTTCTAACTGTCTATCTGTCTATCTGTCTGCCTGCCTGACTGTCTAGCTATATTTATTTATTTATTTCCTTCTTTCTCTCTCTCCCCCTCTCTCTCTCTCTCTCTCCCTCTTTATTTTGTTCGTTGTTTCCTTTCTTCTATATCATGATGGTACTCGCTCAGTGTTTACAGCAGTTGCGTCTTCTAATACTATTTTGAAGTTTCTTATTGATCTATCTATTCCTTGATTTTCCTCACTCACTCAGTTTCGTTCTTCTGTCAATAGTCCATTTCTTGATATCCTTCTTTCACCCTTTTGTTGTGAACTTGTTCTTGCCCTGTAGTTAACATTCACTTCCAGTACCTTTCCTTCGTTGCTATGTTCACCGGATGGACTACTAAGGAAAAGAGTAGTTCTCTCCGCTAGACGCCATTAAGCGTAGATACGCTGTGTTGTGGTTTATTTGTGCCTTTCGACATTTGTTGTAATGTTGTTATTGATATCATTTGTTGTAATGTTGTTATTGATATCATTTGTTGTAATGTTGTTATTGATATCATTTGTTGTAATGCTTTTATTGATATCATTTGTTGTAATGTTGTTATTGATATCATTTGTTGTAATGTTTTTATTGATGTCATGTGTTGTAATGTTGTTATTGAAATAATTTGTTGTAATGTTGTTGTTGATATTATTTGTTGCAATGTTGTTGTTGGTATTATTTGTTGTAATGTTGTTGTTAATGTAAGATATTATTTGTTGTAATGTTGTTGTTAATGTGAGATATTATTTCTTGTAGTGTTGATGTTAATGTGAGATATTATTTGTTGTAGTGTTGATGTTAATGTGAGATATTATTTGTTGTAGTGTTGATGTTAATGTGAGATATTATTTGTTGTAGTGTTGACGTTAATGTGAGATATTATTTGTTGTAATGTTGTTGTTAATATTATTTGTTATAATTTTGTTGTTAATGTGAGATATTATTTGTTGTAATGTTGTTGTTAATGTGAGATATTATCTGCTGTAGTGCTGTTGTTAATGTGAGCTATTATTTGTTATAATGTTGTTGTTAATGTGAGATATTATTTGTTGTAATGTTGTTGTTAATGTGAGATATTATTTGTTTTGTAATGTAGTTGTTAATGTGATATATTATTAGTTGTAATATTGTTAAAATGGGATATTATTTTGTAGAAACGTTGTTTTTATTGGGAGATATTATTTATTATTGTGTCTGGTTGGTAATACCCTCTCTATGACCATACTATAACCAGTGATGGAAAATGTAAAATTGAAAAAAAATATATATATAGAAATGGCAAGAAGGAATTTTGGAGCCGCGATAGCTCAGTTGTTAGTGAACTGGACTAAAAAGGACAAGAGGTAGGGTTCGATCCCAACTGACGGCTTCCGGGTTTACCCAGCCTTTAATGGGTACCGGAATTTTTTTCTGGGAAAGTAAAGCGGCATGGGCGTAATACCGACCACATTACCCCAAAAATCATATGCCGAAAATTCTGTAAAATTTATGGTCACTAATACCATATACCCTATACGCCACTTGGCGTGACGGGGGCACTTTACTTTACTTTTTACTAAGAAGGAATTTAATGCCATGAAAAATATATTAACATCAAAACAAATAACACCATAGCTAAAACTAAGAATAGCAAAATATAATATCTTCTCAACATTGCTGTATGGTGCAGAAATATGGACATTAGACAAGAAAACAGAAAAGATATTTGAAGCCTTTGAAATGTGGATTTATAGAAGAATGGGAAGACTTGGGTAAAATGAAAGAAAACAAACGATGAAGTCTTAAAACAACTAAAAATGAGAAGAAAACTACTAAACGCAATTAAAACAAGACTCATGATATTTTTGGCCCACATTTAAATACACAGCAGCCTACTACAAGTGATGCTGGAAGGGAAAATACAAGGTGAAACAGGCAGACCAAGACTAACATGGACGAGTAACACTAAAAGATTGACAAGTTAGCCTATGACAACCTGCACTATGAAAGCAAGAGACAGAGCGGAATGGCGCTTCATAGTAGCCAGCCTTCGATGAGGAGACGATACTCAATGATGATCATGATTATGACGATGATGGTAATACCCAAAGAGGCATATTGTTTGCTGCTGGACGTATTGTTCCTCATTATTTCTCGATGCGATTTACAATTGATATTCACACCACCCTTTCAAATTATAATACTTTTGTGAACAATATCTTGTTCTTTTTTTCCTTTTTTTTGCTTGCTGTTGTTGCTGTTGTCGTATTCAGCATTACTCTAGAGTATTTCATTTATTTCATTGTGAGCATTTTCTTTTTAACTCTTATCCTTAATAATCATAATTAACGCTGATAATACAATATTGGACACTCACAAATTAATAACTATATATATATATATATATACATGTTATAAAAGAGATAAAAAAAAATGTATAAGTAAATAAAATGAATATAAAACAAAATGATTTAGATGTTCCGGTCGGTGCTTATGTCACCGATTCGTTTAATAAATATTATTTTAAAGTCACTGAGGAGAGAATTTGTGCGGTGATAACAAGTTAAGCCAATTTTCGACTTAATTTTGCTGCACGCCATAATGGGAGAGGGATCTAGTTTACTTAAACACAATCGCCAAAACACTGCAAGTTGTATGCATATTTTATCGATTATTACAACCTGGCATTCAATTTTAACGATATTACAACCTGGCAATATATTTTAAATATATTACAATTGGCAATATATTTTAACGATATTACAATTGGCAATATATTTTAACGATATTACAAACCGGCAATATATTTTAACGATATTACAATTGGCAATATGTTTTAACGATATTACAACCCGGCAATATATTTTAACGATATTACAATTGGCAATATATTTTAACGATATTACAACCCGGCAATATATTTTAACGATATTACAATTGACAATATATTTTAACGATATTACAACCCGGCAATATATTTTAAATATATTACAATTGGCAATATAGTTTAATAACGATTCCAACCTGGTACTCAGTTAATCATGCTGGCCTGGCCAGTTTTGTATACCAGCAACTTTAACAAAGTTATAAAACTATTGTTGATAGTCCACAATGTTAGAGTTATAATTCTTCAAATAGTAACAAAATATTAGGTTGAGTGTTTCTTAATATATCACGTGACTTACTCTACGACAGATGTCTCAAAACTTTCGTGCAACGAGGACCAACCGAGTAAACTTTTTTGCTTGCTTCCGTTCGCCCGTGTCTGCCTAGTGTTGGTGTTTGCAGTATAACTGTGATATTTGCACCTTTCGGCCCAACACATCCGACTTCAGCACGGCAAATTATTTTAACTCTTTTGTTCTTCATGTTCTTTTTTTTTTTTAAACCCAAGGTGGTAATCGGGGCACTACTGACAGACTTCATCGACCAGGAGGTAGTTGGGGCACCACAGACAGACTTCATCAACCCAGGGGTAGTCGGGGCACAACCGACAGACTTCATCAACCAGGTGGTAGTCGGGACACTACTGACAGACTTCATCAACCAGGTGGTAGTCGGAGCACTACTGACAGACTTCATCAACCCGGGGGTAGTCGGGGTAATACTGACAGACTTCATCGACCAGATGGTAGTCGGGGCACTACTGACAGACTTCATCGACCAGATGGTAGTCGGGGCACTACTGACAGACTTCATAAACCAGGTGGTAGTCGGGGCACTACTGACAGACTTCATCGACCAGATGGTAGTCGGGGCACTACTGACAGACTTCATAAACCAGGTGGTAGTCGGGTCACTACTGACAGACTTCATCAACCCGGGGGTAGTCGGGGCACTACTGACAGACTTCATCAACCCGGGGGTAGTCGGGGCACTACTGACAGACTTCATCGACCAGATGGTAGTCGGGGCACTACTGACAGTCTTCATAAACCAGATGGTAGTCGGGGCACTACTGACAGACTTCATCGACCAGATGGTAGTCGGGGCACTACTGACAGTCTTCATAAACCAGGTGGTAGTCGGGTCACTACTGACAGACTTCATAAACCAGGTGGTAGTCGGGTCACTACTGACAGACTTCATCAACCAGGTGGTAGTCGAGGGAATACTACTGACAGACTTCATCAACCAGGTGGTAGTCGAGGGAATACTACTGACAGACTTCATCAACCTGGTGGTAGTCGGGGCACCACAGACAGACTTCATCGACCCGTGGGTAGTCGGGGCATTAATGACAGACTTCATCGACCGGGGGTAGTCTGGGCACCACAGACAGACTTCATCAACCCAGGGGTAGTCGGGGCACTACTGACAGACTTCATCAACCTTCTCCATTTCTGTTTATCTTCTCACATTCTTTGGAACTCTGTAAAGTCGAGATCTGTCCATTTTTTTTATCTTCCCATTTCTTTCTCTGCTTACCTCTCTTTCCAGCTCTTTCAATTCCGTGCAATGATCTTTATTAGGCCATACTATTTCAACACTTTCAACTTCAGAATTAATTTAATGGCTCGCTTTGATTCTTTGAAGTGTCTAATTCATGAAATTCATAGCTTATACATTCTCTTCCTAATTAACACTTTATCTGAGTCTAGTTCAAATTTAAAAAAGAAAATGTTTTAGAACACGATAATTGTGCTATTATAGCATGTTCTTTTTTGAGTTGGACATCGTTAGGGGAGCGGACTGGAAATAAGAAGTTTCGACAAACAAATTTGCCACATTCAAAATTAATGATCTGCATAATTAACTTAATTAATACCCGTTGTGTGTGAGTCACATAATTTGAAGTGACATTAAGATTTTTCGTTGGAGATTAAAGCTATTAGTTGATGTTGTTTCTCGTTCGCTCCAAAAAATAAAGTGTAGGACGTTGTGAAGCATTTTGTATCGAGGCTTCCACAACATCCATTCATAGTTTTACACTGACCTGTGGGCTAAGAAGGAAATCCCAGAATCACCGAAACCTTGTGACGTCTTGAGCTATGCGAACCATAGACCGCTGACATAATTTTCTCACAACTACACCTGTTCTCAAAGATGAAAACGTCACAAACTTTGGGTGATTCTTTTCAGCCTGCATGATTAATACAATAAAAGATGACTGGTTTTCGATAAATGTACCGACCGTTTGGTATACATTTTTCTGGACAGTTTCGATTTTTTTTTATATGGGAAAAGATTGGGGGTAAGGATAGGTAAGGGTAAAGTGCGAGACTTGAATCGACGTCTTAACACGCGAGTTCCCACCTATATGTGCTCGGCCGCCTATCCAGAACTGGTCGGAGACTTCTGGATAGTGTCGCTTCAAGCATCGAAACTCACGATGATAGGCGGCATTCCTCGCCTTCCCAGAGTAATACCCTGGTATCCATTTCTACTACCGGCTGGGTCGACCGCGGGTTTTTTTTTTTTTTCAAACCGAGTACAGTTCACACTGCTTCCAGCGGGAATCGAACACTGGTTGTCCGAACGTTGGTAGCCCAGACGGGTGGTTTTCCCAACTAGGCTACCGAGGCCCCCAAGGGGTAAGAATATTATGTTAGTGTTCAGTACAGCCCTATCCCTTCTGTTGTTTTAAGACACCCTGTTCTCTGTAGTGGTGATTCTTACTAATATAGAAGACCTAGTATTGCAGTACCTCTAGATAGGACAAGTAGTGTCCCAGCATAGCCAGATGTAGACGAACTCCAACCTCCACAGTAAAAGCCGTGAATGTCAAGAAAGCCATTACGACACGCCGCATCAATGAGTGAAAGCGCCCTACTCGCATCTACTCTTGGCATTGCGCCAACAAGGATCAAAGCAAAGAAATACATATAATGCATATAAATGTGAAGCTGCAGTAAAGCTAATTGTAAAGAGAAATGAAAACATTATTTTAATATGTGTCGTCTGCTGAAGGCCTATTGAGCCGAAACGTTGTTCTAATTTATGTCGTTCAGTTATTACGTAAAGCTTTAACCGTACTGTTTTCTTTTATTTCATTTCTATCTACATTTTCCAATTCCAGGCCCAGCTTGAACGTCAGTTACTCATCGACGGAAACAAATCATGAGTACCTCTGAAGTCGGAGTTATCTGCCTGAGCGGCGAGGGACCCCTGTGCACACAGCTGCCAGGAAAATTGGATTAACACTGAAAAATGGGTATTAAAATTCAATTCCTAGTCTCTAGGAACTTCGTCAGAGTTGAAAGCGGGCGAACGCAACAACAACAACAACAACAACAATTTTCTATTTCTAATTACGTCAAGAACTAGGTGAACAGTGACACGCCAAGGGATGCCCACTTTAACATGATTTTGCTATTGGACAGTCTACACGTCTGATCTGAGTGGAAATATAGTGGTCCTGTTATTGACAAACAAATGTATATAACTGACGCACACGTGCACCAACAAATATGTAGTTACCGCCATAAAGAAAAAAGTAAAAAGAAAATTTTACCAACAAAAGAATAAAAATTGTCAAAATTTACGCTATCTTTGGTGATTTATGTTACAATCATTTAACAGATAAATGTACCATTGCAGAATATACACCTGCATTTGTTATGAGAGCTGTTCACTTGAAATTGTGTGTCAGATACGCCAACCCCCGCTAGAAATAATGTGAAGACCACTGCAGCACGACATAAATGTTCCATTAACCCCTACTTGTCCAGACTCTTGACTGCAATCCGCGCTCCTCACGGTTTGACAGGAGATCAAGGATGTGTGCGGACATCTTCAGTTAACAGTTGAGAACCGCGTGGAAACAATAAAGATTTAACTTACAGTTTTCCTGAGCTGTGACAGGACTTTTCTTTGCCTTCTGGGTCAACGGCCATGCAGTCTTTGCAGTGGATGAATCCGAGGTCTATAAATCTGAAATGACGGAAATGTCTCTATCCCTACCGGTGACACTGCAGAAATAGCAGAGGCCACTGTGGTTGAGGTAACGTCACTGAAATGTCGTTCTATTGTTAGGACTCTTTTCTCTTCTGGTCGAGACACGTAATATTTAATCCGGAACAGAGTTGTTTTGGTAGTTTTGTTGACAATGTAAGTTGCCATCGAAAAGGCGTTCACTCACTATTAGAGTTTGTTACTTTGGTTTACTACTAGAGTTGATACTTTGTTTCACTTTCAGAGTTGTTACTTTGTTTCACTTTCAGAGTTGTTACTTTGTTTCACTTTTAGAGTTTGTTACTATGTTTCACGATTAGAGTTGTTACATTGTATCACAATTAGGGTTGTTATTTTATTTCACTATTAGAGTTGTTACTTTCTTTCATTATTAGAGTTTGTTACTTTGTTTCACTCTTACAGTTTCTTACTTTATTTCACTATTAGAGTTGTTACTTTGTTTCATTATTAGAGCTGTTACTTTATTTCACGATTAGAGTTGTAATTTTATTTCACTATTTGAGTTTTTATTTTATTTCACTATTAGAGTTTGTTACTTTGTTTCATTATTAGATTTTATTACTTTCTTTCACTATTACAGTTGTTCCTTTGTTTCACTACTTGAGATGTTATTTTATTTCACTATTACAGTTCTTACTTTGTTTCACTATTAGAGTTGTTATTTTATTTCACTATTACAGTTGTTACTTTGTTTCACAATTAGAGTTGTTATTTTATTTCACTATTACAGTTGTTACTTTGTTTCACTATTAGAGATGTTTCTTTGTTTCACTATTAGAGTTGTTATTTTATTTTAATATTACAGTTGTTACTTTGTTTCACTATTAGAGTTGTTACTTTATTTTACTATTAGAGTTTGTTACTTTCTTTCACTATTATAGTTGTTACTTTGTTTCACTATTAGAGATGTTCCTTTGTTTCACTATTAGAGTTGTTATTTTATTTTACTATTAGAGTTTGTTAATTTGTTTCACTACTAAAGTTTCTTACTTTGTTTCATTATTAGAGTTTGTTACTTTCTTTCACTTTTAGAGTTGTTACTTTATTTTACTATTAGAGTTGTTACATTGTTTCATTATTAGAGTTTCTTACTTTGTTTCACAATTATAGTTTCTTACTTTGTTTCACAATTAGAGTTTCTTACTTTGTTTCACTATTAGAGTTGTTACTATCATTCACTATTAGAGATGTTATTTTATTTCACTATTAGAGTTATTTTATTTCACTATTAGAGTTGTTATTTTATTTCACTATTAGAGTTATTTTATTTCACTATTAACGTTGTTATTTTATTTCACTATTAGAGTTATTTTATTTCACTATTAGAGTTGTTATTTTATTTCACTATTAGAGTTGTTATTTTATTTCACTATTAGAGTTATTTTATTTCACAATTAGAGTTGTTATTTTATTTCACTATTAGAGTTGTTATTTTATTTCACTATTAGAGTTGTTATTTTTTTCACTATAAGAGTTTGTTGCTTTGTTTCACTTTTATAGGTGTTACTTTGTTTCATTATTAGAGTTTGTTACTTCGTTTCACTATTAGAGTTTGTTACTTTGTATCACTATTAGTTTGTTATTTTGATTGATTATTAGAGCTTGTTACTTTGATTCACTATTAGAGTTTGTTACTTTGTATCACTATTAGTTTGTTATTTTGATTGATTATTAGAGCTTGTTACTTTGATTCACTATTAGAGTTTGTTACTTTGATTCACTATTAGAGTTTGTTACTTTGCTTCACTATTAGAGTTGTTACTTTGATTCACTATTAGAGTTTGTTACTTTTATTCACTATTAGAGTTGTTATTTTGATTCACTATTAGAGTTATTATTTTGATTCACTATTAGAGTTTGTTACTTTGATACACTATTAGAGTTGTTACTTTGATTCACTATTAGAGTTTGCTACTTTGATTCACTATTAGAGTTGTTACTTTGTTTCTTTATTAGAGTTGTTACTTTTATTCACTATTAGAGTTGTTACTTTGTTTCAATATTAGAGTTGTTATTTTGATTCACAATTAGAGTTTGTTACTTTGATTCACTATTAGAGTTGTTACTTTGATTCACTGTTAGAGTTTGCTACTTTGATTCACTATTAGAGTTGTCACTTTGTTTCTCTATAAGTGATGTTACTTTGATTAACTATTAGAGTTGTTACTTTGTTTCACTATTAGTGATGTTACTTTGTTTCACTATTAGAGATGTTACTTTATTTCACTTTTAGAGATGTTACTTTGATTCACTATTAGAGATGTTACTTTGTTTCACTATTAGAGATGTTACTTTATTTCACTTTTAGAGATGTTACTTTGATTCACTATTAGAGTTGTTACTTTGATTCAATATTAGAGATGTTATTTTGATTCACTATTAGAGTTGTTACTTTGTTTCACTATTAGAGTTGTTACTTTGTTTCACTATTAGATTTGTTACTTTGTTTCCCTTTTAGACATGTTACTTTGTTTCACTATTAGAGATGTTACTTTGTTTCACTATTAGAGATGTTACTTTGTTTCACTATTGGAGTTGTTACTTTGATTCACTATTAGAGTTTGCTACTTTGATACACTATTAGCGTTGTTACTTTGTTTCACTTTTAGAGTTGTTATTTTGATTCCCTATTAGAGACGTTACTTTGTTTCACTATTAGAGATGTTACTTTGTTTCACTATTAGAGTTGTTACTTTGCTTCACTATTAGAGTTGTTACTTTGATTTAAATAAGAGTTTGTTACTTTGATTCACCATTAGAGTTTGTTACT